>OY720052.1:7991047-8479086 GCA_963082485.1 Eudonia mercurella | reverse complement strand
AAAAAAACCGACAGAGAGGCCGCTCTTAAAATTATTACAATTTTTGTGTCAGGAAAAGTAAAAGAAAAAACTAGCCTAAATCTTTTTTTAAATGCTTGGGCCTTATTTCTCTGATATAATTAGATGTTTTGTCATAATATTAACTGCAAATATAGCTTTTATTTATTTATTTATGTTTTTTTCAGGAGCTGGCTATCCACAATGACTTAGCTACAAAGGAGCCCTTCTGACAAACAGCCAAGTATATAACTGTTATATACTATATAACGCCTTATATCTTAAAGCCGGATGGTCTATATAAAATATGATTAAAAGTCATGTTACAAATTTATATAGAGTATATGATCAAATGAAATAATATGAAATTTGGTAATTCTACATTGATTTGAGTGTTTGTTGTATATGTAAATTTGATTATATAAAAAATTATTTGATCATTTGATTATATACTTTATATATATGAGAGAATAATAAATTAAACATATCTTCGTGTGTTAATTCAAGCTAATTGTGATTCAAGTAATGTGTTTGTAGTCTAAGGGACTGAGTTCAATTTGATTACTTTGTCGAAATATGTTCGCGAAAGTGTATGAAAGCTGAAACTTAATTTTCTTTATTTTTCTAATACGTGAAGAAAATGCTTTGTACTCCTTTTTAAGCATATAGCATATATAGTTTAATAATTATTAAGCATATATAGTTTTGTGTGGAGAAGGAATGCAGAGAGAATATGGCAGATAGGGTACAGTGAATAGAACGCCAGAAAAATACGAACATACTTAAAAAGCACCTTATGGCCGAGATATTGAAGTTCTTTGCTATATATACCAAGTAAAATTGCAAAGTTACAACCCTAGATCCAGCTGATGGTCAGGGTTAATAAAAAAAATTGTTTTAAAATAAGTTGAGTTTTTATATGAAAAAGTATTTATTACATTTTGCATGTTATCTCGGTGATCTTTATACTTGGTTGCATGGCTATGTTTCAAAATACTGGGCGATCACAAGTATCTACTTAATAAAAAAATCATATAATAAAAATGAATGGCGATTGTAACTTATATGTTTGCACCCTATCTCTTAGACTATTTCACACATTTAGGCAAAAACTAACAAGTGAACCTTTGATTATGTACATATACATATATATTATATTAAAAAAACGATATACTATCTAAATAAAATAGCACGCTTGATGTTCATAAAATTAAGTAAATTAACGTACAAATCATATTTTATATAGATTGTAGTAAGTACATATATGTATAAAAAGAAAAAATTGCTGAACCAGGAAAATGCAACTTGTGCTATGGGTGCACTGCTTTAAAAATTTAGATCAAAATTTTTAAAATTACTCCTTGTTATGTATATTTCTAGTTCAATGGATATTTTGATGAATCAAATATATGTGATCGTGACCTGAACGGAGTTAATAAGCTATTTTGAACCTTACAACGATGTATGAGGTTGCTGGAAGCGTAACGCGATGTTGTTATCTTCTATTTATGTAATTGGATATTACTGAAAGTGACTGAATAAATTCAACTGTTTTTGATGTCCCACTGTTGGGCAAAGGCCTTCATTGAAATCAAGTCATCGCTACAACTGATGCGTATAGGCCTAATCACCACGCTTGCTAAATGCGGATTTGTGATCACAAACCCGGGTTCATCATCATCAGCTCATTTTTGTCCCCACTGCTCGGGCACGAGCCTTCCCTATGGATGGATAGGGAGAACGGGCCATAAACCACCACGCGGGCCCAGTGCGGACTGGTAGGGACTGGAAGCACGGGGGAGCTCGAGATGATTAATTTTTTGGTCACCCATCCGATGACCGGTCTTTGCGAAAGTTGCTTACCCTCAGCACTCGCAGACCGGGCGCGTTAACCACAGCGCCATCGAGCTCCTCGAAACCCGTGTTATGCATCGGAAATCGGAAACACACGTTGCCCGATCTGGGAATTGAAGCTAGGACCTCCGGATGTTAAGCCGAGATCTTTGCCACTCGGTTATTTTAACATTTATGGAGGTGTAAATTTGAAAAAAGACGAAGTTTTAAAAAAAAACACTGTCGGGATTCGAACCCGCACCCCATGGCATGCCGGGTCAGGTGAACTACCAACTAATGGCGCGTAAACGTAGCTAGTGTTTACTAAATTTTAAAAGTAACTCCAATTTCTGTCTCTTTAAAAAAAACCGCTATGAAATATTCCCCTTTTTGTATTAATTTTCTATTTCTGACTCATTGGCATGCATCTATTATATATTTTTTTCAATTTATTTAAGGCTTTTTAATTTATAATTTACTCGCTATTGCTCGCGGCTTTGCGTGAGCAATAATATTAATTAATAGTGAGGAATAGTGATTGTTTGTAATAAAAGTCAAAACCCGTCAAAATCTATAGGGATAACCCCGAAACATTCCATAATTTCTGTAAAAATAACACTTTTCCGTACAAACTTTTGTGCTAACTTCCTCCTATTTCACCTCTCTAGGGAATGTTTTTCATAAAATGCTAAACACGTCATTCTTTATCTTTATCGAAAAATCTATTGAAATAATTAATTTTATAGTTCTAACTTTAAAAATTAAGATTTCTCGGAGAATGTAGTGGGGCACGGGGACACGCACTAGTGCGTGATGCCGTTCCCTTAAGTAAACCTTCGAAGGTGATTTGTTTTACATGGCTTGAGGAACCCTTTAAGTTTCCCGCCGCCCCCAAAAAAGCCCGGTGAAGCTGAAAATGCCGTCTGCGGCAATCAGCAAACAATCTCCAAAAAAAAAACTGAGTTTAAAAAAAAAAGTCTCTTTTCAGTAATATTTAATACATAGTGATTGCTACATAGAGATAGCAAATAAACACAATATTATATAGCGAAATAATTTATAGATCTTTAGAAATGGCTTTAGAAATGGCTTTTAATACCAAACGGATTGGTAATGATTTAAAAATATTATAAAATATAGTAATTATGGACAGCTTTCAAGAGTCCCACCATAGACCATATTTGAAAATACTAAATTTCAGTGGAATAAAATAATCATCGTCATCACCAGGGGGTCGACCGCCTAACACTCTCGCTTTCGATCGCTTTGAAGGCGAGGCGAGGAGGAGGCGTCATCTTGTCATTTCGAAAGCAATATGAAAGCAATATCGAAAGCTATAGGCTATAGCTTTCGATATTATTCGATATTATATTTCGATATTATATTAGAAAGCGAGGCGAGGGCTTCGCCTACAAAGCGATCGAAAGCGAGAGTGTTACGCGGTTGGGGGGCAGCTCATTGTACGTCCCCACTGCTGGGGCACGAGCCTTCCCTATGGATGGAAACTCCACAGAGAACGGGCCGTAAACCACCACGCGGGCCCAGTGCGGATTGGTGGTTGTTAACGAATGCTAATGCAGCCGGGACCAACGGCTTTACGTGCCTTCTGAAGCACGGAGGAGTTCGAGATGATACATTTTTAGTCACCCATTCGATGACCGGCCTTTGCGAAAGTTGCTAAACCTCAGCACTCGCAGACCGGGCGCGTTAACCACTGCGACATCGATAGTCTTATTGATAACAAGCTATCTCTTCTCATACTGAATATATTTCAAGTTTTGTTGCGTAAACATTTAGTGCTTTACAAATAATCAAAAAATGAGGTCCGAATAGTTATTCCGTGTTTTGTTCCTGTCATGTAAACGTCATTTCAAATTAGAGTAAAAGAGACAAAACACGGAATAACTATTCGGACCATATTCTTTGTTTATTTGTAAGGGGGTAAGTGTATATTTGTTCGATATGTTAGATGAAAATCGTACTCTAATCGCTGTGCAGTAAAGTTGGTTTTTCTTTAACACCAAGATATTAATTAATATTAAGCACTTTTCTTAAGTTAATTTGAATTAAAAAAAAATTACTGACTTTGACTTTGACTCAAAAGTCTTTGCTTACTATAACCACACCGCAAAAACATTTGACCTAATAACGATTCGAACAGCGACAAAATAGAGTTCAATTCAGATCGCAGATAGCGAGGCGCGAGGCGAGCTATGTCACGGAAGGCTGTATGGGTTAGATCCCTTCGTCTTTTTAAAGGAGAGCGAAAGTTTAAAAAGTTACATCACGTGACGTCATAACTTACATTGCATTAGTCAAGCCTCGGTAGATAATTATAGAAAACTGCCTATAATTGTCCCACTGCTGGGCAAAGGCCTCCATCATTGAAATCAAGTCATCGCTACAATTGATGGGTAAAGGCTTAATCACCACGCTTGCCAAATGAGGGTTGGTGATCATAAACCCGGACTATGCATCCAAAAATCAGAAATACATTTTGGGACCTAGGAATTGAACCCGGGACCTTAGGATGTCATGCCGAGCGCTCTGCCACTCGGCCACACAGGCGTATCGGTAGACAATGGGGCGCTTGAAAGCTGTATAATCATAATTATACAACGTGTAAGAAATGTGTGGTCAAAATAAAAAGATCCAAAGTGTATCCGAACTAGATCTTGTATGTGTTGTTACTGATAAATTATTAACTTTAATTTGTTATGTAATTTTGAATTAAATATTTGTATGAGTGAAGTCATGTGCGTCCGGCGCGCGTAAGCTAGCAGCAGTGATCATCAGTGATCGGAGTAGGTAGATTGATTTGGGGGTCAATGAACTGGCACGTATATATTAGTATGGATATGCCTCTAGGATTCCGGGATTTTGAAATTATTAAGATTTTTTTAAGGAATTTCAAATGTTGTAATATGTGTAGAATAAAGAATACATCAATATGAATAAGAAATGTTTAACCCGTTTGCTGTCTTTTTAATAGTATATAGATGATCGGCCTTCTATAGTAAAACAACTATGGCATGGCTAAACTTGAGTAAAAAGTAGCAAACGTAAAGTGGGATTCTATTAATAATAGTTACTGTGGTGCGTGCGACGAAAGATAGGACTTACCTCTCCGTTATCTACTACTGCTACTGACGCATGGTTCTATTGATGTTCGTCTTGCTCACAAAAATCCGTGATGCAAGTAAATAATGACGATTTACCAATATTAATTTTACCTTGTTTGTGTAACGTACACTTAAAATGTACTTTTCTTGGCAATATAAAGTATTTATTGTTCGATTCAGTTATTTTTTTATATAAATCCCGGAAAAAAGGCTTATCCATGTTATGATTTCTATGACTATTCATGATTCGAGTACGTCAAATACAAATCCTACTCCAATCACTGGTGATCATAAATCTAAGTACACAGAGGTTACTAAACCACTAGGGCTGTGACAAATGTATTACAAATTAAAGTTAATTATCATGTCTTCATAACTGCATACAAGATCTTTTCATTTTGACCACACCTTTCTGTTACACGTTGTATACAATATTGATATACTCTACACGTTTGGTACATACATACACACTTATAATTGTATATAGAAACACGAAGCTCACTATAAGTTATTTTTCAATTTTAGTTAAGTACATTGGACTTTTGTATCTCAATTATGGTATGTTATTTAATTTATTGTCTTTTTTACTTAATGCGGTGCTTTAATTTTTGTTAAAAAGAATTGTTTTAATGTCAACAAAATGTACGCTTACATTATGTGTAGACTTGCGATAGTTTATTTATAATACACTAATGATAATTGTTTTGTGAAAATCTGTATCGTCAAGCTCAATACGGTGATACGCATTATCGATAAAGCAATGCTATCGTTGTACAACACTGTCGTTACTATCGACAGTATTGCTGTATCGATATCGATAGTCGAAACACCACTATGGAAATATCGTTGGAAAATTATATTATTTATGAAAAATTCTTATTAATAATCAGATACGAAGTGTCTTGAATTTTTTTTTTGAACGGTATTCAAAACTGAATTTTTATTTACTTTATTGATCAGGCATAATAAATTGATTTAATTTATTAGAAAGGGCTTTGTAAAAGTTTGTTTATCTCTGTGGAAACTGGGAGCCATCTTTGAATTATCAGTTGTTTTATGAGAAATAATATCAACTCTATAACGCAAAGAATAAGGCTAGGAGTAGATTGTACAATTGAGATGCTGTTCAAAGATGGCTCCATATAAAACAGGTCAAGTACTAGTTATTTCCATCTGTTCAATAGGTTATTCGCAAATTATCACTACTCAATATTTTGTGAGTTTTCTACAATGCAAAACTAAAGTAGTGGCACCAGTCTTCGACACAGTGACCCAGTTACCAACACCAGTTTTTGTCGCCAAAAAATAACATTTTAATTGAATTTTATTGAGATTTTACCTATTGACAGTTAGGAAGCAAGTTACTAAAGTCAAAAATTTGTTGCAGACCGCTATTTTTAATTATTAAAGAGGATAAGAGTCGATAACTAGTTCCTGTCGAACACTGGTGCGGCCATTTTTTTTTTACCAAAATCCTCATTATGGTAAAAAAATATCAGATTTACTTATATAAAGTAATTTTCGCGATAATTAGGGTCGCGTATTGTTACTTACTAGACATGACTTTTTGTTTTGGAAAAGCCACCTATTGTAATAATTAAAGGTAAGATGAAAATATATAACATGCTTACATGGTATGACTGTTATAATGCATTATTTATTGAATTGTGATGCTTTTATTTTTAAAATGTCAGCTTAGAATAGTCATAGACAGTAATTTCGGCCAATTAAGAAAAAAAACGTTGTTTTTTTCTTTATTTATGTCCGATGTGTAGAATATTTAAAAAAAAAGTTGTTTTTTTCGTCCGATTCTTTTTAAGCAAAGGCTTTGTCTAACGGAGTCTTGAGTTCGAAACGTAAGTAAGGGTTAACTAAAATAAAAAAATATTTTGGTATTATTAGTGAAAACAAAATGGTGGGACGGGCGTGTTCGTTGCAATTGTGCGGTATGCGGTGGATATTTATAATGTACAGTGAACAGCATATCTGGCAAGATGCTGCGTCATACACTATGTTGTGATAAGGTATATTATAATAATATGTATGTAGCCATTGCTATGTCGTTCAGACACTGCCCCTAGAGCGTTGCGTCAACTGTTTGTCGGTGTCACTTGTGATATGCTGGCGACTGTACAGCAAATTGGGGCTATTAATAATAATAATAGTTATGATTAAAAAAAAGGTTGAGCATTTTTTTTTACTTTTCATATTGATGTTGCACATATATAGGTATCGACTGTCGACTTCTTGGGGGCTCACTGAAATATTGTCGCGTTTTGATTGGAGGGAATTGGGAATGATGCCCAGCGTTGGGTTTAATGATTGCATAAAGAAATCCATAAAATAAGCATTGTGAAAATTGTTAATCGGTTGTAATTCGTAAACTAGATTTGAGACGCGACCTCGGGCTTTAGAGAGCCTCGGAGAATCTAGTAAAGTACGTACGGGGACACGCTTAAATGTTTCGGTCACTCACTACGACTTAAGGTACCTTAAGTTTCTCGTCTCATAATTCAGTTACTCTGTAAAAGCCATAAGAAGCTATCAGCAAATCGTTCCCTAAAACAATAATAGTCATACTGTTAAACGCGGTAATATTTCAGAAGCTGATTAAACTAACTAACGTAGTGGCTCCAGTTGTCGACATAGGCAACCAATGTTCGACATCAGTTTGGCCGCCAATAACATAGTAATTCATTGAAAGTTTACTCGATGTCAGTTAGGAAGCAGGTAGTCTAGTATACAGATGTTAATAGTCTAAAACTTGTATGAAGGCCCGATTTTTCAATCCTCAGTTAAGTCTTAACAAAAGAATAAGATTGTCATTGTGACATATTTTCTAAAGAGAATCTGTCATTATGTCAAATTATTCAATGAATTAAAGTGTCGATCGCTGGAGCCACTGCCCTATACAAATGTATAAAAAAAACCTATAATTTTTATAATATACATAATTATTATATAAATACGTTACGTAGATGCCATTAAATTCTAGTCTCGCTCTGGCTGCTTAGTGAATAGTTAAAAATTGTATGTAATAATTATTAATAATATAATATTGTTTAATTAAATAATCTAGGGTCTAAGCATTATTGATATTAATTGTAACGAGAGGGTTGGGCAATTTGGCGCTGTAAACGCTGATTTTGCGAGCGTAAGAAAAATATGTTGAACAAAAAAAGCTTGATCGCAAACAATCGCTTGTAAAACATTTCGTGAACGGTTGTCGAGAAGTTTTTTCTGTTTTCTCTCGTATCACTGTTACACTACTCTATTGTCGATATCCGTGCACGAGATTTTCGGTTCTAGTCTATGATCGATTTCCGTCTGTTATATAAAGAAAATAAGGCAAAGGGCAGTTATTTTTGTCTATCATGGAAACGTGTATAAAGTTGTTATGGCGTATAGGCCTTTTTATAATGAAAGCGGACATGAATGTTGATTGTTGTTATACTAGAATATATTCATTAATAGTTTGAGATTGGAAATTATTAATGATTGGTATGGCCTAAAAGTGGATTAGACTTTTTGGTTAAGAAACTTACACAAAAACTTATACCCACTTTTACCCATGGTGTTGCCAACGCCAATAAGCTTGCTTGCCGTATAAGCTGTAGAAATAAGCAGTTGCAATATAGAAAAAGTGGTAATATCCCGTTAATAATATTATTGCTCATGTTACCAGATCAGTTTGAATAGTTGAAAAGTGTATAAATTTAAAAGAATGCGTGGTTGTTAACGACTACTCATGCCGGGATCGAAGGCTTTCCTTGCCATCCGAAGCATGGAGGAGCTCGAATACAATTTTGGTTACCCATCCGATGACTGGTCTTTTGCGAAAGTTGCTTTTATGTTAAAAAAAAGTATTTAATTGCGATAATAGGAGTTTTGGTAGGATCTGAATATTCAGTAAAGTAAAGTTATAAGTATACTACATTTAATGTTGCCAGGATGAAAAATAGATTATATTATTTATCTGTTTACTTGATTGACCTTCAAACAATAATAATAAAAATAAGAAAATAACTCAAAATTATTTAAATGTATTCATTTATCTTTACAAACAAGAGTTAAAGTGACCTATTTGTCAGTTTTATTTGGTCCATGTTTATGAGAGACTGTGTCTGAGGTAGTTTAAAAATAATGGAATTCTTGTTTTTATTGGGATATTGCTGCTTTTGCTTGTTAAACTTAATTGTATAATGTTTGACAATCAACATTTGTGGCTGCATAGAGACCAACCGAAAGGCGATCGAAGGATTTTATGTTTAATTTCTCAAAGAATGCACGCTTATTACATTTTTATTTTGCCATATTTTTTATATTTACCAAAATATGCACAATGAAATTTAAAATAAAAGGTATTTGTCCTTGGATGGTGGTTTTATTTGTTTTGTTATGTTTACTCATTTATCATCTTCATCATCATCAACTCATCACCAGCTCATTGTATGTCCCCACAGCTGGGGCACGAGCCTTCCCTATGGATGGAATCACCACAGGGAGAGCGGGCCGTAAACCACCACGCGGGCCCTGTGTTGCCGGCCGGGATCAACGGCTTCCAAAGCATGGAGGAGCTCGAGGCTATATATTTTTGGTCTTAACTTCAACAATCGAAAACCGAGCAACTTAACCACTGCGCCATCGAGCTCTTCAATCACATCACCATCACCATCAGCTCATTGTATGTCCCCACTGCTGGGGCACGAGCCTTCCCTATGGATAGAAAGGGAGAACGGGCCATAAACCTCTACGCAAGCCCAGTGCGGATTGGTTGTTGTTAACGACTGCTAATGCAGCCGGGACCAACGGCTTTCCGTGCCTTCCGAAGCACGTGTGATGTATGGAGTTAGTATGTAAGACTATCTATTTAAAAGGCATGTATCAATAAATTATATTCAGTATTTATCCAGCACTCATGTGTATTATTCCACTCCCGGCTCACGACCTTACATGGCGACCCTGCCAAAAGTAGAGACACGCGCGCGAGGATCCTGACACCGCCCGGCGCCCGCCGCCGCTGCGCCGCCGCCGGCACCGGCCGTAAAAGGACTAGTTTCTGTAAATATCGGCCTCTCGGTGTGTTTCAATCATGGATGAAACAATTCATTTTAAAACTTTCAAGTGTGACAGTTGTGTATCGCAAACTTTAAAATGGGAAAGCAGCAGTCAAATTGTAATAGCCCAAAACGCAGCTGGGGGCCAAAATAGTGCGCCAATCGACGAGATTCGGTTCCATTTGTCCACCACAAATATTCTGATGCTGATCATCGTGCTCTGCGTGCTTCTTGGGGTACTGTTCTGGATATTCCGTATATATCGGAAGTGTCACTTGCGGTGGATTCGACAAGAGGTCGAGCAGAATGGAAACAATAGAGGGCAGCGATTATCCTTGCGACGGCGATTCAACATGTACCCGGATTTAAACGTGGAAGATAGTAAAGTTTGAAAGTGCGGTTTCTTATACGTATCTATTCATGTGTGGTGCGTAAAATTGTGCAGTGCGGTTTGTGCGGTATATTATAATATTTTTTACGTACTACGCGTAGGCGCGACATTCTACTACGAGTATAATAAAATAAATAATAATGGACACTATTTAATGGACACTATTTAGAAAATATGTTTAACCTGTCATAGAAATTAAAATTGTATTAATCTTTATACCTAATAATTAATGTTGTAAGCGAGCAAAGGTACTAATATTTTACATATTACAGCTAAATACAATGAAGTTCTACGTCTTGACAATGATAAAGGTGCGTATTTTTAATGCTATGTTATTATAACTATTGTATTTAAATTTAATTCTTAAATTCCCCTATTCGTAATATTTTTTTTTGTTAATAATTATTAAATTCCTATGGCCACATATATAAAGGAATTGTATAAAGAGTTATTTGTAATAAGACAGTATTTAATTAAAATTGGCCCATCTAGACGTCAGGGTAATATTTTACAGAAAAAGCTTAGTGAAGCCAAGTTAATCGGTGGCCAGTATAATACTTATATAGAAAATATTAATAAAGTAGGCCGGTTAGATGAAAAGGAGAATATTCTAATAAAAAAGTGTTGCGAGGATTTTAATAATTTATTTAAGGAAATTACTAAATTGTGTGAATATTCCGAGTCTTTAGATTACGTAACCAAAATGGACAAATTCGATCTGAAAGTGGCCTTGACCTTATTACCGGTTATGAATGACGAAATTTCTAATACAAAACAGCTGGTGGACGGTATAGAATATTACAGTTCAGTCATTAATGCTGAATCACAGTCGCAATTAATTTCTTTTATTCTTAAGAGTAGGCTGTCACAGTCTGCCAAGTTAAAGTAAGGAACAAACTATGATACTGTTCCTAATCTAATAAATGACATGAGAAAATTATTATTACCTAAAAAGCCAGCCAGCGCATTGCAAAAGCAATTTTTAAACTGCAAACAAAATAATCTGTCAATTGATGCTTTTGGAAAAATGTTGTCCGAAATGTTAGTTGAACTTACCGTTTCCCAGTCCGACGGAGATAGTGAAAAATTTAACGTTTTGAAGTCAATCAATGAGAAACAGGCAATTAGACAATTTAGTGACGGATTGAGAAACCGTAGGATCGGTACTATTATAACTGCACAAAATTTTGATAATTTAAAAGATGCAATTCAGGCCGGGGTAGACGAGGATGTTTCAGGTTCAGATAATATGGCTGAAGTCATGGCATTTAGACGTAATAATAATAGAAATTTTAAAAACAATTCCAGGCAGCCTCAATACCAGAACTACCAAAAAGGTACGTACAACGCGGGTCGCGGCCGTGTTTCCAGCAATTGGCATCAACCTCGAGGGGGTGCCAGGCAGTGGTTCCAGCAGCCGCCGTCACGGGGACATACGTCCCGAGGCAGACATGCGTATCGAGGTAATAGTTCCAATAATAATTATAGAGCTCAGAGACAGTTTAGAGAACAGATAAGGTTAGTAAATGATGATTCACAGTCGCAACCCCAGGCTAGTACGTCGACACAGATTAGAGAAGCTGAAAGTGAGTTTTTTCGTGCCTAAATGTTATAGTATTCTAGCTAGTGACAGTAGTTATTGTGTCGAATTATTTTATAAAGACATTTATGCGTTTAGTTGGCTCATTGATACGGGGGCTTCAATTTCGGCAATAAAATACAAATGTGTTCTTGATTTTAATATTCCACTTTACAAAGAGAACATAATTATAAACGGTATAGGTGGCAAAGTGCCGGCAATCGGATATGTATGTTTACCGTTGTCAATACATGGCCATAGTATTAAACATAAGTTTTATGTATTTGATACTCTGCCGTGTAAGTCGCATGGTATTCTAGGACAGGACTTTTTAGGAAGGTATGGATCGGTTATCGACATGAGGCATAACACTTTAACGTTATGGCCCGATAAAAGTAAACAGATTGTTTTAAAATTAATGAGTTCATCTAACAAGTTAATGTCATTGCCCCCTAGGTCAGAATCTATACATTATATTAACACTAACTTAGTAGAAGATTGCGTAATTTGTACAAAAGAAATATGTGAAGGAGTGTTTGTTGCCAGTATGTTAGTTAGCCCCACTAATGGTAAAATACCAGTGCGAATTTTGAACACAACCACAAAAGAATTAAATTTATCAGAAATAAAGCTTGATATTCAAAGTATAAGGGAATATTCTATTTGTAATTTTGAGGAAAATGAGAAAAATGCAGTCCGAGTTAAAAGTTTGTTTTCAAAGTTAGATTTAAGAAATTTAAATAAGGAAGAAAAAATAAGTATAGAAAGTTTATGTGCAAAATATTCCGACATTTTTTATTTGGAAGGGGATAAGTTGTCAACCACTGATATTTATCAACATACTATTAAATTAAAACCTGACACACAGCCAATTTATTCAAAACCGTATAGATTACCGCATGCTTTAAAAGAGGAAATAAAAAATCAGATTGACCATATGCTGAAAGAAAAAATTATTGAGCCTTGTCAAAGCGAATGGTCTAGCCCTATTTTGCTAGTGCCAAAGAAAAGTGACCAAAACGGAAACAAAAAATGGCGTTTGGTTGTTGATTATAGAAAATTAAACAATAACATTCATGATGACAAGTTTCCACTTCCAAATATAACGGAAATATTAGATTCTTTGTCCGGTTGCATGTATTTTTCTCATTTGGATTTACATCAAGGATATTATAATGTTAGTTTAGACCCAGACAGTCGCAAGTACACTGCTTTTTGTTCGGGACAGTTTCAGATGACGAGGATGCCCATGGGTCTAAAAACTAGCCCAAGTTCGTTTTCTCGCATGATGACGATGGCAATGACTGGATTAACATATGAAAAATGTCTAGTGTACCAAGACGATTTGATCTGTTTTAGTAGAGACTTATCGAGTCATATTAGTAACTTACAACATATTTTCGAGAGATTACGTAAAGTAAATTTAAAATTAAACCCTCAAAAATGTTCCTTTTTACAGAAAGAACTGCTTTATTTGGGTCATATTGTCTCAGCTGACGGCGTCATACCCGATACCGAAAAAATAAAGGTTGTTCAGAATTATCCGGTTCCTAAAAAAGTAGACGAGGTCAAACGATTTGTAGCTTTTGTAAATTACTACAGAAAGTTCATTCCAAATTTTGCTACAAAAGCGCATGCATTAAATAATTTATGTAGAAAAAATGTAGTTTTCAATTGGGATGAGAAGTGCCAAAAGTCTTTTGAGTTATTGAAAGAAAATATAATATCTCACCCTGTGTTACAATATCCTGACTTCTCAGAGCAAAATCAATTTATTTTACAAACTGATGCATCGGGGTACGGCGTTGGAGCAGTTTTATGCAATGGTGATGGAAGGCCTGTAGCATACGCTAGTCGAAGTCTTAACAGGGCAGAAAAAAGGTATCCGACTATTGAAAAAGAATTACTTGCGATTGTGTGGGCCGTAATGCATTTTCGACCATATCTGTATGGCAGGACGTTCAAAATTCAAACTGACCATAAACCACTTATTTATTTATTTGGAATGAGAGATCCATCCAGTCGGTTAATGAAATTTAGATTAAGATTAGAGGAATATAATTTTATATTAGAATATTTGAGAGGCAAAAATAATGTCGCTGCTGACGCTCTATCTCGTTTGCAAATAACGTCGGAAGAGTTAAAAGAAATGAATCATGCGTTAATTAATGTAATGACGCGAGGGCAAAGAGCTAGACAAGCACGGGATGCTATTGCTTCTAATAACGATTGGATTGATCACCCAAAAGTTATAGAAGTACATAGCAAACCGAAATATTTCACTGAGTTACGTTTCATAAGCGCTTATGAATTAAATTGATATCGTAAATTAAAAGAGATTAGTCACGAGAGTACGTGTTTGAGTTATGCGCCCTTATTGAATACAATTTTTATAGATTTAGCTTCTCGATCACAACTGACGCCAGGCGAATTTGTGAGAGAGCTGAATATATTTTGTGGGCAAATCGATATAAAAGAAGTATACTTCATTAAAAATGATAATAATAATATTTTTGTCGAAAAGTTAATCAAGGAGATAAAGAGTATAAGTGATTGGTCCGGACCACGAGTATGTATTTTAAACGACACAAAAAGAATAGTTGATAAAGACGATCAACGTGTAATCTTGAATGACTTCCACCTTTTGCCCACTAGTGGCCACGCGGGCATAAGGCGGATGGTGAATACTATTAAAAAATATTATTTTTGGCCGAAGCTTGAAATAGATGTTACTGAATTTGTGAAACGATGTGACAAGTGTCAAAAACAAAAACACTCATCACATCATACTAAGGAGCCGATGACGATTAGTTCTACAGCAAATTCGGCTTTAGAGAAAATCTATTTAGATATAGTAGGACCTTTAGATAGTGATTGCAATGGTTATAAATATATTCTAACTATACAATGTGAGTTGAGCAAATACGTCGAGGCCTATCCATTAGAATCAAAAAGTTCGAATGAGGTAGCTAGGAATTTTGTTAATAATTGGATTCTTAGGTATGGTGTTCCGAACGAAATCGCTACAGACAGAGGTACAGAGTTTCTGTCAACTACAATGAAGGAGGTTTGTAAACTTTTACATATTAACCAATTACAGTCTACCGCGTACCACCATCAAAGTATCGGTGCTTTAGAGAATTCACACAAACACATGGGAAACTATTTACGCATCCAAACAGGTAATCACCCAGAGGCATGGAGTACTTGGCTTCCCTTTTGGTGTTTTTCCTATAACACTTCTGTTCATACGGAGACTAAGTTTACTCCCTTTGAGTTAGTATTTGGTAAAAAATGTACATTACCGTCTAATCTAAATTCAAGAATGATTGATTCTCTGTACAACTTTGATAACTATCCCTTAGAATTAAAGTTTAGAATTCAAACTTCACAAAAAGAAGCACGTGACAATTTAATAGCTAGTAAATTAAATAGAAAGGCTAGGTACGATCGTAATGTTAATCCTGTATCATATAAAGTAAATGATTTGATTTTATTAAAGAATGAAACTGGAAATAAGTTTCAAAGCCTATATTCTGGTCCGTATAAAGTGTTAAAAGAATGTCCACCAAATGTTGTAATTATAAAAGACAATAAAAGATATGTTGTTCATAAAAATAGGACAAAACGTTATTATTTAACAGTAGAATGATTTTATATTAAGATAAGAAATGTTGTATTGCTGTCAAATTTTTAAAGATATGTATATTATCCTATATACCTACTAAAGACTTTATTAAAAATATATATGTTTTAGACAGTACCTAATATAAGTACTATAATGTTTAATATTTGATGTATTGTAGAAAACCGTTATCATTGTATCGTTAATACGTTAAAAATAAAATAAAATGTATCCTTTTATTTTATTTTCTGTATGGGAAGGAGGTGTGATGTATGGAGTTAGTATGTAAGACTATCTATTTAAAAGGCATGTATCAATAAATTATATTCAGTATTTATCCAGCACTCATGTGTATTATTCCACTCCCGGCTCACGACCTTACACACGGAGGAGCTCGAGATGATAAATTTTTGGTCACCCATCCTATGACCAGCCCTTGCGAAAGTTACTTAACCTCAGCACTTGCAGACCGGGCGCGTTAACCACTGCGCCATCGAGCTCCTCGGCTCTTCAATATTTAATCATATTTGATAAGAAAGTGAAAGCTCTTTTTTTTTGAGAGTTTGCTGATTGACTCAGGCGTTTTTCGCTTCAGGTTTTTTGGGGCGGCGAGAAACTTAAAGGGTTTCTCAAGCCGTGTGAAACGCGAGTGGCAAGCGGCAAGCGCTCGGCCCGATACCCCAAGGTCCCGGGTTTGATTCCCAGGTCGGGCACAATGTATTTCGGAGTTTTCGATGCATAGCCCGGGTTTGTGATCACCAGCCCGCATTTGGCAAGCGTGGTGATTAAGCCAATACCCATCAATTGTAGTGATGACGATTTCAATGATGGACGCCTTTGCCCAGCAGTGGGACAGTTATAGCACATGAGTAAAGCCGCACCCGAACAGAGTCTAAGCTTCCATAAAGCACGCAAAATTTATACCTACTTGGGTAGGGTTGTCACATGAGGATAAGATAAGTTAAACGAAGTGTTTTATTTAATTTTCATAAATTTATAAATTACTTAAGTACTAATATTTTCTTTTTTTTATTTTTGTTTATCAATAACTTGTTTTTATTTTATTTTTCAGATTTAGATAAATTCTAATCCGACAAAGTCTTTTTTAAATACTGAATTGGAAAACGCTCACATGGCAGATCAAATGTACAGTCATTGAACACGTTCTAAGACTTCAGTGCCAATATTTATAATGTTTGCTTTATGATCAAAGAAACTACGTGAAATACGCAATATTTTTATATTTCTAGCATTGTTCATACACACTGCACAGTAATTAACCATATTTTACAGTAAACATAACAAAACCTCACATAATTACAATATTTTTACGAGCGATGACAGTTTACAACACGAAACAACGCGTGTGACACTCACCGAGATTGTCCGCTGATATAACTACTCTTTGGTCCGCTAGCTGTGCCGGCGTAAACCGGTTTGTCCTCTCGCGGCGCGTACGCGAACCCGTCGATGAGAGGTCACGCACACATAAGCTGTGCTTGTAGTAGTGTACCTGTGACAGCTCTAAGGAAGCTTGGACTCTGTTCGGATATTTACTCATGTGGTTATAGGCTATTTACAATTACATTTGTACGGTAGATTGGATTTAAAATGCGAGTCTCACGAAATGTGCTGTTAAAAGAAGTATTCTGGTGTAACTCATCGTACCTGATGGTAAGTAATGACTGACTGGCCTGTCTTACTCCGCACTTTAGGGATAACGCTTTAGTCGCAACAGTCTCTTGACCAAGCCTTGATATCTGAATTAACTTTAATTTTTTAAAAATTCAAAATTAAAATAATTTGCTCAAGATAGTTATCTTGAGTACCTACCTAAATTTGGCTGCCTTTATTGAGACGACAACTAGCTTAAAGTCTACAATATGTTTCTTGTACGTATTTATAGCTTGTACACCGTGACTGGCTAGACGACGGACGAGACCTGTTTCATTAAAAATAAAAAACACCATCTTAATTTTTTACTTTTTTCCTAACTGAATTGGTCTTTCTGTTTATTTACAATTTACTACGAAGCGAAGCGACTAGCGGGCGCGTGCGGTTGGTTGACCTTACTCATGCGTGTAGTACATGCGAAATGCCGATAGTTCACTTTTTTAAAATTGCGTAATAACACGCGTGTTTTAAAATTTGCTATAACCATTTTTAACTAAAAGGAATGTAGATAAGTTACTAGTTTACCTCCTTAAACGCGTCCGTCGTCTAACCTGTCACGGTGTATTTGTGTTTGTCTTGTTGGTTATCCTTTAAATAAATAAATATAAATTTTTACAATAAAAAATCTACCAGTCTCAGGAAGCCCGAGTGGGGATCGAACCCACGACCTTTTGATTATCGACGATCCTCTGCTCTACCTGCTAGCACAGTTTTAAAATAGTAATACTGTGCTACTACCGAGACTCGTAAAATTCTATCTTGTAACTGCATTGTGAATTCAAAAATGTAAATAATATAAATAATTTATTCACTTTACACTTACTAGTAGCTCTTAATAATGTCACTATGCCATCGGTTCGTAAGTCTACATAAAAGGACTTGTACAAAGAAGAATCGGCAAGAAACTCAGCAAGGACGTTTCATGTGAAGTGCGCTTGCGAGAAAGTGGGCTTACTCGTAAGATATATAAAAAAAACTTACTTTGTTACCAAAGACATGGCCAAAGTCTCATTTTGTGTGCCCCCTGAACTTCTACTTGCACCCAGGCGCATTCAAACAAGTTCATTGTATCTTTATCTTGCCTGTTCTCTAAAAGCTGAGTATTGGACATAACACAAATTTTAGAAAATATAACAAAACCGCAGACATGACTCTTTACTTTCCCGCCAAGAAGTCCCATCCCATCTCTTGTGGTTAAGATTTATTTGTTGTCGTTACTTGTCGTTGTCGTAACTTGCAGCCTCAGAACAATCTTGCAGCTAGCTTCACACAGCTTCCCAGCGTTCGGATACATTAAAATGCATAATTTATTAATTCGAAAAAATAAATTTATGGCAACTTTTTTGATTAACGTCAAAAGTCAGTGCAACGTCACTTTTCAAATTCTCTCGAAGTCCGCCCGAGGACTTAGTAAAGCCCCACATCTTTACTGAGATACTCGAGGGGTTGGGGGTATATCATTTCTCACTTTCCCATTTCTATTATCATTCATCATCATCATACAGAAGATTAAAGGGATTATAAATGTTTTCGACTGAAGGACTAGGATCCATGGTCACGAATAAATAAAAAAAAAATGTCAAAAGTCAAAATCAGCTTGCGCTGAATCAAATCGCCATTCCTAAGTGTTTTGATTTTGAAACGCTAAAAATATTGAAAATCTATTAAAAATGTATACAGAAGTAGATGTCTTCGTTGGCAATTATACCCTAATAGATCCTGAGATTTACCAGCTTTGGATTGAAGGATGCTCATGTAAGTATTTTATTAACAAAAACAAAGCTACACATTTGTTGATAAAATCTTATAACATTTAAATTTTTTATCAATGTCTATCTAAATTTGAGCTGTTACTCAGATGTCCTATATTAATATAACTTTTACCTGTGGTTTCTACGTCCGTAAATAGAATCTATTATTAGAATATGATGATATGATGTCCTATAAAAATTGTAACAATTGGGTTCAAGTCAAATCTGGCTTCATTTTATAGTGTATTATAATTTTATAAACTAGGTACATTCATTTTAAAACTGATCTTTTAATAGAAATAGAAATAGAAAAAGAAATTATTTATTGTATAACTGTGTACAATATAGTTCTTAAATAATAAATAGTATCAACAGTTTATCCATTTCTGACGTACAATGTGTTAATAATAAATAATGTAGTGTGG
This sequence comes from Eudonia mercurella, assembly GCA_963082485.1. Taxonomy (NCBI): domain Eukaryota; kingdom Metazoa; phylum Arthropoda; class Insecta; order Lepidoptera; family Crambidae; genus Eudonia; species Eudonia mercurella. The sequence continues at coordinate 8,459,632 of OY720052.1, read as the reverse complement.
TCTAGTAGTTAGACCATTAGGGGAAGCTTGTAAGTTCCCTTGGCCAGATACCACTATCTTATTTATTTATTTTCCTATAATTAAAACAAAAAAAAGAGCTAAGTGCTCGCCTTATTGAGGCCTCCGGTGACAAGAAGGCTGGCAGCTACCTCTGCCAGCGTATTAGCTTGACAATCCAGAGGGGCAATGTTGCCAGCATTCTTGGGACCGTTCCCATGAGCCCACAGTTGGAAGACATCTTTTATTTATAGGCATTTAGTTTTTAATTTGCTATTTTTATTTCTTTGGTGTTTTTTAAGTTCAGTTAAGTTATGTTTCTTTTTTTGTTTTAAGTTTTATTAAAACAGTTATATTGGTTACAACAATTTCCCAGGTAAGTAGTGATCTGTCTCTATATCAACAATGATAAGTTACAATACTTAGATATAAGATAGGCAGTTCCACAGTAGGATTCTATAAGAGGTATGTTACTTACCATCCAATGAGGTGAAGGCCAAGTGCTTCATCATCAGCTCATTTTTGTCCCCACTGCTGGGGTATGAGCCTTTCCTATTGATAGATAGGGAGACTAGGTAACAACCCACTATGCGGGCCCAGTGAGGTGTGGTGGTTGTTAATTGCTGCTTATACAGCCTGGACCAGCTTTACGTGCCTTCCGAAGCATGGAGGAGCCCAAGATGATATATTTTTGGTCACCCATCTGATGACCGGCCTTTGCAAAAGTTGCTAAACCTTAGCAATTACAGGCCGGGTGCGTTAACCACTGGAATAAAGAAAATGTCTGTCTACAGCTAGTGAAGCAGTGTCAACACTGCACCAGCGAAATGTGGTGAAACAGACCGGTGCATCCGTGGAACTCATAGCCAGTGACGTGCTGGATCACTACAGGTAGCGCACTAGTTGTAAGATATTTATTTATATTTTAAACAGGTGGTGTACCTGTTTATACATATTACAGTATATTTATACAACAATTGAATGGAACATATCACAGATACACCAAGTAAGATAAGTTAAACATTTGTTTATCAAAGCTTTGAAAAATCCTTATTATTCCTTTTGACATTTTGGATCTTAATTTGTTTATTAATTAATTTTATATAAGATCTTCAGTGCACCTTATACAAATGCAAATAAATTCTATTGACAAAAATGAAAGGAAAAATAATTTACGGGCAATCTGAGGTCGGGAAGTGGAAGGGGTGGAGGGTTTATGGGTAAAAAACGGTTTATCTCGATTTCCGGCAAAACTACAAGTCCTATGGAAAAAAAATAAATGGCAAAGTTGTAGGTGTTCTTCTCTACTCCCATTTCTGATTTTGATCTCTATCAATAAATTGACATCAAATACAGAAAAAAACATGAGATGAGATGATATATTTGTCATAAATAATTTTACTTATAATTCTTATATGCATTGCGGGATTGAAAATTCCGCCTCCCGCAACTTCCGAGATTGAATATAGGCTGCGGGATTGGAAGCCCTATTACAGCCTACAGCTATAGCTGACGTCCATTCTTCTTGCAGGACCTTCGCGCTGTTGGAGCGTCTGCTAACGGTACCTTCCAAGCTGTCTGAGCAAATGATCTTCCAAATCGACGAGCCAACGAAACAGATGCTCATCGAAAAGTAAGTGTCATTAAAAGCACTTAAATTATTATGTAAATTATAAGGTTTCAGGACCAGGGTTTTGAATACTGGTATCGATACTTCTGTCAAATGAAGATACCGGTAAAAATAAAGTACGGCAGGCTTTTTACCGACAAGGATGAAACAATACCATTCTTTATTCGATACTAGTACGCACCAGCGCCGCTATTGGTCAATCGAGTACACCAATAGCGACAACGATACCATTGTTTTCATTCGATACCAGTACTCAGTATCGAATGTTGATGTTATGTACTTCTTGTAGTAGAAAAAAAAACGCAAATGTTGGAAAGTTGTTTTCACGAGTAAGAATTGAACCAACACTCTTCTGACACAACGGGTCAGGTGCTCTTCCAATTAAGCTATCGTGGTTCTAACCAGCCCGCCGAAATTATTCAACACTTTTTACTTTGCGTTAAAAATTATTTGAACATTCTAGTAGTTAGTAGTATTGAATGAGAAGTATCGATACCATATAAGTACTCGGTAGTATCGATTCATCCCTTACCGATCTTTATGTGACAGTTTACAATTTATCACTACCAAAGTTGCCAGTGGTTGCCAGTTGTGAGTGGCGCTAGCTTCCATACATTTTAATCGCAAATGCACTAAGCGAAATATTTGTGTCTGTAATAAATAACAATTGAGCAACCGCAACTAGCACTTGCCTTGCTATTGAACAATTAGCAACCGGTCAGTTTTTTTGGTAATAAGCCTGCCCTTAAGCTTGGTAACGTACCTGGGTGGCATTTTTACTGGTAAATTAACTAACCGCTCTACGTGGACAATAACCAATATTTATTTCCTGTATGATGATGATGAATGATAATAGAAATGAGAAGTGAGAAATGATATACCCCCCAACCCCTCGAGTATCTCAGTAAAGATGTGGGGCTTTACTAAGTCCTCGGGTGGACTTCTTGAGAGAATTTGAAAAGTGACGTTGCATTGTTTTGTTTTTTTTTTTTTTTTTTTTTTTATACGTAGCACGGCAAATGACTCCATTTCACCTGATGTTAAGTGAATATGGAATCCAGAAGCGATGACAACTGGTGCAGCGTGAAAATACCGCAGCATCAGCTACCCTCACTCTGCCGGCCCACAAGGTGCCTCTTCACGCCTCGTTTGAAAGACCCCATATCATAGGAAGGAGGGAAAACGTGTGCAGGCAAACTATTCCATGTTTTGGAAGTGCGACAAATAAATGAGTCACCAAATTTCTTAGTGCGTGATGGAATATTTGAGACAGTGAAGCGGTGACTCCGGAGAGCAGCACGCGTACTCCTATGGAGGAAGGGAGAAGGAGGGATGAGGTCAAAGAGTTCTTCAGAGCACTCGCCATGGTATAAGCGGTAAAACACGCTGAGTGACGCAATATCTCTACGCAATTGCAGAGTTTCGAGAGTATTTGTGACTTCTGCGTTGCCGATAATGCGTACAGCGCGACGCTGCAATTTGTCCAAAGCATCGAGAAGGTACTTTGCGGAACCGTCCCAGATGTGCGAGCAATACTCCACGCAAGACCGTACCTGTGTCTTGTACAAAAGGCACAACTGGTCAGGCGTAAAGAATCGCCGCACCCTGTTCAGAATACCGAGTTTTCGTGAGGCTGTTTTGATCACGGCTTCGATGTAGTCTCTTTGGTTTAGATCGCAGCGAATCGTCATACCGAGCATGTTGATACTGCTCTGCAGGCTTAGAGATGTACCCTGAAGAGTTGGAAGGGGAAGGAATGGTGACTTTTTTGCCGTGAACGCACACACCTGTGTTTTCTTGGCATTGAACTCAACAAGATTATTGGAGCCCCATTTAGATATGAGGTCCAATACCCGATTGAGCTCAATGACAAGATTCACTCGGTTAACTTCGGTTTCGACCCGCCCGGCCGCTGGGTGACCGTTATATCCCCCATGCACTGTGCTATCATCTGCATAGCAATGAATATTTCCAAGTGGAAGCATATCATTGATATGCAGAAGGAACAGCGTGGGGGACAGAACGGAACCTTGAGGGACACCAGCGTTCACTGACATGAACCGCGAAGCGCATCCATCAGACAGGACACGGATTCTCCGCTCATGTAGGAAGCCAGCGACCCAGTTGCAGAACTGAGCAGGCAGACCGTATGCCGGGAGCTTGGAGAGAAGAGCTTTATGCCAGACCCGATCAAAAGCCTTGGCTATGTCAAGGCTAACAGCCATCGACTCACCACGCTTGTCAATAGCCTCACCCCAGAGATGTGCAACGTACGCTAGAAGATCACCCGTTGATCGTTTCGGCCGAAACCCATATTGGCGATCATGAATTATGGAGTGTTCTTCCAGGTAGTGGACTAGTTGTTTGTTTAAAATACGTTCCATGATTTTGCACAAAACTGAAGTAACGGCTATGGGGCGGTAATTAGATGGGTCTGACCGATCTCCTTTTTTGGGGACCGGTTGCACATTAGCCTCTCTCCAAGATTCCGGCACACAACCAGAAGAGAGCGAGAGACGGTAAAGGCGCGTTAACACGGGGGACAACTCCGCTGCACACATTTTCAAGACTATTGCTGGAATGCCATCAGGGCCATTAGCTTTCCGGACATCGATTGACTGCAGCTCCGCACGGACATCACACTGCCTGATTTTAAAATCAGGCATTGTGTGGCCACAGTGAGGAATTGAAGGTGGCTGTGCATTGCAGTCATCGATTCGGGAGTTAGCTGCAAAGAGTTTGGCCAGGAGATCGACCTTCTCTTGCGGCTTGTGAGCTAAAGTCCCGTCAGGACATCTCAGTGGTGGCAGCGAGGGTTGGCAGAAATTTGATTGCACGGCTTTGGCCAGACGCCAGTAGCTACGGCTGCCCGTAGGATGCGTCAGAAGTTCTTGGCCGACCCGTGCAACGCGCTGGGCATCCGCTCTAATGTAGGCTCTTTTGCAAGACTTGGTGGCTTTATTATAGGCTGCTTTCAGCAAGCGAGTTTCGGGATCCCCAAGAGCTTTACCTCCGATCCAAGCGCGGTATGCCGCCTGCCTGTTATCGACAGCGTTGGCACACTCACGGTTGAACCATCGGTTGCGCCGGCCTTTGCTGACGAGATAGGAGTGCGGAATATAGTATTCCATACCTAACATTATCTCATCAGCAACTGCAGTCGCACTGGCTGTCGGGTCCTTCCCACTGAAGCAGCGCTGCCCCCAAGAAACGGATGCGAAATAGTCCCGCATACCATCCCAATCTGCCGACGAGTAGTGCCAAATTTGGCGTTTCGATACCGCTGAAGGCGGTAGCGGGGCCAGAGGCACTTTGCTGGATACCAAGCAGTGGTCTGAAGATCCTAAAGGAGCTCGTACTTCCACTCGGTAACCAGCTGGGCGACTCGTCAGCAGAAGGTCCAGCAAAGAGGGCGCGTGACCGACTATATCTGGGATCCTGGTGGGCTGGTTCACCAGTTGAGTCAGGTCGTGCGTGAGAGCGAATGCGTGGGCAGTTCTACCGGCATGGTCAGTTTTGGAGGAACTTAACCACAACTCGTGGTGAGCATTGAAGTCCCCCAAAAACACCATTTCCGCCGAAGGAAACCGCTCCTGCGCTTCATCTGCCACCCGACTAAGGTGTTCTATGAGTCGAGTTGTCTCCATGTCGCCATTATGTGATCGGTAGACGCAGACGTAGACACGGCTATGAGAGCCCAAGTCGACGTGTACCACAAGGAGGGAAAAGGAAGGGTCCTCCAGACAGCGCAGACGGCGACAGCAAACGTCTGTCCGAACAAACAAGCAAACTCCGGCTTTGGCTTTAAAGGATTCTTCAAGCACAAAGCCGGGATAGTGCAGGTAGGTGGTGTCAGCTGGACAGATTATTTGTGTCTCCGTCAAAAACAACATTGCTGGCCGTGCCGTCTCAAGATGGTGGTGGACGGCATTGAGGTTTGCATGGAGTCCGCGGATGTTAGCGAACTCGACCTCAAACGGTATGGTTGTGGTGGGGGTGTGCACCGCTGTAGGACCAGTTTTTGTTTTAGGCGCTGTCATGGTGGAGAAAAAGAGGGAGGCGTGAATCGAGGAAATGTTACCGCGATGCAAATAGTCAAAGTGCAGCGGCCTGTTTCACCAGGGGTCTGCCTAAAGTCGAGTATCATTAACCCGCCGAACGGAAGGGCCCCCGAACCCCCCCGGGAGTGGCCGCCGGGACCCCACCTTCCGGTCACCAACCGGCACGACGGGCCACCCCGAGATTATGCGTGGCATGGTGAGGCAGCCTCACGAGCTGGTTAGGCTGGCTTGGGCCCCTGTACTGTGCCACGGGCGGCCAGCGGGACAGCCGTTTCTACGGGTCTCCCTGGTCGGCGGGTTAATAAGGTCTTCCTGGCACTGGTTAGACGGAAGCCATTACAGACCAAATGCATCGCAGCACCATCCACCCGAGCTCTGGTTATACGCTGGCTGATCCCGAAACGCGACCGACAAGCGGTCACTTGACGGGTTTTACACCATGCGTACGGTGGTCACTAACCAGACGGGGCAAGCCCTACCACGCAGTGGAGCATATGGGAGCTCTAAATTCTGTTAGTCGCCTCTTACGACACCCACCGGAGGAGAGGGGCGGTGAATTGTATTCTTTCTCCGTCACCGCACGGATAAAGCCATTTCATTTGCCAACACTCATGCACACTCACGAACACTCAACGGTTAATAATCCACCATTATTTCATATTAATATTCGACATAACACAAATTTTAGAAAATAAAACAAAACCGCAGACATGACTCTTCACTTTCCCGCCAAGAAGTCGGAGCGATACTTTCCTAGATAACGTTACTTACCGGAGCTTATAGTGGGACTTTGGTAACGGTATGCTTTTAGACTAGAGTAAGCTCTGAAAACTATAAAATCATTTTTATTGTTAAAGGTACTATGAGCTAGATGACGCAGTCATAAGGGAGTTGTTGGGAAGAAAACTGTCTTCCAGACATAGAAAGGATTTGGATGAGGTAAGAAACTTATTATATGTTGTGTATGCGTCATGGCGCGGCTGCGTTCCGCCCCACCCCGGTCACCTGCCAAATGTGCAGCGTCCTTGGCGTCGATTAAACAGTGCGTTTAGAACTATCGGTTGTTTTACTTGTCCCGTCCGCATACTCAACAGTGGCGACGAGCTATTGCTACCCACGCTATTTAACATTAAAAGTTAAGTTCAGCTATACGACGATGTCCGGGCTATTTGGAATATTAAATAGTTTCGACCACAATGAGCAAACGTGGAATACATATAAGAATCGTTTGTTGCAATATTTTGTTGCGAACGACATTGAAGCGGAGGCGGATCCGACGGGTAGGAAACGGAAAGCTATTCTTCTTAGCGCACTCACCGAACAAACATACAAGCTTGTAGAGGACTTAGCGCTGCCTAAAGGGATTGGAGAAGTACCCTATGAAGACATTCTTGCATATTTGGACGACCACTTCACGCCGAAACGCATCGGATTTGGCGAGCGACATAGTTTCTACGCAGCCTCACAACAGGCCGGCGAGTCGCACAGGCAGTGGGCAGCTAGATTGCGGGGACTGAGGGCTCACTGCGGATTTTTGAACCTGGAAGAGGCGCTTCGAGACAAGTTCATCATGGGCATGCGACCAGGCACGGAGAAGGAGAAATTGTATGTCCAGGATCTGGGTAACCTGACGTTGGCGAAGGCCGTGGAGTTAGCTGAGAGCCTGTGCGGCGCCCGAGCGGCGGCCGCGGCGAGCGCGACCAGCAGCGCCCCAGCGGGATCATCGTTCGAGGTGTACCAAATATTGAAAAAGAGCAACGCCAAAACCGTAGGGAAAGTGAAGTGTAAAATCTGTGGGTACTCTAATCATAAAGAGGCCGATTGCAAGTTCGCTAATTATGTGTGTAGGCTGTGTCACGTTAAGGGCCACTTACGTAGAATGTGCACAAAGGTGAATTACGTGGAAGTGGACGGCGGTGACAACGGCGGGGACGACGATGACGGTAACGTTTTTTTTATTCGTTCAGTTCGGGGCGAACCGATGGTGGAAACAATTTTTATTAATGAAAGGCCATTTAAATTCGAAATAGATAGCGGCTCCGCGGTTTCTGTTATTTCCGAGAAATATTACACAACACATTTTATAAATGTGCCATTGTCATCACCATGTAAACGGTTGAAAACTTATAACGGAAAAAATATTACTTGTATAGGTGTGTGTCACGTGACTGTGTCTTACGCGGCTCAAACACATGACCTTGACTGTTACGTGGTTCGCGAGGGCGGCCCGCCACTTTTAGGCAGAGATTTTATTTCTAAGTTCAAGTTACAGTTAACGGCAGTAAATTATTGTCAGGAAAGTGACTTTTCACTCGAAACCATCCAACGAGAGTATTCTAATTTATTTTCGGATAAACTAGGAACTTTCAATCGATATAAAATTAAACTGCAGTTAAATAATAACGCGAAACCAATTTTTTTTAAAGCGCGCCCTATTGCCTTTGCTCTGCGAGAAAAGGTCGAAAACGAAATTAATAGATTAGTTAGTTTAGGTATTCTTGAGCCTGTTGAGCATTCAGAGTACGCGTCGCCAGTCGTCCCGGTGTTAAAACGCAACGGCTCAATTAGATTGTGTGCGGACTATTCCGTAAGTTTGAATAAACAGTTGGTCGTGGAACAGTATCCACTCCCAACCATCAAAGAATTATTTTCAAAACTCCACGGAGGAGAACAGTTTAGTAAACTGGATTTATCTATGGCATACAATCAATGCGTTCTAGATGAGGAGTCACAACGGCTCACATGCATTAACACACATCGCGGCTTGTTTAAATTTACGCGCTTAGTGTTCGGTTTGGCCTTAGCACCGGCAATTTTCCAAAGAGTTATGGAAAATGTGCTATCGGGGTTAGATGGAGTTCTATGCCTGTTGGATGACATTTTGGTCACCGGTAAAGACAAATTAGATCATTTAAATAAGCTACGAGTGGTATTAAGGCGTTTACAAGACGCAGGGTTAACTGTACAAAAAGAAAAGTGCGATTTTTTCAAAGACCAAATTAGTTATTTAGGTTATATAATTACGAAAGATGGTTTACAAAAGTCACCGGATAAGGTCAAGGCCATGGTTGAAGCCCCTATTCCGGCTAATGTCAGTCAATTGCAATCATTTTTAGGGTTTGTAAATTATTACCGTAACTTTGTGCCTAACGCTTCTTCAGTCCTTAGCCCGTTATATGAGATGTTAAAAAAGGGTAGCAAGTGGAATTGGACTAAAGAACATAACATAGCTTTTGGTCAGATAAAAAAAATATTAACTTCGGACCAAGTGTTAGCTCATTTTGATCCGAAGTCGCAACTAATTTTAACGGTGGATGCTTCACCGATGGGGTTGGGTGCCGTTTTGTCTCAGATTGATGAAAACGGCGTCGAAAGACCCATATCGTTTGCGTCACGAACTTTGAACGCTGCTGAAAAGCGATACGCTCAAATTCAAAAGGAAGCGACCGCAATCATTTATGGAGTACGACGTTTTCATCAATATCTATACGGTAGGTCAGAACCGTTCATACTACGTACGGATCATAAGCCACTAGTCTCGATATTTGGTCCATACAAAGGTATTCCTGAAGTATCCGCTAATAGGTTGCAAAGATACGCGATATTTCTTAGTGGTTACAATTTTAAAATCGAATATGTCCGCAGCGCTGATAACAGCGCGGATTATCTGTCTCGTGCGAGCCTTCTCCCCGCGGCAGACTGGGTGGGCGGGGCGTGCGGGCGCGCCGCTGACGGCGTCGGCCGCGGCGGCGCGACGCCGCTCGGTCACTCCGCGGCGGACAGCGTCGAGCGCACGCGCACCGAGCGGTGTGACGGCGCCAGCGCCGAGCCGCCCGATCGCGCAACCTATATGTGTTTCGTTGTAGACAACAGTATGCCAGTCACATTAAGTAAATTGCGCGAGGAGACAGATAGGGATGTTACTCTCAGATGTGTTATGTCTTACGTTTCTAAGGGTTGGCCGTCTAAAGTTAGTGATGTTCGACTGAAACCATTTCATCTTTGTAGGTCGCAGCTGTCTATTGAGAATGGTTGTGTTATGCGAGGGCACAAAGTAGTCATACCGGAGAGTTTATATAAAATTATATTAAAGGAGTTACACACCTCACATTTGGGTATAGTTAAGACAAAAGCGGAAGCTCGGTCTAGATTTTGGTTTCCGGGTATTGATCAAGCTTTGGAAAGAATGATAAGTGAATGTGAAGTGTGTATCCAATTGCGGCCGTCACCTCCTAAGGCCCCGCCCTCACACTGGGAATTTCCTTCGTTGCCATTCGAAAGAATACATGTAGACTTTCTGGGTCCGATTAAGGGTTGCGTATACTTAGTCATAGTCGATGCACATAGTAAATGGGTGGAAGTCTACAATATGAAACACTCAACTACGACTAACGCGGTAATAGATAAATTATGCGATTTTATATCGAGATTTGGAGTTCCGAAGACGATAGTGAGTGACAATGGCACATCTTTTTGTTCAATGGTTTTCGAAAATTTTTGTATAGCAAATGGTATTTCACATATGACTTCACCGGTATATCACCCGGCCAGTAATGGCCAAGCCGAGAGTTTCGTAAAAATAGTAAAAAAAGGCATTAAATCTTGTCTTATGTCAAATTATACTGGGAGAGATACCACTTTAAAGTTGCTTAAGTATCTTAAGGATTATCGCAACTCGGTTCACACCACCACCGGTTTGTCTCCCGCTGAGACGATTTTTGGACGAAAATTAAGGTCGAGATTAGATTTAATAAATCTTAATGCGTCGTCGCCGCCTGTGTCACCAACCGTAACTAACCATATTAAAAATAAACAGTGTTTGCAAGCTAAGATACAAGGTAAAAATAAAACAAAAACATTTAGTAACAATGATAATATATTGTACAAAAAATTCAGAAACAATAATAGTTATAAGTGGTGTAAAGGAGTAATAAAAAAGAGACTAGGCAAAGTATTGTATTTAGTAAAAGATATTTTTAATTCCCAATGTCACGTAAGACATGTTAACCAATTAATGTTATATAAAGGGACTTATAACGATCTTAATACTAAGAATGACTCACCTGTTGGGACATGCTCCCTGCTACCGCCACCCTCTGCGCCGTCGCCGTCGCCGTCGCCGTCGCCGTCGTTGCCGCCGTCGTTGCCGTCGTCGCCGTCGTCGTTGCCGCCGCCGTCACCGAGGACACTCTCCTTACCGCTACAGAGAAGCTTACCTGGGTCTGCGACACACTCGCAGGTTTCAGACCTCTTGTCGCCAGTCGAGAGCTCCCCAATTGCAACAGGTAGAGGGAGGAGAGAGGAAATCATTGAGCCAAGAACACCAGACTACGCGGATTGTTGTGTATGCGTCATGGCGCGGCTGCGTTCCGCCCCACCCCGGTCACCTGCCAAATGTGCAGCGTCCTTGGCGTCGATTAAACAGTGCGTTTAGAACTATCGGTTGTTTTACTTGTCCCGTCCGCATACTCAACATTATAAATCTATACTAATAATAACGAGGTAATCACTAAATATAAAGGTGGGATAGCTCAGTTGCGTAGGGATAAAAACGCGCTCGGTCTGCGATTGGTGGAGTTAGCAACTTTCGCAAGGGCCAGTCATTATACTCTAGCCAAACTCAATAAAGAATAAATGTAAACAAACCAAATTGAATGAATGAATGAATCGTTTATTTTCTCTCCACAATAATAAATAGGTCTTAATTATTCTACGACTTAGTGCTAATTGTAGTTTTAGGTTTATGATTTTAGTTTATGACCTATATCGTTGTGAGAGACTGGTGCCTGAAGAGGTTTTTATTAAATTAGGGTCATCACAAATCTGGGCAAAAATATTTTTGCGTTTCTCGTATTATAACTTGATTACTACATTTTACATAAAAGATGTTGTAAGACTTATTATTCTCACTATACATCTCACTTAAATCAGTCGCTCAACGTCGGTAAAAACGTTATAATACGAAGAACGCAAAAAAAACGTTAATTATTTTCACTCGTTAACCCTATTAAACAAATGTCAATTACTAAAATTGAGGTATTCTAAACAATTCCGATAATACACTTCTCATCAGAAAAATCGAAACACTTCCCCGTTTTTATGGTTTCTGTCCTAATTTTACACAAAAAAGTAAGAAGAAAATCACATGATTGTATAGCTGGCAGTTTGGCCATTACATGACAAGCGAAAATTCTAATCGATGAAGAATCGTATGGAAGCAGTAATGAGAGTGTGTTGTTTTATTATTTTCTTTCATACTCCATACAGGGTTAAATTTTTTTTTTTAAATATAAGAAGGAGGCAGACGAGCAGGCGGGTCACCTGATGGAGAGTAATCACCGCCGCCCATGGAAACCAGAGGAATCGCAGACGCGTTGCCGGCCTTTGACTTGTTGAACAAAATACTTACTATTTGAATTTAGAACATTAACATTAGGATTTGAAAACCTTATATTATATACTATTAAACGACATTTGAAATATACACATTTTTCTGATAATCCTTACAAAACATAAACTTGCAAGGTGTTTCGATTTTTCTGATGAGAAGTGTGAATTTCAATGAATTCCAAATGAAGATGATTCTAGTATCCATATGGGGTCTTATTAAGTACCAAAAAAATAATAATTTTGAATTTGAATTGAATTTTGAATTCTTAAGTTTATTTTAATTAAAAATATTGACTTTGTCTTCGTGCTGGTGATGATGATGATGGATGTCTCCTCGCTAGGTGTCAGAGCGGTCGGGCGCTCCGCTGCGTTGTTGCCGCCGTCAGTTCGACAACGTGCGTCGCGTGTTCAAAGCGGTGGAGGAGATGCCGGGCAGCGTGGTAGCCAACATACGGACGACTTTTCTGCTGTCCGAACCTCTCGCTAAGTCAGTAAAAAAAAATTTTTTTTTGCTTTATTTTTTGTTTTTTTTTTAATTATGTGAGACTTGCTTTTAGTGTTATTGACGATATACTCACTAACATACCGTGGGGTGAGTGAGTAAGACAGGTAAGTGTTTAAAAAACATCTTTTTTTTTTTGTTTTTTCTGCGTCTTTAATGTTTTTTTCCTGAACACACACATCAGACCTGGGAATTTAAGCCAGAATCTCCGGTTAACGGATCCGCATACAAATACTAATATTATATTATTGCCTTATTTATTACAGTAAGCCAATGTTACTTTGTCTTGATTTCAATGATGGAGGCCTTTGCCCAGCAGTGGGACAGTTATAGGCTATTTACTTCTACTTACTAGCTTTAGTTATTTATTTACAATTTTTAACATTAATTACTTGATATAAGTTTTTTGTATATAAGCTAAGTTATTGTACTGAAATAAGTTATATAAGTATGTCTATGATTTTTCCACAGAAAATACGGCGCTGTGGTGTTCATAGCGTGTATGCGTTTTGAAACAGCTAAGCGCAAGCTGCAGTACTTGTCGTTCAACGATTTCTACCATTGCGCACAGGTGATTTCAAAATTCAAAATCATTTATTCAGTTTAGGCTATAAATAGCTCTTATGAATGTCACTATGCCATCGGTTCGTAAGTCTACAGGGCGGGAGACCTTGTACTGAGAAGAACTCTTTTCTCCCTTACAGCGCAGCGTCAAAAATATTGGAAAATGCCCTATCATAAAAGGAGACTTTCCATCACAAATAAAAACACAAAAAACAAATTAAATTTTTTCATACAGTCATACAATGTCATACAGTACTAATAAAAGTCAAAAACTGTCTAAGAATAAACAAAGATAAACTATAGTTAATAATAATTAAAAAATAAGACAAGTATGCGTGAGCAGACCAGCCTCCACAGGCGGCACCCGTTCACGAGTATGACATGAGTCAGCCATCGCTTCGCTCAACCATATTTTAGGGAACGTAACTGAGAAGAACCGGCAACTAACTCAGCAAATATTGGAAAAAGCTCTCCCTTCGATTTTCCACCATTTTTTTTCTCTTTTTGTTGATGGCTTCGTGCGATTAGCACATTTAGCCAGTGTCAAAGTAATTTTTCTAACAAGTAGTATTACTTTATTTTACGTTTATTTATGTATAAATAAACAATATTTCTTTTCTGTATGATGATGATGAATGATAATAGAAATGAGAAGTGAGAAATGATATACCCCATCTCATCATGATATACACAACCCATCGAGTATCTCAGTAAAGATGTGGGGCTTTACTAAGTCCTTGGGCGGACTTCTTGAGAGTATTTGAAAAGTGACGTTGCACTGTTTTGTTTCATTTGCCAACACTCATGCACACTCACGAACACTTAACGGTTAATAATCCACCATTATTTCACATTAATATTCGATATAACACAAATTTTCGAAAATAAAACAAAACCGCAGACATGACTCTTCACTTTCCCGCCAAGAAGTCCTTCCACCATTTTCCACAACAAATAAAACACAAACATATAAAAAAACAATAACAACCAATTAATATTTCTACAATGTCATACAGTACTGATAAAAGTCAAAAACTGATAATTAATTTAATAATTTTATGTGTACCTATACAACGCGAAACAGAAAGGTAAAAGGACACAATTATTAACTTTAATTTATCATGCAATTGTAAATTAAATTTTTATATTAGTGAAGTCATGAAGAATAGAATATAATAGAATATACTTTATTTGCTTTTGATTGGGGTACATTATATGGCTCCTCCCATTCAGCCAATAATGGTGGCATACAAATTATAATTAAATTTAACAAAATAAAAAGTAAATTTCACATAAAATTTATAAAAATCAAAAATCATAAATTAAAGTTAAATCGAAACAATAAGGATGTCAAACTATCAATGCATGCGCGTCAGGAGCGCATAAGCCAGCAGCAGTGATCATAAATGTAAGTACACTGAGGTTACTAAACCACTAGGGCTGTGACTTGTTTATTTTGATGTGACGTCACAATAGAAATATTTAATTAACAAATTAAAGTTAATAATTATGTCTCAGTAACAACACATACAAGATTTAGATCGGATACACTTAGGCGCTTTTCATTTTTATTACCACTCTTTTCTGTTACACTAAAAAAATGTAAAGTGAGTGTATAAATATGTGTATATAGGGTCACATTTTATCAACTGCAAATATTTTGAGGATAAATTCAACAACATATATAAACTATTTTTATGAAAAAACCTTAAATTTTTATACACTAGTTTTCAAGAAAAACGCCAAAAGTCATTTCGATTTTTAAAGAAAAATAAAGCACTTTCGGTAGTTTCAATTCAAAGGAGTCGAAACAGAGAGGCCGCTCTTAAAAATATTACAATTTTGTGTCATGAAAAGTAAAAAAAAAAAATAAGCCTGAATTTTTTTTAAATGCTAGGGCCTTATTTCTCTGATATAATTAGATTTTTTGTCAAAATATTTGCGGTTGATAAAATGTGACCTTATATATAGGCGATAATGGGTAGCTGGACTTATCGCTGCACCGGGCCAGAGTACTACGACACCGAGATGGATCGCGAGTTTTTGCTGGAACTACGCGATCTGCGCATACTGCTTGATAAGGAGAAAGAGCATAAACAGTGAGTACACAGCTTTTACCATCACCAGCTCATTGTATGTCCCCCCCACTGCTGGGGCACGAGGCTTGCCTATGGATGGGAACACCACAGGGAGAACGGGCCGTAAACCACCACGCGGGCCCAGTCATACAGACTCCTTATGACTCATGCTAGCCTGGTACTTCAACTGCCTTACGGCCTCACCTCAAGTATGTTGCTCACGCCAGGTATACCTCTTTGTGGGTTGTGATAGCCTGGTACTTTGGGTTCTCTCTCTCTCTCTCTCTCTCTCTCTCTCTCTTCAGCTCTTTTTATGTCCCACTGCTGGGACAAAACACCACAGGGAGAACGGGCCGTAAACCACCACGCGAGCCCAGGTCGGATTGGCGGTTGTTAACGACTGCTAATGCAGCCGGGACCAACGGAAGACGTGCCTTCCAAAGCAAGGAGGAGTAAGAGATGATGCATTGATCTTACTTACGTACTTATTTACTCCTTTTTTACAGTTTAATTTGTATGCGGCTGAAACCGAAGTTACTGGAAAAATCTTATCAAGAACTGGAGTTAAATTTTAGGTAAGTCTTTCTGTAATTTTATTTTTTATTTTTAAATGCTAACTGCTGCACTAAAGCTGAATTAAATAATTATAAAATACATTGAAAAAATTAAATGTGTACCTGGCTGGGTAGCCAGGATTAGAACCGGGGTCTTCCGCAATCCGGACGGCTGCACTGACCTTTTGCTGCGGGAAGGCTGACGTAGTAGAAAAAACAGTCAAAATCACAGAAAACGTTCAGTGCTTACGTCAGCCTTGGTAGCATAAAGGTCAGTGCAGCCGCCAGGTTCGAGCCAGGTTCGATTCCTGGCTGGATCGGGTAAGCATTTAATGGTCAGTTTAAACAATCAAATTTTAAATAGTCGTAAAAATATTGTATTTTTTTATCTAATTTCGAGATCACCGATGAGATTCAAAAATCGTTCCCATTTCTTTTACCTTTGATTAAAAAAATACAGCCCATTGGTTTTTTTTAATCTTTGAAGTTATTATTAATGCAATATTAACACAGTTAAGGGGGTGCAGCGCGGACGCAAAACTGCGAGTTTCAAGTTTTTTTATAATAGCGAGCGAGCGGCGCGTGGCAGTGGTGCTAAGGTAAAACCATTGTTTAAGAAAGGAAGCAAATGTAACGTAACGGACTACAGACCTATAGCACTACTATCTAGTTTTTCAAAGATCTTTGAAAAAACTATTTATAACAGACTTTTAGACTTTTTTAATAAAAATAATTTAATAAATGCAAGTCAATTCGGTTTTCAGAAACAAAAATCAACTACTTTAGCAATTTTTATAACATTAAAAGATATATGGGAAGCTTTGAATATAAAGAAATCATGTGTTGGATTGTTTCTAGACATGTCTAAAGCATTTGATTGCGTAATCCATGAAACCCTTCTATATCAGCTTGATAAATTAGGTATTCGGGGAATAACACTAAAACTACTAGAAAGCTACATTAAAAATAGAGATCAATATACAGTAATAGATACTTTTGATAAGACAACAAAAACATTTAAAGAGGTAAAATCTGATCCTAGAGAGATGCTCCTAGGTCTACCACAGGGAAGTATTCTTGGCCCTCTTCTTTTTTTAGTATATGTGAACGAACTCCCGAATATCACAAACAACTTATGTGTTATGTTTGCTGATGATGCTACAATTTTCATACCCAATAATCAAAATTATAACATTAAATTTGAAAAAGAAATAATTAAAACTCTAAATGAAACCATATGTTTTCTAAAATCATTAAATTTGACAGTAAATCTTTCCAAAACAAAAGTACTACAATTTAGAAACTATAAAACAAATCAAATTAAACTAAATATAACGTCCGAATGCAAGTCAGTCATCGAAATTGTGGATGAAATAAATTTCTTAGGTGTAAAAATCGACTCACATCTAAATTGGAAGTTGCACATAACAAAAATTAATAATAAAATATCGAGCTACTGCTATGCTCTATCTATACTTGCGGAAACATCATCTGTAGATGTAGCCAGAGCCGCCTACTTTGGCCAAGTTTATCCTCTTCTTACTTATGGAGTTATTTTCTGGGGAAACTCTGTTAATGTAAAATCTACCTTTATACTACAAAAGAAATGCTTGAGAACTATTTACAGTATGTACTCTGATGAGACTCTGAGAAATATTTTTAGAGAAAAGGGTTATTTGACACTGACGGGTATTTATGTTTTAGAGATGGCTGTTTTTATAAAAAGCAATATTCAGTATTTTAAACGTAAAAGTACAAATAACTGTAATTTGCGGAAGAGATATACATATGACTTGGCTTTACCAAATATTAATAATGCCCTGTATCACAAGAGTGCCTATGTAACTGGTATCCAAATATTCAATCATCTGCCCACAGATCAAAAAGCCTCAGTAAATTTGAGTTGTTTTAAGATTAAATTAAAAAGATGGCTTATAAATCAAGCATTCTACAGTCTGGCTGAATATTTTGGTACAAAAACAGCATAGCGGCTGTTTCTATGTATCATGTACCTACCTACTAAAAATTGCATGCCCGACTAGGGTAAATTGTTTGTTCCCATTATTATGCTCAACACCTGCTATGTATTTTACACAATTTTATGGCAATAAAAATTTATCTTATCTTATCTTATCTTATCTTAACGGCGCACGACAGGAATACGCACGCACACTAATATCTGTACAGAGTAGGCTGGTGATTTAATTAGAGCAATGTTTACTTTCGTAAAATCATAGGCGTTTGGGTAAAAAATAAGAAAAGTCTTAATATTTTCATATTCATGTTTTTTTATTGAAAAATAAGACAACAGTGACCTGCGGAATATCAATACAAACATTTTGATGTCGAATCATTGTTTCTTTTGTGCTATATTTACAAAGTTTCTGAAGAAATAAGTTTTTAGATATCATTATTTTACGTATTGTTTATGCAGTTTCTGGGTATTTGTTTCAAATTCCAAGACAACCGTGACCTTGTGAAAGGATCAAGCTAACCTACACTA
The DNA here is from genome assembly GCA_963082485.1 of Eudonia mercurella. Lineage (NCBI taxonomy): Eukaryota > Metazoa > Arthropoda > Insecta > Lepidoptera > Crambidae > Eudonia > Eudonia mercurella. Next base: position 8,441,353 of record OY720052.1, on the reverse strand, counting down.
GTCCTTTTAATGTATAAGACCTATTCAGCGCCTAGCACCAGTAACTTAAAAACACGTAAATTTTCAAATTCCGCCCTGCACCCCCTTAATGTGTTCTGCTAACCCATCTAGGAAGCTAATAAAATCGGAGCAGCAGATCACAGTCAAAGTTAATGAACTGTTTTCTCATACAATTTATTTATTTAAAGTAAAGTAAAGTTACTTTAAATTATCATTATTCAGTGCTTCCAATGCATTAAAAATACAATTGGTTTCTTATATCTACGGTATAATGAGTAACAACTGAAAGGGCTGACCAGCTCAGCTCATGTTGTTGCTTGTAGCCACTACGCTGATTTTCAGCTGGACCCATAAAAATAAAAAATAAAACATTAAGTGCTTTACAAATAAACAAAGAATGACCGTGTTTTGTTCCTGTCATAATTTTTGGAATTTATATGGATATATTAATTTATTGACAATATTGATACACATGACATTTCTCTGAATTTTTTTTCCTTTAAATATTATTATAAAAGTAATTATTAAAAGAACAATGAACCTAAAACTAAAAACCTTAAAAAATATAATACAATAACTAAAATAAATTATTAAAAGGAGTTCCTTTAGGCAAGGTTCCGAAGATACTGGCAGCGTTCCCCCTTTGAATAGCTAGACTAATTCTTTGTCCGAGGTAGCTGCCAGCCCTTCGGTCTCCTGTGATGTCGACTAACCTTTTTGCTATTTCCTTAAAAAGCCTTATAGCACTAGGACCCCACGGACCAAGGGTAATTAATTAATTTATATTAATGTTTTATTGCAGGCTGTATACCCGTGCGCTGGTCGGCCTGGCGTGCAATCTGCACAGAGGCAGGGAGCTGAGGTCGTTGTTTACAGACCTTTTGGAAAGGTACGTGACACAAATTAATCTATATATGTTACAGTCAAAACTCATAACCGCCGGACAAAAGTACTTAGTTTGTTCGTCGTCATATAGGCGCGCAAAAATAGGGTTATTTTTTTAGATATTTACGGGTAAGCACAGTGCCTTGATCTCACCTGATGTTAAGTGATGATAAGGCCATTTGGTGGAAGCGCACTTCACCCGGGATCCTCAACTAGTGAGGCACTGGCTATCTTATCTCTAGCTGCCGGAACACAACAATGCTACAAACATTGATGTTATGGCGACATATTTAGATAAGATGGTGGTAGCTAGCCAGGCGGACAAACAAGTCCTACCACCAACCAAACCGAGTACACAAAGGTGTACCCCTCGCTGGGAATCGAACCCGGGACCTCTGGGTCTAAACCGGTGGTCTAGACCACAATGGCGGTAAGTAGTTATGGTCGCAATAATAACCTAACCTAACCTAATCTGTATTATAACTTGATACCATCACACTAAGAAATGCAGTCAAAAGTACTTTTGACCTGTTATGAGTTTTGACTGTAACATATACATATAATGACCTGTCCTGACTGACTGATTCATCATCGCAGAGCCGAAACCGCTACAGCTAATTAGATGAAATTTGGACTGTAGGTTAATTGAGTGACGTAACCGGTCACTAAGAAAGGATTTTACGGAAATCGTACCCTAAGGGGGTCAAATTGGGGGTGAAAGTTTGTATGGAAGTTCGTCAGTTTTGAAGTAAAATACATGGAAATTAGTATTCGCCTTTTTGAAAAGAAATAAAGAATGACTTGTCTCATGAATTGAATGAATCAAGGAAGAAGGTTTTATATGGAGAAATTGTTACTTTTAAAGTAAGAACTACAAAATAATTTATTTTTACCGATATTTAGATTTTTCAATACAAATAAAAAATTCAGCATTTTTCGAAAAACCTCCCCTAGAGATGTGAAATAGGGGTGGAAAGTTTGTACGGAAAACTGTAATTTTTAAAGAAATTATGAAGTGTTTCAGGATTATTATCCTTATAGATTTTGACGGGTTTTGACTTTTATTAAAAACAATCTCTATTCCACGTGAGCAAAGCCGCGAGCAATAGCTATATAATAATAATAATAATATATAAGAAGAATAAGTATTTTGTTGTTTGTTTTAGTTTGTTTTTATTATATAAAAACAAACAAATAATTATCCAGTGTCAGTACACATGCGATTTGTTATAATTTTTATTACAATTAATATAACAATAAATAAAGTTATTGTAAATCTTTAATTAAGAATTTGTAAAACTGTTTGTTGACCCCAATAAAAAGAAAAAAAAAGAAAACACAGAAAGGCATAATTACTTGGGAAATTGTAACATAACAAAATATTTTGTAAACATATTATATTATCAAATTGTTACTAATCCACTATAATTATCATTGATAATGATCCTTTTGAACCCTAGAGCAAGGTATTTAAGCAAATTTGCCTAAAAATTCTTAAATAAGTTGATGATGATGATGATGATGATGATGATGGTGGTGATGAAGATTTATTGAAATAACATTTTGTTTCCAGATGCGTAGAACCGTTGCGGCTCGGCGGTTGGCCCAAAACTGATTTGGCCCAGTTCTTGTGCGCTTACGAACAATGCGCCTTACAGATGGATGTTTTAAGGTGCATTTTCCGTTGTTATAACAATCTCCCTAATTTTATTTACAACTTATACATAAAACTTTACATACTTACAATTCACACGATAAATCGGTGTACAGCTTCCTAGATATTATAAATTATAGTTTATTTCATTGAACAATAAGTGAATTAATACAAAAACTATACTAAAAGTGGTTTAATGTGTTTTTGTATAATTTTAGTTCGTCTAAATTCGATAACCATTATTATTTATTTAACTTTAACGTTTATTTACTCTAATATTATTTGAAATAATTATAATTTACCATTTGTACAATTTTTTTAAGGCGAAGGGTAAGGCACACTAGCGCCGCTAATGGATTTAATTTGATAACTGCTAAACTGGATTTTTTTTCAAACATTGCGGACCTTCCGACACTAGGCAAACATATATTATTTAATAATTGTGCACTACTTTTAGGTTTATTTTTGTATTCGTTCGCTAACATCAACAGTGGCTATTGTTTGTGAATAAATGCGATAGCCCGTTTTGTGAATAAACCACGCAACAAAAAGTAGTGCACAATTATTAAATAAATACTATGGATGCTTTCCTGTTGTCGGACGGTACGCAATGTTTAAAAAAAGATCCGGTCCGTTAGTAATTGTCAAATTATCAATTGGTGGCGCTGGTGTGCCTTACCCTTCGCCTTAAGAAAAGCAAAAAGTAACAAGTTTCTACACCTCTGTATTTTCTTTTATTTGTTTTAAGTTTTTTTAACTGTGCAGTTTGTATGAGACGAAGAGGTATAAAAACTTGGAAAAGTGTTAAAAAAAAATATCTAACCATAAAGCTGTTATCTAAAATTTTCTATTTTGTTTTCAGGGAGGCGGACCTCAAAAGCGTTTGGGAGAGATATATGAGGGTTATATGTCGTTGTTTACTGACAATGTATCATATTTAAAGACTTACCATTTAGCAGATATACCTATGACGTATGTAACGACTAAAGGGTGCGATTTATAATATTTAATAATATTTAAATTGTAAATAAAAGCCAAAGTTTTTATTTTATAGTGTATTTTTGCTATTTTTGATTAGCGGAAGGTTTTGCACTTGGCACTTCGAGATGCGTTGTTTTAACAAAATATGTTAAATTGTATTTGTTATAAAAAATGTATTTGTTTACTAATATTGTCTTATCCGCCTTCTAAGTCATTGTAAATATCTAGAAAAATCTTAATGAATTTATGCATATTTATTATTTGTTCATAGCTTAATACCTGTGACGGAAGTCATCAAAAACGAAGACGTGACTTTGTAAAATCGTATGTAATTATTTGACTATATTAAAATAATATTATTATTTATAATCCATCACTTAATACTACAATTACTTTGTGATTCTATTTTATATGTTAGATTAGATTTATCCCAATAAACTCCCGCATAACACACATTTATCATAATTTTAAAACATACAATAAAATGTACTCCTTTACAAGGTCATTTCATTACAAATAAATACCAGTGTGTAAACACCAAGTGAAGTTCAATTGATATTCAATAACCAATCGATTTAATTAAACTTCATATTTTTCATCCTAGCTGTATTCATTAATTTGTTAGTCTTTATTTATTTTTCTTGAATATATGATGTTTTTACAGAACTTCTAAAAGTTTGAAAAGAAAATCAATTGGCACATTAAATAGAATCAGTCAATTGATACCTTCAATTATCATTTGATGCAATTACCTCGGTATTGTCTCAACCCTAGGCATGCCAATTTGACATCTGTCACTGGTATCAAGCTTTATTGAACAGACTATAATTTAATTATGCCTTCACAAATATATACACATATTTTTATAAAAAATTAAATGACACTTGATAAAAAGAGATAGTATTTGACTAGAGCGGGAATCGAACCCTCTACCTTTAGCAATCCGGACGATAGTTCTTCTAACTGAACTACAGAGGCATTTGGGTTCGCTGTCGTATTTTTTAGTGTTGGTTCAACATTAAATTAGTAAATTACTAATTTTGCATATGCAACAATGTATGTTTAAATTAAGATATGTATAATAAATCAAATGAATGTTGATGTTGTTGTTTTTTTTTCACAACGCAAAACTTAAAGTGGAAACTCACTTCACCCGGAATCTTCAACTGCTGACTATTTTATCTGAAACTGCAAATAATAAAAAAAACTGTCGGAACACAATAATCCAACTAACTTTGCAGTGCTTTCGATCCTACCTGATGTTTAGTGATGATAAGGCCAATAGGTAGGAAGCGCACTGTTATGCTGTGCTTGTTTTGTTGAGGTTTGTGTCTTCACAATAGTACTACTACAGCTCAGTCAGTGATCTTCAGCTCCACGTTCTTTATTCAAACAATAGGTACAGACGGCGGCAGATCATTCTACCCATAGCTGTCAAATTTCTCCAATGAATGTTGATCCTTATAACCAAACGATAAAGTTCAAATTTGATTGTAGAAATTTGACAGTTTTGGGTAGGGACTACCGCCGTGTGTACATATTAGCAAACAGGTACAGCGTCTGTCGTCGCTCGCTCCGACTTTAGTGAAATACAAACTATGGCGACTCTGAGCCCGTAGCCAAAGTAACATTACAAAAACGATAGCGAAACGATAGCGAAGTTAGAAAAGAATAAATGTGACGTTGACCACGTGATTTAGCGCGGCTAATGTCAATCCCATAGTGATTTAGCGCGGCTAATGTCAATCCCATACATTTTGTTCTTTTTGAACTTCGCTATCGTTTTTGTAATGTTACTTTGGCTAAGGGCCCTGTAGGGATGCGCCGCTACGCACAATCTATGTAGTGATGTACCTAACACGCACTTCACCCGGGATCCTCATATTCATCAGAAGAACTATTTAAATCAACGCGATGGAAACTAAATACTTTGTTTCAGAAGTAAGCTTCTTAGCCTACAACTTACCTGATGGTAAGTACTATAAGGCTGAAGGTAGAAGCGCACTTCACCTGGAACCCTCAACTACTGAAGCACTGGCTATCTTACCCAGGGCTTGGAAACCGGTTTCACGAAATTATGCATGGAACTTTATTAAAAAGGTTACGTTCCATTGAATCGGTTACAAAAAAATGGGTTTTTTTAATAAACCGGTTAAAATTTAAAATGATAAATACTTGATGCGCGCAACTATCAAAATGAGACAGCGCTCGCGACGCAACACTGGTGCGCTCCGCGCGGGTATTTCGTCTAACAAGCTACAAGCGCAGCCAGCGATCGCTACAAATAAACCGGTTTATTTAGGTTCGAAATATCGCTCCTATTTGGTTCCGCTCCGGAACGGTACATTACGATAGTACAGGTTTTACCCTAATTAAACCGGTTAATTTTGAACCGGTTTCAAGCCCTGATCTTACCTCTAGCTGCCGGAACACAACAATGCTACAAAAATTGATGTTAAAGCGACATATTTAGATAAGATGGTGGTAGCTAGCCAGGCGGACAAACTAGCCCTACCACCAATCAAATCGAGTACACAAACATGTATCCCCCGCTTGGAATCGAACCCGGGACTTAGGTCTAAACCGGTGGTCTTACCAATAGACTACAGAGGCGTTTGAAAATATATACCTCTGCTGAGAATCAAACCTAGTAACTTAACTACTAAACCTTAAGTTCATCATCATCATCATGATCATAAGTTCTTGCGGAAAGTAAATTAAAATGCAATAATAATTTTAAATAGTTTTATTTAAATAATTTCTCAATTACTAGCTAAGATAGAAACGGTTATCATTCAATAAATTTAAATTACTATTTTACATCAAATAAATGGATAATATATCACAACACAAACATAAGTATTTAACATATTAACAGTTTTGCATAATATTATATGTATACAATAAAGAGCCAGTTAATATTATACATGTAGAAGACAAATAACAAAAAGTTTACATACTGTATACATATTATACATTTTTTTTTGTATACATAACCTTTTTGTTATATGTTTATAAAAATTAAGTCAACAATGTTTTAAGTACATAGTCTTAAGGGGGTGCCGCGCAGAATTTCGAAAATTTACTTGTTTTTAAATCACTGGTGCTAGGCGCTGAATAGGTCATATACATTAAAAGGACTAGTGTAGGTTAGCTTGATCTTTTCACAAGGCCATGGTTGTCTTGGAATTTGAAACAAATACCCAGAAACTGCATAAACAATACGTAAAAGTAATGATATCTAAAAACTTATTTCTTCAGAAACTTTGTAAATATAGCACAAATGAAACAATGATCCGACATCAAAATGTTTGTATTGATATTACGCTGGCCACTGTCGTCTTACTTTTCAATAAAAAATATGAATATGAAAATATTAAAACTTTTCTTATTTTTTACCCAAACGCTTATGATTTTACGAAAGTAAACATTGCTCTAATTAAATCAGCAGCCTACTCTGTACAGATATTAGTGTGCGTGCGTATTCTTGTCGTGCGCCGTTGTCACACCACTGCCACGCGCCGCTCGCTCGCTATCATTAAGAAACTTGAAACTCGCAGTTTTGCGTCCGCGCGGCACCCCCTTAACATTGTTAATTTTGTGCTCAATATGTACTAGACATGAACTGCATTGATTTCATAATCACACAACTAATCAGCTAATAGGCGAAATATGTATACACTTTTAAGTACAAGAATTTATTAAACGTATTGAAACTTAAGCATAACTCATTTAATCCATACTAATATTACAAAGGTAAATTTTGGAGGTAATCTCCAAAACTACTAATCCGATTTCAAAAATTCTTTCACCGATATTCAGATTGTACCTTTAGGGTGGAATAAGGTTATATTTTATTTTGATAAATAATAATTTATATAATAGTAATAAACGGAGGAGCTCAATGGCGCAGTGGTTAACGCGCCTGGCCTGTGAGTGCCGAGGTTAAGCAACTTTTGCAAAGGTCGGTCATCGGATGGGTGACCAAAAATTTATCATCTCGAGCTCCTCCGTGCTTCGGAAGGCACGTAAAGCCGTTGGTCCCGGCTGCATTAGCAGTCGTTAACAACCATCAACCCGCACTGGGACCGCGTGGTGGTATATGGACCGTTCTTCCTATCCATCCACAGGGAAGGCTCGTGCTCCAGCAGTGGGGACATAAAATGAGCTGATGATGAATATTATAAAGAGGTAAATTTTGGAGGTAATCTCCGAAACTACTGATCCGATTTCTAAAATTCTTTCACCAATATTTAGAATGTACCTTTAGGGTGGAATAAGGTTATATTTTATTTTGATAAATAATAGTTTACGAAAAAAAATCCACGCGGACGAAGGCGCGGGGCAAAGTGCTATTAAGTAAGTAAGTAAACAGCTTACAACTGTCCCACTGCTGGGCAAAGGCCTCCACCATTAAAATCAAGTCATCGCTACAATTGATGGGTAATGGCTTAATCACCACGCTTGCCAAATGCGGGCTGGTGATCACAAACCCGGGCTATGAATCGAAAAATCCGACACACTGCCCTACCTAGGAATCGAACCCGAGACCTTCGGGTATCGACCCGAGTACTTTGCCACTCGGCCATCGAGGCGTTAGTGCTAGTGCCATAAATGATTTCCAACATTAAAACTCGCTAAATAAACAACAAATTATATTATAAAGCTTAAATCCTGATGTTTTCTAAAGCTAACACGAACCGTACACATTGAAATAAAAACAATACTAATCACAGAATCATTTTATGTAAGTATTATTTTTTCCTTTTTCGGAAGGTCCATGGTCAAAGGCTTTAGAGAAGATCCGTATCTTTTAAATCAGTCTGTATTTAATTATATACATAGTTATGTATAAATGAAGGACACTTTTAAATTATTATCATGATTAAGGCTTGATTTAAGTATAGATAATTTAACTAAAATGTGCTACAAAATAGGAAAAATATATATTATTATATATGTCATATTATTACATACATTACATACATTACATATTACATATGTATGGTAGAGCGACCTTTATGGTTGGGTATCTATATAATGTGTAACAGAAATGTGTGCTAAAACTGAAAAGATCCAAAGTGTATCCGATTTAGATCTTGTATGTGTTGTTACTAAGACATAATTGTTTAAATAGTTATATAAAATACAGTGAAAAAATTAAACGCCCACCCGACCCAGCCAGGAATCGAACCTGGGTCTTCCGCAAACCGGGCAGCTGCACTGACCGTTATGCTACCGGGAAGGCTGACGTAAGCGCTGAATTTTGTCACTGCTTTTGATTTTTTTTTAATGCTTTAGAGCGACATTAGTGCCATCTATCCAAAGGTATTGCAACCGATGGACATGCAGATTCATCTTTGCAGATGAATACCACAAATTGACAACACAACGCTAAAGTAAAATGTTTACTTTGTACTTTGTACACTGTATTTTATATAAATATTTAATTCAGCTTAAGTGTAGCAATTAACACATAATTTTAATTTTTTATGCAATTTATAATTAAATATTTCAATTGTAATCCGACACACTGAACTCAGAAACTCGGCATACAAGATTTAGATCTAATACATTTTAAATCTTTTCATTTTTACCACAACTTTTTGTTACACGTTGTATACCCTACCAATCGCTATAAAACGTAAATACTCAAATGTAAATAAATAAGTACTAATGTTTAAAAATTTATGTCGAATAGTAAATAAGTGTTCATTAATTATAATCCACGTCGATCTAAGTATCATCATCATCATCATCTCAGCCAAAAGACGTCCACTGCTGGACAAAGGCCTCCCCCAAGGATACATAAGGATACATGAGTTAAATGATTATAAAAATCGTTGATTTGTCAAAAGTCTAGAGTACACAAGATAATTAAGTTTTCAACATGTTGGAACAACCAAACGATGATGTTTGGTTGTTCCAACATGTTGACCTACCTAGATATGAATCTAGGGAAAAATATTTAGAATGTTAGACAGATAATTTTATTAAAGACTTAAATTAATATTATAAAAAATAATAAAGTCGATGTTAACAATTTAACAGATTAAAGTTTTTTAATCTTTCTTTTTTTAGCTAACACAGAAAAAAGATGGTGAGTCGTAATAATTTTTATTTTATTTTAATTTTAAAATAATTAAATATCCTTGTTTAATATAATAAAGCACTCGCCTTTATATGTCATACCTTCATATTTCGCCCATTACCTATTAGTACTGTCGTAATAAAACTAAAGGCATAATAACTTAGGAATAGTTCAAAGGAGTTTTATTCCAAGTAGTCTCAATTTTCAATCTTGTCTAAACTAATGCACACACGTATATTCGGTTTTATTACCTATCTAATAAGATTCAGTTTACAAAGACATAATAAAATGGGTAACAATGGAAATATCAAAAACATTAATATAGTCATCGGCAGGTATTTCTTGTGTTTTAGTTTTTAATCATATAGTAGTTTTTTTTTAAAGTGCTAATTGCTTCATCATCATCTTCATCATCATCATCAGCTCATTGTATGTCCCCACTGTTGGGGCACGAGCCTTCCCTATGGATGGGAACACCACAGGGAGAACGGGCCGTAAACCACCACGCGGGCCCAGTGCGGATTGGTGGTTGTTAATGACTGTTAATGCAGCCGGGACCAAAGGCAAGACGTACCTTCCGAAGCACGGAGGAGCTCGATATGATACATTTTTGGTCACCCGTCCGATGACCGGCCTTTGCGAAAGTTGCTTAACCTCAGTACTCGCAGACCGGGCGCGTTATCCACTGCGCCATCGAGCTCCTCAGCTAATTGCTTCACTTAAGCTGAATTAAATATTTATAAAAAATAGTGAACAGTTTTAAGTCGGCTTTCCCGGTAGCATAATGGTCAGTGCAGCCGCCCGGATTGTGGAAGACCCAAGTTCGATTCCTGGCAAGGTCGGGTAGGCATTTAATTTTTTCACTATTTTTATATAGTATATAAATCTATGCGTGTGTATGTTATTGAACTCCTTCTAATCGGCTTGACCGATTTGGATGAAATTTTCTGTATGTGTTCAAGTGGATTCGAGAATAGTTTAGATTTACAATTGGATCTGGTAGGTGGCGCTGCTATAGTGGTCCATCATGGGATACGGGTGTTCTTAAGCGGACGAATGATTTATTTGTTTTGTTGTCATGGAAACTGTCAAAGCGGTACGAAGTTCGCCGGTCAACTAGTATTTTATAAATATTTGATTTAGTAGTAATCAAAATGTCCATTGATGGACTAGTTTAGGCTGTGATGATGATGATAATGATATATTTTTAGTTATATATTAAATAAGTAGCTAGATATTTTTATTTTGAGTATTCTCGAGGTGTAAAATTACAAGTCTGCATACTAGTAATTCTAATTAATATTATAAATGCTAAAGTGAGTTTAAACCAATTTGTGTTTGTTAAGAATCCTTATTATAAAGGACTTAGTTATTAAATATACCTCGATGACACATTAATGTATTTGCCTATTTATATTTTTCTTAAATGCACAGACATACATTTTTATTTACAAGGGAATGTATTCCTAAATTTAAAGCAACGAAATTATAACATTATTAGTAGAGCTACAATTTAAGTATTCAATAAATAAATATTAAACATTCATTATAGTTTATAAACAGTTATAAATAAACGTATCAGAAATGTGTTAACATTTATAATCAGTTACAATTAAAAGTTCTGAAAGTCTTATAAAAACAAAAGTTGGTAAATTATCCACGAAAGTTCAATTATCTTTGATGCCATTTTTCAAATGAATAAGATTTTTTTATCACCATGTTTTTTTCAAATACCTCTAGCAACACCAAGGCACTAATTTCCTCACCTGGCATTTTTTACACTAGCAACATTTTAAGAAAAGATCAAGTGCCATATTTTAAAGATATGCGTGGGTTCGCCAAAGCTTTTAGAAGCTCATTTTTAAATGGGTATTTTAATTTAATCACAAGTTTACTTTGAAAGGAAATAATTTGATACATTTTCGGTATATTCACAATTAAATTGTTTAAATAAAACAACTTTTACGGATCTACTCGCGTTTATTCTACACATTGATTTAATATTATTTTATCCTGACGTTTTACGTAAACCTTTTGCAGGGTCCGTGGTCACAGTAGATCCGTAAAATTTGTTTTCATTCTAATGTGTGTAGTGTTCGCGTAAACTTTAGAAAACAATATTATTAAATTGTTTTTCCATTAATATTTGAACATCACATTTAAACCCAAATATTTAGAGCCCTCGCCCACGTTCGAGAACCGTTCACCGATTCTTCAGTCGGTGAAAATTAAACGTATGAAATTCCATGTATAACGCGCGCGTCCTGCAAAAAGTCGGTCGTGGGCGGGAGCCGTTAATTCAGAATAACTATTTAAATCAACGCGGTGAAAACTATATACTTTGTTTCAGAAGTAAGCTTCTTAGCCTTCAACTTACTTAATGGTAAGTACTATAAGGCCGAAAGTGGAAGAGCACTTCACCCGGAACTCTCAACTACTGAGGCACTGGCTATCGTATCTCTAACTGTTTGAATACAACAATGCTACTAACATTGATGTTATGGCGACAGTATAAGATGGTGGTAGCTAGCCATGTGGTATTTTTGATGTGTAACATCTTTCCGCTCGCTTTCTATAAGCAATTTGTGGGAGTGAATTCGTGAAATGGGACGGAAGTATGTGTAACAGTGTAACAGGAAGTCGGGGAAGTAAATTATTTAAATTTTGTAAATTTAACATCGATATTATGAACATGACATATTATTATATGTGACATATTGTGTCATTTGACTATCAAAGGTCATTTTGATATGTCAAATGTTTCCTAATGAGTATTTACTGCATTTATTTTATAGATAAAATGATGTAATACCTGACCCATTTTTTTCAGAATATAATGTTAGAATTGCTTGTTACTAAGGTAAGATGTCAAATGTTACACATCATACGCGACTACTGTAAGGCTCGCTCGTTTTTTTTATATACACTTCATGTATACATATATTTTTATGTCAAATTTCTTTTTAATATATTGACATGGTTTTGTTTTGGATTTACAAATACATGATGATTTTTAGGGAATGTCTTATTGGCAATAGTTGCGGGTAAATACAGTTTTATCCCTAGAATGCAAGGATAAATATATGTGTAACCCGCGAGATATTTTCTATACACTATTCATATATGGATAAGCTGCTGTCTGCTGTGAAAAGTTTTTTTGCAATCACTAACACTAACTTATAGTCTAATAATCACAATCCCAAGATTGGGCGTCCACTGTCCACTGTGTGAATTTTTATCTATTTATTTTTTGTATATTTATGTAAGGTAAGAGTAGATTTTTTATTTATTATAGATAGAGTATATTTTTATATAATTCGATTGTTGTACTGCCTGTAACCAGATGTGAAGATCTCTTTTTGTTTTTACATATTTTTTTTACAATTTTTTTTAACAAACAATTGCATTTTTATTTGATTAAGCATTTAAATGTGTATTAACAACATGATAAGATGTACAAAATGGTTCGGTACTTTAGTTTGATGCGGTTATAAAGATGCAACTAACATTCTTAAACAACTGTTTTGAACCAGCCAATTTCTCTTTCCAAATTATACTTCGACGCAGTAACTATACCAATTTATTCGATAATATAAGAAATGTCAATTTTTCATCCCTAAGATTTGACGTCAGTGAATGTTATTTTTTACATTTTTTAAAATTATGCATCTTATACTTAAGCGTACTTATCTAATTTCTAATATAAATTAATTTTTATTTAACCCATTCTACTGTGACCGCACTTCGGCGTCTCAACTTTAACATTGTAAAAAGAAGTATTAATAATACTTATTTCTTCTTCTAAAAACCGCTAAAGATTGGGGGACTTAAAGGGTTGGGCTCTTTGCCAAACACTGCCGCGAAACAGGCTAAATAAAAGAAAACTAACTAAAACTGTCATTATCTCGGCCAAATGTGACTCAAAAACATCTGTAGCGTGTGCATTAATATTTTATTTAATTATTTAGTCGTAGTTTTACCGGCCTGGAAGTTGGCTCATCATAAATATGTATTTTGGTACTTTCGTCGAAACGTAAAGAACGCTGATGAGCGTTTGACTTTACGGACACCGCGGACGCCTATGCGCGTCCAAACGATTTGTTGTCATCAACGAATGGGCTAACGATTATTTGTCCACTGAGAAATATTTACACGGTACTAACGAAAAACAGGGTAAATTTGGTATTTTGACCTGAGATAGGCTTAAAATCAAATCGGCGGTGCTACTCAACTGATTTCGATAAAAACGTCTTTTACGGTACAACCAGCATCAAAATGATCGGATCATCCCTCCAGTCCGCCAGTCCTTACTGCATTCTTTGTTAGGACGGTAGAATTGGTCAAAAGGATAACATATAAGTATTAATTATACCAAAATCACCAAAACGCTAACTGGTGGTAGATTCAGTAATCAAAACTATTTTTTTAGTTTTTTATAATTATTAAGATTTTATAGTTTTGACTATAAGTCCATGTGAAAGCTTGTTTTGAAAAAAATATTTATTTGACTTTGATGAGTTTTAATTATATTTTTGATTGAATCAATAATTTTGACTGTATCATTTAACAATATACTCTAATAACTAAGCAGTAAGGTCGGTTTTTCTTAAATGCCAAAATATGTTTTACTATTTACAATGTATCGATCAAATTAATGCTGAATCACATCTTAATTATAAAAAGGTTAATAAATGCTATCGACATAGTGTCAAAATAATTTTATCAAATATATGGATTATATCGATATCTATCAGTACACTATTTAAAAAATACCGCTAAATCACATCTTAATTAGAAACCGGTTAATGCTATCGACAAAGTGACGATAATAAATTTTCTTATATTGATATCGACATATCAATGTAATATTTTTACAATCCATTGCTTTTAAAACTGTCAATACATACAGATACATTGATATCGATATATCGATGTAAAAAAATTTCGATAGCAAAAACTCCCCATCACCAAAACTGTCAATTTACAATGAAATCATACCGTAATCAATTCAGTACCACCCATACCACAAGTACCGCTCGCTGCACCGTCTAGCTGCGTCCCTTTCCCTCGTCGCGGGTCAGAGGGGGATGGCTAACCTAAACTGTGAGGCTGGCGGTTCCCTCTCAAATGTCCACCTCACAGATTTTCCTCTTCTGCGGGAAACCGTACTTGTCCTTCTTGACGACCTCTTGTTTGAGCCGGAGGTAGGTCTCCAGTCGGGACAACGCGTACTCCTGTAAAACAATCGCGTATAAATAACAATAATATATAACTTTACTATATACTATATACTTTTTAGAGGAGCAGCGCAGTGGTTAACGCGCCCGGTCTGAGAGTGCTGAGGTTAAACAACTTTCGCAAAGCTTGGTCATATCTAATGACCAAGCTTTGCGAAAGTTGTTTAAGTGGCCAAAAATGTATCATCTCGAGCTGCTCCGTGCTTCTGAAGACACGTAAAGCCGTTAGTCCCGGCTGCATTAGCAGTCGTTAACAACCACCAATCCTCACTGGGCTCGGGTGGTGGTTTATGGCCCGTTCTGCCTCGCAGGCTCGCCCATGAACAGAGCTAGTGATGATGATGAGATGTGACACTTATCTTATAGAGGGGGGGGGGGAAGGAAACTAGGAAACTCACCCAGTAACCGAACGGTATCTGGCTCTTGGACGCGTTGACCACAGACCACAGGCACCAGAACAGATGGCTGGCCAAAGCGAAGGCGTCCACCTCGTTCAGGAGGTGATTCACCTCATCGATTGTAGGACTCGAGGTCTTCTCCTCAGACAGGTTCATGTGGTAATGCTTCAGGTATTCCCTGATGAAGATCTCCTGTAAGGAGTGGGGGTTTGAGAGACACTGTATGGTTAATTGACATACATTGATACGTGTTTATTGTAAATCTTGGTTATTGGAATGGCCCGATTGTCATGACATCTGCATTATTAAATTAAACATTTTTTTTTGCATTCACGATGCTATAGTTACGAGATAAAATTTCTTGTATTAGGAAGCTCTAGTAAAATTTTATCTTGTAACTACATAAAGCATTGAAAATGCAAAAACTAAATTATAAAAAAATATTTATAAGCCTTTATCGATAGTTAAATACTTGACTTCACTAATGTAAATATTTAATTTACGATTGCATGACAAATTAAAGTTAATAATGATGTCTTAGTAACAACCAAATTGTATTTTTTTTCTGTAACGCGTTGTATACAGGGTGTTTGATAACTAGGGTATCAAGCCGAAATGTACCTATGTTAACATGCCTATAGATATGAATGTTATGCCAATATCATAAAATGGAAATTGTAAAAAAAAAATCGACTATACAAAAATTAGAGCGTTTTCAGATTATCCGATCCGATATCGGTGTCAGGCGCCGATCCGATAACGGAGGAAGTAAAATGTATGAAACATGTATCTGTCTTACATATTGTCCGGCCCGATATCGGATATCGGAGCCGACACCGATGTGTTGGCGGCACCATCGGATGCCCGTGAGCCGTCGGACGATATTGTTTGTAAGTGTGCTATACGTGTATCTAAATTGTCTCTGTGTGCGCGAACCCGACCCAATATTTTACATAGTTTAAGGAGCCCGATGCGCGGCGGCCATTTTGAGCTGGTTTTGTTCACTTGTTTGGTTGTCATCATGGCGTCGTCATCATATAAATACGAAAAAAATAATTAATTAAATATTATTTTTCGTTTTTATTATTTTTTTATTATTTAATTTTATCATTTTAATGCTCTGAATATCTAGCTTCCACAATGGGATGTATCCAATACTGTCTTTGGACAGATCTTTTTTTGCGTCTCAAATATAATAAATAGATACAGCCGATACAGCAAATAAAGTTTTCTATACCATGATGACCTGCCCGCAATAAGCTACCGAGCAAATGGCCGAATCGGAACGATTTTAGTCGGAAATATGTGAAAACCCCGTGTGGTGCCGGGGGTAAAGAATTGCACCACCCCATCTCTTCCCGTGGGTGTCGTAGAAGGCGACTATGGGACCATTCCAGAGGATGGGCAGCAGCGTCTCTCTGTGATTATTCTCACTTTACTGCGATCGCCAACCCGCCTGCCAAGCGTGGCGATTATGGCAAATTCCCCTCAAAATTATTTATCCTTGAGGGAGGCCTTTGTCCAGCAGTGGACGTCTTTTTTGGCTGAGATGATGATGATGATGATGATGATGATGTGAAACATCACACATCGCACATGGTGTCGGCTATCGGCTGTCGGCTATCGTCGTCCGACACCGATATCGGATCGGATAATCTGAAAACGCTCTTAGTATGGAAAGTCGAAAATATTTTTTTATAATTTCCATTTTCTCACGTTGGCATAGTACTAATTAATATAGACATGGGTACGTTTCGGGAAGCAATAACATTGCAACTATGCTAGTTGCATAGCTCAGAGACAAAACACTTTTAACTAATTTGAAAATTAAAAATTAAATATTGTAATTTGTTCGTAACAAATTTACGTAAAGGAGAATGCCCATTCTTGGTATCGTTTTTTGTTAGAAGTGTACCTCCACTTAATTTATCTCAAAAATCAAGTTTTTTATTTTCATAAATCTAGTTAAATAATTTGCCTCAATTTCTCCGACGAGAAATCCCCATATTATTTAGTAATTAAATTCACTTCGAATCGATTTATCAAAATATAATCGATTCACAAAATGCTGAAAAATAAAAGGGACTCATACAACTGCCAGTACCTACATTGAATGCTGTTCGTTCGTATTGAAATGATAAAATAAACAGTTTGTTGCTTTATCAAGCATCTAGTGCTGCATTACCATCTAACCATAGATTTAACAACACATTATGATGTCAGAACTATCAGATGTTACACACTATACGTGCAAATATGACATTATATTTCTACTATTATGATCATAGATCTATGATAGTGTAATAGCGGCCTTAGAAAAAAATGATTCATATACCTGCACAATAGAGTACAAGTCCTCTGAAAACCAATAATTACAAATAATAATAACAATTTATAAAGTATTGTGCCTCATGCCACGGCCACACTATCGCGGTATCGCGAACATTTTCTGTTTTTACGACAAGTCGGCCCAAGCAATAGTCACATTACAGAACACGGTCAAAAATGCAATTCCTTGTCGTGAAAACGGCAAATGTTCGCGATAGCACAAAGATTATTGATAAATCGGAAAAGATTAATATCGATTCTTATTTATTTGGAATTTAGAAGATTTGCTTGTTACAAAATGGCAACACCGAGGAGACAAAGACAACTCGACATGTCAAAAAAATCAATTTAAATGGAACTGAATTTAATTACTAAATAATATGGGGATTTCTCGTCGGAGAAGTTAAGGCAAATTATTTAACAGGGTTTTATGAAAATAAAAAACTTGATTTTTGATATAAAAATCATCATTGTACAAAAATCATTTGTAGCGATTCAAAAGCCCATACTACGATGGGCATTCTCCTTTAATATGAACCTAATTATACTTTAAACTTAATTTATTTCAGATTAAAAGCTTAAAATATTTTTACAGCAATGATTAATGATTCACCTTCACCATTCATTAATGAGAAATAATAACGTAATAATAATATAAATATATAATATATACTTATATGTGTATAGAAAATCATATAATTAGGCATTTAGACTACAAGTTATTCTTAATTAGGGCAAGACGAGAGCAAGAGATAAATGTGTTTAAAATTATTTAAAATTAAAATTAAAAACTTAAAATTTATGTACACAAAGACTTTTTATCGGTGATCAGGACCTACTGATTCAGACTAAGTAAATTAGTGCCATTGCAATAATAATAAAACTTACATGTCAGCGTTCCATTTTTATTTTTTTGTCTGGGAAGAAAAGTTAATAACAAATCATGGTCACCTTACTCTTCCTTGTTACAAATAAAACCTCTTCACAAGTACAGGTACAACGATGATAACAAACCTCATTGAAGATTTAAAGTTTTTCATGTCATTAGTCGAAAAACTGTCAATTGTCAGACGAGAAAAAAAATCACTTTAATCTTCACTTCATAAAAATATAGGAAGACCATACATTCTAATTAATTTTGATTACCTAATTAAAAATACAAAATTAAATTTATAAAAAGAAAACATGTAAGTTTTATTATTATTACAACGGTCATCATTTACTTCGTCGGAATCAGCAGGTCCTGATCACCGATAAAAAGTGTTTGTGTATACATATATAGCAGGGGTGGCCAACTTGGTTAGACCCAAGATCTACTGTTCACTGACGACACCCTGTGCGATCTACCAATTACATACTTCTTGAAATCTTAAATGAAACAGCATAGTTCAATACACAATTACGTAGTATTTTTTATTTTATTAAGAGAGAAAATATATATGTAACTGAAAATTATTCTTAGTAACTACTTATTTTATTAAAACGGATAACTGATGAATTCCACTAACTTCTCCATTTTTTTAAAATCTTTAAAGCGAATATCGAAATCTGATTGACTGATACCACTGCCTTAATTTCTGCCGTGTGTCAGGAATGAAATTGTAGGTGGTAGTATGTTTTTCCATATGATCCTTGATGTTTACAAATTGTTAGAATCGACGCACCTTTTAAATTTTAGTTTTAATTATTTGTGTTTTATTTTTTTATTTTTATTTGTAAGGCAGTCGCAAAAATGTTTGTTAGCGGCCGGGCGCTGCTGTGTCCTTGCGGACATAAAACGAACATTTTGAATTTGACAAGCAGTATTACTGCTTGTTAAATTCTGCTGCTGCAGTAGCCACTAGCACCGCAAGGAACGCCCGCGCCCTCTCGCTACTAACATTTTATTTTCCCGCGTCATACTTTTTTATCGCCATAATTTTATCAGTTTAATATAAAATAGTTTGCTCGTTTTGTGCTGTTTCATTGATATCGAGACCTGAAGAAGCCACATCAACTATCTATCACAGAAGCTGTTTAACTTCGATTATATTGTTTGCCTTACCACGATCGACTGGACTATTAATCGCGATCGACCAGTTGGCCACCCCTGATATGTAGCATTGTGTGTGCAAAAAAAAATCAAAATAATAATAAAAATTTAAAATCATCATTGCTCTCAAACTGTTATAAAGTAAGAAATAAAATAATTTAAAAAAAAACTACTATTTCAGACAATAATAGTCGTTATTATTATGCATACAAGTTATAAATTTCGTTAAAGATAAACAATCCACATACATGTTTCGCCAAGCATTGTCATACATCAACACTGGAGCCATTACTCTATCTCTCATTAATATATTATTTTTTAGCATGGCTCAACCACGGTTTAACTATGAAATAGTATGCAACTACCTTGGTATTAAAATAAAACACTTTTACATAATATAACAACTGATAAAAATAATTAACGGTATTAAATTAAATTACAAATTAGTGATGAAACCATGTATGTATCTCTGTGACCACGGACCCTTTAAGGGGCTCGAAACCACAGGATAACGTTATAATGTAAAATCCTGGACACCAACGAATGCTTGACGAATCATCACAAAAGTAAATAACTCAAAAAGTCATGATTACTTAATATTTTATAGAAAAAAAACAACGTTATTAAGTGACCAAAACCTTTTGGAAAATGTTAAAACTCTCTTTTCATTGTACTTTCAGTCCAGCGCCCATCGCAGGGAATGGCATAGACAATGTCGCCGCCTCAGCTCTGTAGTCTATGGGCCGGCCATAGAGCACCGCGGCTAAAAACCAAGCAAACACACACAAGCTGCGTAGTGGCAGGGTGGTCTATGGTGCACCCGGTTACAGTGCAAGGATTCCAACGATTTTTCTTTAAATTGCATTTAATGCAATTTCTAGATGATATAAAAAGACTTAAATACTTAATGGTAGAAACAATATTTTATTTTAATGTTGTTTTGGTGTTTTACCACAAACAATAAATATTGTATATTTGTAATTTAGGTGTTGCTATTAGAAGCATTTTTAAAAACTACCTCTCTTAAAGAAAATATTTGTTAAGCTGTCGCTGTTTGAAATATTTGTTAAATTGCGATTATCAACAAAATAAATAATAAAAAACAGATTGTTTTAATTTAAAAATTCTACATAATATGTTAAATCTGTTATTTGCTGTATTTTTAGGAATAAAAAATAAAATAAAAATTAAACTTTAATCATACTCTTGTACGACCGTATCGAGGTTCTTCTTTAAAAGAGATAATTTATATTAAATTAATTCTACTTTCCAGCGATGTCAATGGATTACCAACCTTATGGCACCGTGTCGTATGGTACACAATACGCATTGCGTGGTCTGTAACTTGAAGAAAATGATGAAAGCGGGCGGACAAGCAACTTTGAAACGTTTAGTACTAGTTTTAAAGTTTATAATAGGTTGAACTTTCGTTGCATTTTAAAAGTTTTTGGTCATCTATTTTATTAATTTCTTTTGACATATACGAGATAAAATTAAAAAAATAGCCACTTCCTCAATAGTTTTCAAAAATGTTTTCTACCTATTTTTTATCTTCAAAGTAGTGTGCATGTAAAATTTGAGGTCGTAAAAACTTTCTTACAGCCTCACTATTAGAGATTTTGATATGAAAAGTTATAGGTGATAAGTAATCTAACTATCAAATCAAAAAATATCAAATCATTTATATTTGCTTGAAATGCGGTACAAAATAAGATCATCTTAATAAATAATTTGTATAAACACGTTTGGCTATCATTAGCATGCAAAATTTAAAAGGTAAACATAGTTAAATTGAATACTTAGTTGAAATTAACTAAAAAATACAAACAATCAAAAATATCATTGGGTATTAATGATACCATAATTATATCATATTTTTGTATAACACAGAATAATGCAGAAATAAAATAACCCCTGCCAAGTACCTTGCGGGTTATTCTAATTTACAAGGTTTCCAGCGCAAGGCCATTTCTAAAAATACGTTATATAAGTCAATAAGTATTTTTTCATTATTCATTAATTGAGGAGCTCGATGGCGCAGTGGTTAACGCGCCCGGTCTGCGAGTGCTGAGGTTAAGCAACTTTCGCAAAGGCCGGTCATCGGATGGGTGACCAAAAATGTATCATCTAGAGCTCCTTCGTGCTTCGGAAGGCACGTAAAGCCGTTGGTCCCGGCTGCATTAGCAGTCGTTAACAATCACCAATCCGCACTGGGCCCGCGTGGTGGTTTATGGCCCGTTCTCCCTATCCATCCATAGGGAAGGCTCGTGCCCCAGCAGTGGGGACATAAAATGAGCTGATGATGATAATGATATTTTTTATCATTAATGTTCTTTGACCTTTCTGAGTGTAGCTATTAATTATGATTTAATTAACTTGTTTAGTTTTAATGACAGCGTTTCTTTCAAAGTTGCTTGTCTGCATAGAAATGATATCAACTAATCTGAAGTTCCTAAAGCAATCTGTATTCATATGATACGTTAGTAAAATATGTGGGCTGTCGTTTTTGTTGTTAAATTCATATTTGTACTTACTCTTAATAATATTTTTTTATTTTTTTTTTGTCTTTAGTAGTTGCAAAATGCTATCATATGACTTATCTCGTTGTTGTAAAATACTATTAATTAGCTTGCCACTTATATTTTTTTTACAAATGCTATTATTAAAATTCTAAAAAAGATTTAAAAAAAAAATCTGTGTTCAAACACTAAAATGACTTTTCCGAATTGTACTTTTTACGCAAAAAAAATGCGTAATAATTCACAATACCCAATTTTTTACAAATACTATTATTATTTAGGATTTTATTGAACACATAAAACTATGCTCAAAATACACGAATTATAAAAGAAATTGACAGAAAAAAAATCTGCTAAAACAATTAATCATGTTCAGATCTGATTGAAATGTCCTTACTAGAATATTCTAGCAATTATTTCAATAATTATTTTCAGAATAATGGATACAGACAAAACTGAATTTAAAGCCTATTGTAAGACGTGTACTGGCATGTCTATTTCACCCCATATTTTTCACATGATTGAAATAACATTAAAAATCAATGACATGTTCAAACATGTTTTAAAAGGATAAGTATAAAATAAATACTTTTTACGAATCTAATCGCGTCTAATTTTACCTGACGTTTTAACACTTACAAGGCCTATGGTCGCAGTGCCACAGATCCTATAAAAGTACGAACCGTCAAGACGAAAATTAAAATATATTGTAAAAACTAAACATATCTTTGCAATAGGAAAATAAAAAATGTATATAAAAAATTAAACGCAAGTAAGATTAGTAAACAGATTTAATTAATGCGTAGTATTCGTTCGTAAGATTAATGGACCTTACTAGCAAGTTGAGTATAAGCTTGGAATAGATATTCCGTGTTTTGTTCACTTAACTTAAACTTAATTTCTAACTATTCTAAGCGTATACTCAATTTATTAGTTTGGGAGGTAAAACAACAATATTTTAATTATATATGTATATAGAAAAAATTAATCTCACCTTCTGCTCCAAAGTAGGGCAATTCTCCTGGTTCTCAAAGTAGAACGGGTGCTCCGGATTCGTATAGTCATAACCCCACTCTTGGAAGTGATTTGCGACATCGAACCCTCTATGATTATAGGCACAGTACTCAAAATCGATCAACACCAATCGCGGTTCACCTGAATCGGATATATGACTCAGAATACTGTCCGACGTATCAGCATCGTCGTAAGTCACTACAGATTCGATTTGGTTCAAAACGTTTTGGGTGGAACGCAGATTGCTTGTCGATCGCAAGTCGGACGTTCTCAGGTCGGACGTTCTCAAGTCCGACTTTCTCACGTCGGACTTTCTCACGTCGGACTTTCTCACGTCGGACTTTCTCACGTCGGACGTTCTCAAGTCGGACGGTCTCAAGTTGTACGTTCTCGAGTCAGAGCGTGCCTTGGTGGCGACGTAGACTGTGGACACTTCGTCCTCGGAAATGTTTACTATGTCTTCGAGAATCAGTATGTTTCCTGGAATTGAGGGGTTGTCGTGAGCAATTACAGGAAGATACAACAATTAACGCGCCCGGTTTGCGAGTGCCTTAGCAACCTTAGTTAAGCAACTTTTGCAAAGGTGAGTCATCGGATGGGTGACCATAAATGTACCATCTCGAGCTCGTTCGTGCTTCGGAAGGCACGTAAAGCCGTTGGTTTTAATTTGCAGTTGTTAACAACCACCAATCCGCACTGGGCCCGCGCGGTGGTTTATTGCCCGTTCTCCCTATCCATCCATAGGGAAGGCTCGTGCCCCAGCAGTGGGGACAGAAAATGAGCTGATGATGATGATTACAACGATTTCAAATAATTTATACTTGCGAAGCGCTCGATCTAACATAAAAGGTCTTGAGTTCAACTCTTAGGTCGGACAAAGTTGTGGCAGAAAATGACTGGCGACTATAACTTCTTGTCAAATCTCACATTTTGCAGACGCTTTTACGTATCACAAAATTGACCCTATACGTTAGGAGATAAAGTAGCAAGGCATACCGTAACGTAAAATGGCTCTTAACGACCTAACTCCTAATGTCTTTGCCATAGCAAACCCGACTTTATAAACTATTTTTTATTTTGTGTTTTTTTTTTACATGTTGTGGTTGTCTTCTATATTGTTTGTGTTTATTGTAATGGAAAGTGTCCTGCTATGATCGGGCATTTTCCAATTTTGACGCTGTAAGGGAGAAAAGAGTTGGACACTCGCTGAGTTTCTTGCCGGTTCTTCTCAGTACAAGATCTCCCGCCCAGAGTAGACTTACGAACCGATGGCATAGTGACATTCATAAGAGCTACTTGTAGCTTAAACTGAATAAATGATTTTGAATTTTGAATTAAATAAGGTTGCAAATCCCCATACCCTTCTGCATATCATTGTGGCAGAACATTACTGGCGACTTGAAGGTGGCGAGAGACTTGCCCAACTTATCGAAGTCCACATTGCATACCACATATTACAAAATCGACCCTACATCTTAGAAAATAAGGTTGCACCGGCACCGGCGCCATGGAAAATGGCTAAATGCTTTGCCACAATAAAATCGACTTTATACGTTAAGAGATAAAGTTGGAAGGCATACCGAAATCTAAAATGGCTCTTAATATCCTAACTCCTACTGTCTTGCCACAACAAAATCGACCTTATACGCTACTATTAGGGTCCTTACCTATGAAATTGACGTTTTGTATTTTTTATAAAATTACATTTTTCATACTAACGTTTTTTTGATTTTCTTAGTATCTATTTATGTCAACACTATAAAAATTGTAGAGTAGTGTGTTTGTTTCACTAGCTAAATATAGCAGATATTATAAAGAGAAAAAAATCAAGTCCCTTCAAAACTACAATGAAACAAAAGGTCAATTCCGCGAACAAAAAAAGTCAATTTAAAAAAAAATTGGGCGATAAAGACACAAAATGAATAATCACTGTTGTTACTGAAGCCTAAGTAACATAGTCCTAATTAAAGGTGTATAATAATATTAACAACCGGTATTGGCTTTTAGAAGTAATACACCTATTAATAAGTGAGAAAAAAACGTCAATTTCAAAAGTTAAAACGGGCTAACAAATCTTGGAGATTCGTAAACTAAACTTCATTCTTCTTAAATTCTACTATCTAATTCTAAATGTAATCACCGAAATCGACCTTATGCACTACGAAATAAGGTTGCAAACAACATACCCTCTTGCATGTCGTTGTGGCAAAACATGACTGGCGATTCAACGGTGGCGAGGAACTTGCGCAGCCACTCGATCTCCTTGTCAAAGTCCACGTTGCGCAGGCGCTTGATGGTGCGCTGCTCTTCCTCGTTCTACCAACAAACGTCAAATACAAGATGAATTTATTTTATTTAACATTTTACGGGTAAGCACATTGCCTTGATCTAACCTGATGTTAAGTGATGATAAGGCCAGTGATGATAAGGATAAAGTGGAAGCGCACTTCAAAAATTCCAAAAATTCCAAATATTTCAAAAATTCCAAATTCAAAATTCCAAATGATTTATTCAGTTTAGGCTACAAATTTCTTGTGAACATCATTATGCCATCGCATCATGCATCATCAAGACTTCACCCGGGATCCTCAACTAGTGAGGCACTGGCTATCTTATCTCTAGCTGTCGGAACACAACAATGCTACAAATATTGATGTTACATCATATATTTTTTTTAGTTTAACCACTTTGGAAGTGTCTTTCGCGTAAACTATTCAGTTTAGAAAAAAATGATATTAGAAACCTCAATATCATTTTTGAAGACCTATCCATAGATACCCCACACGTATGGGTTTGATGAAAAAAAATTGTTTGAGTTTCAGTTCTAAGTATAGGGAAACCGCAAAATTTATTGTTTTTTTTCTATTTTTGTGTGAAAATCTTAATGCGGTTCACAGAATACATCTACTTACCAAGTTTTAACAGTATAGTTCTTATAGTTTCGGAAAAAAGTGGCTGTGACATACGGACGGACGCACAGACAGACAGACATGACGAATCCATAAGGGTTCCGTTTTTTGCTATTTGGCTACGGAACCCTAAAAAACGTAAATAACGTAAACGTAAAAATAAAATAAGCACGCACCTTCCCATGTATATTGCTGGCCAGTCTCTCCTCTTTCACGGTTTTCAGCCACTTCCCCATGGTTTTCCATAGCCAATTCGGCTCTTTGGATAGAGGCACGTCCATAGAGTGTATGGCCGCCATTTTCTCCGCTATTTTCATAGACAACGCTGGCTCCGCGAGTTCCTTTGTCAGTAAGGGACGTGCCTAGAAAAAAGATGTATATCATCATCACCAGATCATTGTATGTCCCACTGCTGGGACACGAGCCTTCCCTATGGATGGAAACACAACAGGGAGAACGGGTCGTAAGCCACCACGCGGGCCCAGTGCGTAACTCCTTATAACTCATGCTAGCCTGGTACTTCAACCGCCTTACGGCCTCACCCCAAGTATGTAGCTCACGCCAGGTATACTTTTTTTTTCCTTTTGTTGATGGCTTCGTGCGATTAGCACATTTAGCCAGTGTCAAAGTAATGTTTCTTACAAGTAATATATAAATAAACAATATTTCCTTTCTGTATGGTGATGATGATGATGAATGATAATAGAAATGAGAAGTGAGAAATGATATACCCCCCAATCTCTCGAGTATCTCAGTGAAGATGTGGGGCTTTACTAAGTCCTCCGCGGACTTCTTGAGAGAATTTGAAAAGTGCCGTTGCACTGTTTTGTTTCATTTGCCAACACTCATGCACACTCACGAACACTTAACGGTTAATAATCCACCATTATTTCACATTAATATTCGACATAACACAAATTTCAGAAAATAAAACAAAACCGCAGACATGACTCTTCACTTTCCCGCCAAGAAACGCAAACCAATTTATTGAATTGATTTTAATTAAACTCTCATTCTTCTTGTTCAGCCTGTCGCCACCCAATGCTGAGTGTAGGCCTCTCCCTTTACACGCTATCTGTTTCTGTTGGTAGCCATTCCAAACCAGTACTTTCCAGCGACTCTTATCTATATCGCCTCTCCATCGAGTCTCAACTCTCATTACTTAAAAGAAATATAGAGATCATATAAGTTTACTCAACAAACTTTCTATACTTGTGGACTTTACTTAAATTCAGCATACCTAGATCATTCTAGATACATTCTTAAGATGAAAAAAAAAATGATTTTCCTTTAACCAAAGTAAAGTAATTTAAGCAATGTTACCAAGCTATAACATGATTCAAAAGAGCTATTTAAGTCACAAAGGGGAAGACAAAGAAAAAAAAACTAATTATGTAGATTTTAGCACTACAAAGTACCAGGCAATCATTACGCAAAAGAAACAAAAACTTAACAAAAGAGAAAGAGACAAAGAGTCTTCATAACGACCGCCCATAATAACTACCGAGTAAGACGTTGAACGCTCTTTTGAAAATTTAATTATTGTTCGCCTAAAGCGTAGATTAAAAATCTACTTCTTCTTCCTGCTCTGGTCCCATGTTTCTTGAGGTCGGCGCAAAATGTCGGCGTCTTCCACTTTGATTCTTGCTCAGGCTATGGCAAAGTATTTACGGCCGGCCGCTTGCCTGACACCAACCCTCGTTGGGAATGCTAGTGGTAGTTTACCCGCCATCACGCGGGTAACCCAAGGTGCATTTCGATATGCACGGGGTCTTAAATTCCCTTAGTCGCCTTTTACGACATCCACGGGAAGAGATGGGTTGGTTTCCCTTAGTCGCCTTTTACGACACCCACGGGAAGAGATGGGTTGGTTGGTGCTATTCTTTGCGTCCGACACCACACGGAGCGTAGATTATAAATAACGAACTTTATTTATTATTAAATATGGCCTATTTCTGGCAGTGGACTAATATAGGCCGATGATGATGATCATGATGATGACAATGCTCACGATAATTAAGACAAAAGATAGATTACTCAAAAGCAATGAATAGGTATGTCTTGATCTATCACCGGAGAAAACTATGGAGTTTGAATACCAAATTCTCAACCTCCTAGTAGGTTACCACAAAAACTATAAACTTTGTTTTTTAACTCATGAAAAAGTACCAGGCTAGCATAACTCAAAAGAGTTCACCAGTATATACTCCTCAATTCTTTCCACCTGTGAACACTCCAAGCAGGCAATTCGAATCCCAACCTCCTTACGTACACAGACTAGTATGCAAAAAAAACTCGACTACCAGGTTGGCATAATTCAAAAGCACTCGATAACTACTTGATCCTTCTACCACAAAATACGCCATGCACTTGAAACCCTAACCTTCTTTCAAATACAGGCTAGTAAGAACACTCAATAGAAACAAAAGCTAATAATTTTTTTGCACGACTCTCAAAAAAGTACTAGGCTGGCATAACTCAACAGCACTTAATATATAGCAATTAATTTTACAAGAGAAGACTCCATGCAAAGCTTGGGGTTCCAATTTCCTTTCATCATCTTCATAATCATCATCATCTCAGCCAAAAGACGTCCACTGCTGGACAATTTCCTTTAATCTTGTCTTAATCAGTTTTGTAAACCAATAAAAAAAAACTTTGTTGAGCAAAGTACCAGGCTAGCATAACTCAAAGCAACTCACCGGTATGTACTCTTCAATTCTTCCACCGGAGAACACTCCATGGAGTTTTGGTCCCAACCTCCTTTCTGATAGCAGGGTAAAGATCACTGACTCTGTTACTATCGCGTCCATCGCCCTCTCGCCGTGGACCTGGCCATATATTCTTAACAGGACCTAAAAATTAAATACATACTATTTTAACAAGTGGTCGCCCAGTGGTCAAAATTTGACAGTGATTCATAAAATATACAATGTATATACACATTATTAAACATAAATGTTATCCATAAAATATAGTGAAAAAAAAAGGTAGGCATAAAATTTTTTCACTATATTTTATAAATATTTAATTCAGCTTACGTGCAGCAATTAGCACTAAAAAAAACATTAAAAAAAAGTTACCCTTCTGCACTCGTTCTCTATACGAACTTTAACTATACAAAATCACGCCTGCGTGCGCGCAATTCGCTAAAAAGTTTTTTCTTCACGTATATAGATAATATTTTTGGCAAAAGATTATGATAATTTAATATTGTGACCCGCCCGGTGACCCAACCTCCATTTCGCTTCATAAAAACTTTACAATCGAGATACACAAATAAACTTACTTATATGATAATTAGGTAGGTACCTCCTTTTGAATCGTCCAAATCATTTTTTTACCTACTACTTATTCAATACGTCTTTAAGCTGTGGCAAAGAATACGCGCAAGAAACTATAGGTAGGTATAAAGGTTAAGAGTAGTGGCCAGTCTCCGACAGGAACTAATTAATGATCGACTTGTTTTTCCTTCAATCATTAAAAAAAGGGATCAGCAGCAGCTGATCCCTAGCGGTCATTCCGTAAAGTTTCAATGAAATTCTATATAAATTTTTGGCGACAAATACTGGCATCGAACACTGGGTAACTGTGTTGAAATCTGTTACCACTAAGATGTATACATATATAGAGCTTAAAAAGACAAAGTGTTGAAAAAATTCCACGAGCGGGATTCGAACCCGCACCCCATGACATGCCGGCTCAGGTGCACTACCAACTATGCTATCGTGGCTGAATTCAACTCGCCGAAATTAATCAACACTATCTACTCTTACTCTGTAAGCCAAAGGAGCCCATCCATTTATAAATTCGCCTGGCTAGCTACCACCATCTCATCTAAATGTGTCGCCATAACATCAGTGCTAGTAACTTTATTGTGTTCAGACAGTTAGAGATAAGATCCGGTTCCTCAGTAGTTGAAGACTCCGGGTGTAGTGCGCTTCCACCTTCAGCCTTATCATCACTTAACATCAGATGAGATGAAGGCAGTGCTTACCAGTAACAAACTAACCTATAACTGTCCAACTGCTGGGCAAAGGCATCCATCATTGAAATCAAGTCATCGCTACAATTGATGGGTAATGGCTTAATCAACACGCTTGCCCAATGCGGGTTGGTGATCACAAACCCGGGCTATTCATTGGATAATCTGGACTACGTTTTGCTCAACCTGGGAATTGAACCCGCGAGCAATTAGCCACTTGGTAATTTTTTTTGGAGAGTTTGCTGATTGTCACCGGGCTTTGGGGGCTACGAGAAACTTAAGGGTTCCTCAAGCCGTGTGAAACAAAGCACCGTCAGAGGTATTTTATTTTAGAGGGAACGGCATCACGCACTAGTGCGTGTCCCCGTGCCCTACTAGATTCTCCGAGGAGTAGGGGGAGGAGGATAAGGCCAGTAAAGAAAAAAGAATAATCCCTCACCTTCTTAGGTTCATCGATGGAGAAGGAGTTGGATCTAACTATGCTCTTCTTGATGACATTGGTGGATGTCTCCGAGTCCTCTTCAGGAGAGCTCTCTCTGTCAGAGTACTTGCCCATGTGGGTGACGTTGTCTGGTAAAGCCACGTAGTATAAGAAGTTGGAAAGACCACCGCTGTGGAAGGAGAAAGTCACATTATTGTTGGATAAACATCGTTCGAGGAGCTCGATGGCGCAGTGGATAACGCGCCCGGTCTACGATTGCTGACGTAAAGCAACTTTCGCAATGGCCCAACATCAGATGGGTGATCAAAAATGGATCATCTCGAGTTCCTCTGTGCTTCGGAAGGCACGTAAAGCCGTTGGTCCCGGCTGCATTAGCAGTCGTTAACAACCACCAAACCGCACTGGGCCCGCGTGGTGGTTTACGGCCCGGTCTCCCTATCCATCCATGAGGCTCGTGCCCCAGCAGTAGGGACATATAATGAGCTGGTGATGTGATGATGATGAAACATCGTTACAAACGGTGTGTGATGGAATTTTTGGCGGGACAGTGAAGAGACATAACAGCAGTTTTGTTTTATTTTTTAAATTTGTGTTATGTCGAATATTATTGAGAAATTAAAGTGTTCCTGAACGTGCTTATGTGTTGGCAAATGAAGCAAAATAAAACATGCCACTTTTCAAATTCTCTCAAGAAGTCTACGTGAGCAAAACAAAACACGCCACTTTTCAAATACTCTCAAGAAGTCCACGTGAGATCTCTGTAGAGCCCCACATCTTTACTGATACTCAAGGGGTAGGGAAGGAATATCATTTATCACTACTCGTTTCCATTATCATCTATATCATCATCAGCTCATTTTATGTCCCCACTGCTGGGGCACGAGCCTTCCCTATGGATGGATAGGGAGAACGCGCCAAAAACCACCACGCGGGCCCAGTGCAGATTGGTGGTTGTTAACGACTGCAAATGCAGCCGGGACCAACGGATTTACGTGCCTTCCGAAGCACGGAGGAGCTCGAGATGATAAATTTTTGGTCACCCATCCGATGACCGGCTTTAGCGAAAGTTCCTTATCATCTTATCATGCTTATCATATCATCTATATACCAGAGAAAATATTGTTTAATATATAACTACTAAGATTTATAGCCCGTTCGTTGTTTCAATCCATAGGGATGGCTCGTGTCCTGGGGAGAGGGAGAGGGGGGGAGAGGGGGGAGAGGGAGAGAGAGGGGGAGAAAGAGGGAGAGAGAGAGAAATAAAGAGGGAAAGAAAGAGAGAGAGATAGTACTAAGTACAAAGTACCAGGCTATCACAACTCACAAGGAGGTATACCTGGCGTGAGCTACATACTTGGTGAGGACATACAATGAGCTGGTGATGTTAATTATGATATCTAGTTCCGGCGTCCTTGGTATCAGTCCGTACAACTTCATTAAACATGATTTTTAATCACTAATTTGTTCGATATCAGCTACTCTGTCTTACTATCATTGAAGTATTTTTCCTTTAACCTACTTTTGTGTTGTTTTTAATTATCGACATGTCACCGTCAATACCTATGCGTGAATCCGTTAAAGCGCATATTAACTAGTTAATAGATTTAAATAAAAACTAAAATGCCTTATAAATGTGAAAATTAGAGGCATTCTTTGAATTAACGAATATAGGAGTAGTAAATTTTCATTTTATGATTATTTACATATAATTTTACGCAAATATTTGTTGCGAACAAATTACAATTTGAAAAGACAAAGTATTGAAAAAATCCACGAGCGGGAATCGAAACCGCACCCCATGACATGCCGGGTCAGGTGCACTGCCAACTATGCTATCGTGGCTCAATCCAACTCGCCGAAATTAATCAACTCTATCTATTTTTACTTTATAAGCCAAAGGAGCCCTATTCAATGTCGACAACTACGTCATCAACATCCGATCTTAATATTTTTACAAATATTAAGAGATCAGTTAAATTTAATTATTTATTGCATTCCACAATGTAAACAATAGATGGTTAACATAAATAGGAGATCATCATGGACCCTGGCGGGCACGCAATAGGGTTTAGAAGAAAGGAGGCGCTATAATGAAGCAAGTAAGTATTACTTTCAAGAAAAGAAAAAAAAATGTACAAATATGACATAAAAGTAATAAAAGTAATTTTAGGTGAGAGATTTAAAATGTATTTTTTATTTAATAGTGTCATTGAAGTATTCCTGAAAACTGTAATAGCATTTATTTATTAGAATTTTTTCCAATTGGTTTATAAACAAAGAATATTTATCAGTTAAGAATTAGGCAAGCTAGATTTATGATTATTTACATATAATTTTACGCAAATATTGTTGCGAACAAATTACAATCATTTACAAAAAATGGTAAACTAGAGTCTAACTGAGTTTGCATTACAAACACGTGCAAATTGCAATCGTCTTATCATAATAGTAATTCGTCATTTTAATGGATAAATGACGTCAATGATAATTATTAATTACTAACATAAGTAAAAAGATGGATATTCGTCTAAAAGTGCTTTAACTTGACCTTTAACTTGAATTTATAAGTTCAGATTTCATGGTTTCTTTTCATTTAATTTATCAAGTTTGTTAGAGAGATTTCATCCTTATACAATTATAAGCTCTTTCTGCGTAAAACGGAACGCACCTGATTAAATTTAAATGAGGGTATACAAGCTACTAACTAATTACGAGACGACCAACACCTCAGTCTCCCTGTGACCACGGACCTTGCAAAGGGTTCGAAACGTCAGGACAAACATTAAAAAGTAATGTGTAAAATAAACGAGAGTAGATCCGTAAAAGTTGTTATACTTGCATAATTATTAACTTTAATTTGTTAATTAATTTTTTATTTAATATTTCTATGGTGATGTGAATGTCACATCAAAATACACAAGTCACAGCCCTAGTGGTTTAGTAACCTCTGTGTAAAAAAGTAAAAAGTGTTGAATAATTTCGGCGGGCTGGTTAGAACCACGATAGCTCAATTGGAAGAGCACCTGACCCGGAATGTCAGAAGGGTGCAGGTTCAAATCCTGCTCGTGGAAATTTTTTCAACATTTGTGTTTTAGTAATTTGTTCGCAACAAAATTTGCGTTAAAAATTATTTGAAAAACCTTTGTATACTTATAGAATAGAATAGAACAGCATAGAATATTTATTTATTAAAGTGACCAAGACTGACTATGAGGTATGCATACTTATTTAAGATCACTGCTGCTTGCTTATGCGCACCTGACGCGCATAACTTCACGTATAAAAATTTAATTTACAATTGCATGACAAATTAAAGTTAATAATAATGATTTAGCAACTGTGCATACAAGATCTACGTAAATCGAATACACTTTGGATCTCATCATGTTTACCACAACTTTCTGTTACGCGTAGGGTAAGGTGGTGTAAGAGTGCGCAGTCGATAAGAGTGCGCATCAAACGTCATGCCGGCTCTGTACGAGGTCTGGGGCTAACTTCATTTGTGTTTTGGTTCATTAGTGAAAAAGGTTGCGCTGCCGAAGAAATATCGTAATTGGTTAAAAAACGGAGATGCTACGTAAGTCAATAGATTTTTACTCATTTTGATCTAATTTTTTTGCATTTTGCAAAGATATCTGTTCCGAAACTGTTAGTTTTACAAGAACATTCATTGATTATCCAAATAACGTATTTACTTGGCTAACCGATTCGTTCGAAAAACTTTGCTCATCTTTCAATAGATTGCGCCAGTGGTTTAATATGTATGTGAAGTGTGAGGTGTACAAGAGTGCGCACGGTATGTGCGTATAAGATTGCGCGCGCACTCTTAAACGATATTTATTTTTCCTTAATGTAGCGTATTAGATAAAGTCTAATTTTACAAACTAAGTATTTTTTTGTGCACTTACAGCATGTCTCGAAGAAATAGAACTACTCAGCGACAAAATTGTTCGCTAAAGGTTTTTGATGAAGCTCGAAAGCTAATCGAAAAAAGACAGTAGAAGCGTTCTGTAGCTGAATCTTTTGGAATGGCGGAGTCTACTTTGAGGAAGCGGTAAAAAAATTCTACCTCTGCCAAAACTGGATACAAAGAAAACTCAGTCTAAGTCGTTCAAAATCCCTAAAACTACCCTAAAAAAGAAAATATGAAGGTGTGGTGGGTGTCAAGAAATATGCAAAGAGCCTATTACTGAAGACTGGATCGAATGTTCGGTGTGCCAACAATGGTGGCATGAAAACTGCACTGCCTATTTAAGTCAAGGAATATATAAGTGTGACTTGTGCACTGAGAATTAATGTGCGCACTCTTGTACAACTCGCCGCGCACTCTTGTACACCCGGGCGTATAAGACTGCGCAATTTTAGTTTTTTATATTTCTTCAGTTCCTACTTTAATTAATGACATTAGTGTAATTCGTTGTTCCATGATTTGTTAACAAATATATGGAGACTATAAATAAATAATGTTGATTTTTCTAAATATGATATTTTATTTTTTATGCGCACACTTACACCACCTTACCCTAGTAGAATTATAATAACTAGTGGTCGCCCAGAGGTCGAAATTCGACCGTAATTAATACAAATAATACAAATACAAATAAATTTATTTGATAAATGCTTACATACAAACTTAAAAATACAGTGGAAAATAGTGTTACCCAAACATAAGCATAATTTTCAAGGAGGCTGAGATTTTCTATGACCCCACACTAGGCACTGCCTGACCTGTGGCGGTCAAGTAAGACGTTTTCAAAAGTTAAACGGGTGCCAGCAGTACTTAATAAAATTAAAAATAATAAAAATAGAGTTATAAATTGTTGTAAAAAACTTTATTAAGGCTGCACGGATTGTATCCTAAGCAGTGAAAAATTTAAAAAAGATAGAATGTCAGTTTAGATTGGCATTGACAGATGTGAGTCAAATTCATGGTAGTGTGTGCAGTGTTGTTTTTGTTGATTCAATGTATTTTTTATGCATAATTTAAAAAAATATATTAACATTTGGACAACCTTCTCTAAATAAACTATAAGTGTGCGAAATTTCATACTCCTCCGTCCGCGCAATTGTCGTAAAAACGGTTACAAAGTTTTTTGCTTCACGTATTAACATATAGATACAATATGGGAAAAGCTGTCTTACCATGTGTGTTCGTATTTATAACAAAATTCCCGTGGAAATTAAAGAATTGAACACGTACTTACCTATTCTAAAAAAAACTTTAAAGTTGGTTACATGAAAATAATTTCTATGATAAAAAGGATTTTTCTCTTTTGATGGCAATAACAAAAAATGGATTGTGATAATTACAATGATTTAATTTAATTGTTTTATATTAAGATATAAAAATTTGCATGCAATATTAATTTGCAGCACATGTTTAAGCACATTAAATTTTATAACATCTTATAATACCATGTTCTATGCAAATAAAAATTTATTATTATTTATTTATTTAAATACAAAATAACATATATAAATATTATACGAGTATAGTTAATTCGCACAAAAACGTATTCCGCATGCAATCAGTAACACGCACACTGGCATTGAAATTTTTATCGACCACACCCGATCTATAACGATTTGTCATAGTATAGTATTTGTTGTTAGATTAAATTACTACGAATTGAAGTAAAGAAATAATGTGTTTATATTAGTCCATAATAACAATAATAAAATACAAACACCAGGTACATACTATAATGTAAAATACTTTATTAAATATTGTATTAAAAAGTTTACGCGAAACACTACATATTTAATTAAAACAACTTGTCGCAACTTTCGCAAGGCCGGTCCTCGGATGGGTGACCAAAAATGTATCATCTCGAGCTCATCCATGTTTCGGAAGGCACGTAAAGCCGTTGGTCCCGGCTGCATTAACAGTCGTTTACAACCACCACCCCTGAGCTCGCGTGGTGGTTTATTCTCCTGGTGTTTCCATCCATAGGGAGGGCTCGTGCCCCAGCAGTGGGGATATAAAATGAGCTGATGATGTAATGCTGATATAAACATGTTGTATTATCTAACAGCTAAAAAAGAGCATTTGTGGAGCTAAAAAAAAGCTTTTCAGCCGGACTTTAAATCCGTACAAGGCAAAAAATAAATTAAAACTTTTTCCTCAGTTTACTTTTTTCCGTCAAAAGAAGTTAATTTTCTCATGTACGTACCTACCTACTAACAAATAAGCGATATTTACAATAAAAACGTGCTTAGATAGAAAAATCTATGAAAAAGCAGAATAGTGATGTAGTTTTTATTAAACTCGAAACACTATAAGAATGTTTTTGTTGTATGCGTCGAGTCTAAGTTAAAGACTTTTCGCTATAAACTTTTTATGGGTTATTGTACATTTGTCACAAAGTAAATTCGTCACAAAAAAAAAGTGTTTTACCATACTTCTATTGTTATGAAGTTATGTCATATTTTAGTTAGGACCTGTGACGAAAATAAACAAGTCACAGCCCTATTGGCTTAGTAACCTCTGTGTTCTTACATTTATTAGTTATCATCACTGCTGCTTGCTTATGGGTGCCTGACGCGCTTGACTTCACTAATATAATTATTTAATTTACCATTACATGATAAACTAAAGTTAATAATTATGTCTCAGTAACTCTGCATTTCAAGATCTAAATCGGATACACTTTGCATCTTTTCATTTTGATCACACCTTTCTGTTACACGTTGTATATAGCAAAACGCATATTCTTCTCATTTCTAACAGGTCGGTACCTGGTAAAGAGCGCGTGTGAACCGGATCTTCGTACTCTTGTTCTACGAGCACGGTGTCTTAGGTCTTTGCCCGATCCGATACGAACCCCTCGGAGAATATAGTAGGACACGGAGACACGCACTAGTGCGTAATGCCGTTCCCTCCAGATTACCCTAGGGATCCCTCCAGATTGTCGAGGGACCCTATAGATTTCCCGCCGCCCGCGCCCCCAAAAAAGCCCGGTGAAGCTGAAAATGCCGTCTGAAGCAATCACCAAACTCTCTCCAAAAAAAGGGTAGTGTATCAGAGTGTGTAACAAAGACTACAAAATTACCGAACCGCTACCTCTTATAACGTACGCCTCACACAAGCTTACACAAGGTCAGGCGTTGTTTATTTACATTTTTTGCGCACGCGTTCGCGTCGCGTCTGGTTTCTTGTCGTCCGTTCGTCGTACAACTGTGCCATACATAAACAACAAACAAAGCACTCTATTCAACGTAAATATTGCGCCGATATCAATACATTCAGTCATCATTAATCGCCGTAGTGGTCACCGGTGACCGACAAACAATAAATGTTCTATTGTGTCTCGTTTTGAGGCAGTCAACATGTAACTTAAGTTGTGATGATGAGTGTGTCGCAGCGAGCGTACTGCGTATATGCGTATTAGTTGTTATCACGAAACGAAACAGCGGACAATGGTTGTAGACTTGCAGATATATTATGATGACGTAGTTTAACTCTTAAAATATACAATGTTATTACAATTTATTTACCTTACAAATAGCCTATAACTGTCCCACTGCTGGGCAAAGGCCTCCATCATTGAAATCAAGTCATCACTACAATTGATGGGATCATCATCATTATCAGCTCATTTAATGTCCCCACTGCTGGGGCACGAGCCTTCCCTATGGATGGATAGGGAGAACGGGCCATAAACCACCACGCGGGCCCAGTGCGGATTGGTGATTAATAACGACTGCTAATGCAGCCGGGACCAACGGCTTTACGTGCCTTCCGAAGCACGGAGGAGCTCGAGATGATAAATTTTTGGTCACGCAAGAATTTTTGGTTACGCAAGAGACACTTCCAAAGCGGTAAAATGTGTGTCCCCCTGTAACTTCTAAAATAAGAGAATGATAAAACTAAAAAAAATATATGATGTACATTACCATGAAAACTTCCACTGAAAATTGGTTTGAACGAGATCTAGTAAGTGGTTTTTTTAATACGTCATAAAGTACGGAACCCTTCGTGCGCGAGTCCGACTCGCACTTGGCCGGTTTTTCAATATTATTACGACCCTCTTTTGAGTAACAGCAATAGCAGAATACCAGTGCTTTGCGTATAAGTCATTTTTGTATTTGTGTTTATAATCAGAATCAGTCACTGAGCCACTGAACAACTAATAATGACTGAGCTCTCGCCCTTTCGTGCTTTTGCAGCACACATATTTAAAAATGTATATTTTTGTTATTATGATTGTTTCTTTTAATAGATTTCTTATTTTATTTTTGTTACGTTCTATTCTATTCTAGAAAGAACGGAGAGATTTGTTGCCGGTTCGTCTCATTATAAGGTCTCCCGCCATGTACACTAACGAACCGATGGCATAGTGACATTCATAAGAGCTAATTTGTAGCCTAAACTGAATACATGATTTTGAATAGACAAATTAAACTTTAAAACTTTATAACATTAATTTGATATATTTTGACAATTTAGTATGCCTCGAACAATGTAATGCCTAATACCTAGTTTGGTAAGATATACGAGTTTAAAATCATTTGCGCAGAAGTTTCAACGGTAGGTACTTGCCTAGTTTATCATGGCAACCTAGCATTTCCAAAAACAAAGCATTACAAAGTGTACAGTCAAAGTCACTTTGTGCTAAAGCGTTCTGCCATCCTTTCGACATCTTTCGACATTTTGTAGACATTCTAGAACAATAATTATCTCTAGTTTCTCAATTACTATCTATTTCAAAGGAAATTTATGAGCAAAACAAACATTCTAACACCGCGCACATGTCACTCAAAACTAAACCCTATGTCAATAGCAGTAAAGACGTAGGTAGACGGAAAATGCATTGTTATTATACGTGTTGCTGGGAAAAAACCTGTTATCTATATAGCAATACTGTATCTATCGGCATTCACAATAGAATAACTTGTTACAGTTCACTGTCCCGCTTAGAACAATCGGTATTTAACAGTAAGTATATAAGGTGTTTAGGTAATACCTGTATATCCCGAATATGGCAGATGGGGTACAGTGAATAGAACAAATAATCTTCTCCTTCTCTGTCCCTCTCATACTTCTGGCTTTGTTCATTCTTCCTTTCACATCCAATCCATTCTCCTGTGGAACGCGCTGCCTCTCGAAATCAGGATGGCTACGAGTCGTGACGCTTTTAAAAAGAAAGTCCGCGAGCTCTTGCTTGATAGAATCATGGCAGAATCATCTCAATAACTTCCTATTATATAGAATTATGTATTTTATGTATGTTTATTTATTGTAGCTTATGTATTTACAATACACATTATTATATGTTTATGTATAAATAATATTTATGCATGTATTATATACCTACTTTCACTTAAATCATTTATTATACAAATTAATTGCACCTGCCAATGTTATCTCTGCACCACCCTATGGTTGACTGGTAGAGAATGCCTCATGCATTAAGTCCGCCGTGTAATAGTTTTGTTGCAAAAGTTTAAATAAATAAATAAATAAATAAATAAAATAGAACCCCGGCAAATTATAAACATACCTGAAAAAGCACAATATGGCCGAGATATTGGAGTTTTTTGTTACAAAGTAAAATTGCAAAGTTACAACCCTCGATCCAGCTGATACAGTGTTCTTGGTCGTCAACCTCATAGTAAAAACGAAACAGAACTTAAAACATGTCAGGGTTAATAAAAAAAATTGTTTTAAAATAAATTTGAGTTTTTTTGGCAAGTAAAACTTCGTAAATATGATTTTTCATATTACCACGGTGTTCTTTTACACTTGGTTGTGCCTATGTTTCGGGATTATACACCTCTGTATCATCATCATCATCATCTCAGCCAAAAAGACGTCCACTGCTGGACAAAGGCCTCCCTCAAGGATAAATCATTTTGAGGGGAATTTGCCATTATCGCCACGCTTGGCAGGCGGGTTGGCGATCGCAGTAAGGTGAGAATAATCACAGAGAGACGCTGCTGCCCATCCTCTGGAATGGTCCCATAGTCACCTTCTACGACACCCACGGGAAGAGATGGGGTGGTGCAATTCTTTACCCCCGGCACCACACGGGGGACACCTCTATATAGCCTTATATAAATATATACTGTCTCACTGCTGGGTACAAGCGTCCATCATTGAAATAAAATAATCGCTACAATTGATGGGTATCACCATATTAACCACGCTTGCCAAAGGCGAGCTGGTGAGCACATCACAAACCTGAGTTGGCCA
Source organism: Eudonia mercurella (assembly GCA_963082485.1). Taxonomy (NCBI): domain Eukaryota; kingdom Metazoa; phylum Arthropoda; class Insecta; order Lepidoptera; family Crambidae; genus Eudonia; species Eudonia mercurella. Next base: position 8,400,683 of record OY720052.1, on the reverse strand, counting down.
GACCTGAATTGATTAAAAACTTTCGACATATTTTGGACAGTCTTCACAACATAACATGGACACCATCTCTAAACGGTCAAATGCCAGTTATTTTCGTTAGGTTTTTGATAACTTCTCTTCAACACTGATCACATACACCTAGCGTCTCACAAATAAACAAAGATTAACCTCGGAATAGTTATTCCGTGTTTTGTCTCTTTTACTCTAATTTAAAATGACGTTTACATGACAGGAACAAAACACGGAATAACTATTCCGACCTTATTCTTTGTTTATTTGTAAGGCACCTAAAGTTTACCGGAGTGGGGTTGAGATACCCTTTTTTAAATAGGAAACATAGTGTCTTTCGCATACAGAGCTAAAAGCGACCATGGCTTATGTGAGACTCTCGTCCTCTTCCTTCGTCCAGGCAGGAAAAGCTCGACGAGTGGAGGGGAGGTGTAGCCACTAACCTAAAACTATCCTAGCACCACTCCTCTGCTACAAGAATGTCTCAGAACCACGAACAACAGGCACCAAGTTTCCCCGCAAAGGTCGAGACACTCCAACACCGTCAAGCAGTTCCTACAGATCATGTCTCTAACCACATCTCCCCAGCACTGACCTGATCCGCTTGAAATCCAGCTGAGAGGGCTCTACACTCTTCCACGCGCCGTGCAAGTAGTTCCTACATATCCTCGCAGCCACGTCACGCATCTCCTCCTCAGTACCGCACATTTGAAGTTTCTGGAAAAGAACGAAGAGTTTTTTTTAAAACAAACACAAGTCAATATGCAAAATCAGCGTAAAGCTTAATCACCAGCTCATTTTCACATCCCCAGTGCTGGGGCACGAGCTTTTCCTATGGATGGAAATACCACAAGGAGAACGGACCATAAACCATCATGCAGGCCCAGTGCGTAGCTCCTTATATATAACTTATGATAGCCTGGTACTTCAACCAACTCACTGCCTCCAAGTATGTAAGTCTCACCTTCTCGTGGGTTATGATAGCCTGGTACTTTGAACTCTCTCTCTCTCTTTTTAGACGTTGTCGTGGGATGGAGTTTTCTCCAGGCACATGTGCGTAAACGCGAGTACAGTGTCTAGGACCTCCACACGACTTTAAAGTTTATCCTGACACCCCCTACCAACCTTGTGGTTATAAAGCTAAAGGTGTCAGACATCCTTGCGCAAACACAAGGGACCATCTACGTCAAGTCATAACGCCAGATTAGAACCCGCTGAAGCGCATTCTTCATCCGGTACTTTTAAGACTAGTGTCTCAAGCTAGTTGGCCCGTGGACACGTAAAGTCCACTACCTAATATCCGGATAGGTTACCAGAGCTGTAAGCTCGCTCACTTCTCGTGGCACTAAGAGTACAACTCGCAGTTCCACTGCTCGGGTAGTCAACTCTAAAGTCGACTACCAAGTGTCTAGGACTTATGTTTATTTAAGTAGTGTCTCTGGGTGTGTGGTGTAGTGGCATTGGAATAAACAAGCAAGGGGTAAAGAAAGCTCCAGAAAGCGCCAAACATATTTCGTTCAAAAATTTAAAAGTAAAATAGCCAAGTATTTAGTAGTTAAGGCTTCCAGTCCAAGGACGCATCGATCTCTTTGCAATTATTAAAAGCAAATCTGGTCGTTTAAACACGCTCGGTGAATCAAGAAACGCGACATCGCATGTCATGGCAGAATGAATATCAATACAGTAGCGGTTTTATCCACTCTTCAGCCTACTGCATTTGCATTTTGAGTTACAAAATACTCTCTTAAGAGAAGGTCAACCCGAGCCGAGGTGGTACTCCTTAGAAGCACCCTCGGGTTCATCGATATTAATATCCTTTCTGGCGAACTTATAAGAGACATGTTCGCGTGATGTAGTCCTATTAACCCAGAGAATCCTCCTCATGGATACCGGCTATCAGCTCCCTAGAAAATCTCCGAGGTTCAAGGTCACAAGGACTTTAAGTGCCACCAAGTTTTTTGACACCCATGTGTATTACTGAGCCGGCACACAAGCTTACGTCTGGACTGATGGAAAGTAGTCACCGTAGCCCATGAACGCAAAATATTAAGGGTATAACGCACGACGATGACTATCCACAAGAACCGTGCGAGGTAGCTAAGTGGTCGATTAGTAACAAATCCACCAATAAGACTACTTCAATTCACATCGCGCCCGTACGAGGCAAGGTATACGGAGCAATGCTATTGGTGGATTTCTCGCGCACCGCTTAGCTACATCCCACATATCTGGTGGAAAGAAATGCAGCCTAAAACTTCTTCCCTTATGCTTCTATGCTTTGTACTGTCACTGGATCTAGTACCCTTTAAACCGGACTCAGCTCAATGCTGCTCGACGGCAGAAACAGGTACTAGGGGGGGTTATCTCCCAGTCGGATTTTAGGCACAATTCTACCATCAGGCAAACTTCGCCAAAATTCGATAGATTGCATTCAAACCACGCGTAAGACAGGTAGTGTCAATGTCTACCTAAAAATAGCACAGACGTACGACCAGCATCAGAAGAAGAAGCACAGTTTCGATAGCTATTGACTCTTATGCCTTCAGGAATAAGAACCAAGAAATTGTTCAATATGTGTATCTTCTGTTGATACTGATTGTATGCACTTAACTCACGTACCAACATCATTGGTATGTAAATTCTGAATACGTCATAGAGAACATGAAAAAACGTTTACACATTTATCATTACCTTATCGTAATTTATCTTTGCGCTTTATTTCAAGGTTGGACCGCAACCGGGGAGGTGTGGATCAACTCTTACGTCAATTCAAAGTTTATTTTAAATGGCTATTTAGCATTCGCAATGCAGACGACTTGCAAGTCGTTCTTCTTCCAAGTATATACATACTTTCACGTCCTTCAGAGGTAGAAAGAGCATCAAAATCACAATTTTGAGTAAATTCGATGTTGGTGACTTCAACGCCATAATAAGCATAATCAAAGTAGGGAGAGCCCTAGAGTCAGAGGACTCTGACATGGAATAGATAACGTCAGTGATGGGTTGCAGCTGATCGCCTGATGTGCGAGCATCTTGGAACCCTTGTCCCTTAGACGGCTTTTACGACATGCACGGGGAGTTAGGCAGCTGGTCATTATTTTCATGTCCCAGATCAGCATGGGATTTCTCCCAAGTGTTATTTTCAATTTCTTCATTATTTGTTCTTTATTTTTTTACAATTTTAGTGTTATAGCAGGCAAAGGACTCGTCTTTATCTGATGTAAAGCAGAAACGGAGTTCGTAGGGTTACTCTTGAAACACAATTGCATTAATCAATTTCCAATCACAAATCTAAAAAATGTCAAATGGCACTCTTAAAAGCGATAATAGCGCCACATTGGAATTAAATTGCGTGGAAATTGAGTGAACAAATTATTATCGAGATGGGCGTTCCGAAATTGCGAAACTTATCCCAATATCGATACATATTAGTAATAAATTTTGCATAAACCTTTTTTAACAGAATCGATGGAAGACATGTTTCGTATTTTATTGAAATTAATGACGGGGTTAAAAAGGGGTAGAAAGTTATTTTGGCGGTGATTTGTTTCGAAGTTAATATCAATACAAGGAGTATTGCTTTTGATTTAAATTACATTTTATTTTGACACATGTTTGAAAACTCAATCCGATTTTATTCAAAAAAGGTTGAATCAATATATAAAAAAAGATTGATTTCGCTGATAAGCTCATACATTTTTAGGAAAGAGTTCTCCGAGTAGTTTGGATAGGATTGGGATGGCCTTTACAGGGTTACAATAGTGGTGTACGTTATAAGCAGATGTGTGTCTAAATCAGAGTTTATACCCTAACTATCCTAACTGAGTGAGTGAGTTTGTTGGTTTGTTATTTGTGACGCTTTCACGCGTAGGTATACTATTCAACCGATCATCATGAAATTTTGTACAAATATTCCCAAGAGTATAATCATAGACTTTTTGTTTGTTTGTTTGTGTGATACCCGTTCACGCGACAACTATTTAACGATTTGTTTTTTTCAATCGGGCGGGGGAATTCAGAATGCATGCAGTCAACCGCATCAATATTTTAATTAAGATCTATGGCCGCCATGTTGCTGTTTGTCAATTGTCTCAATGGCCACAATCTGCGTAATTAAAAGTGTCTTGTTTCATTAATTAATAGCAAAGACGGACACCCTGCTCATCACACTTCCACTAACTGTCAATCTTCCTCAATAGACTTTGAATCTTAATTTTAAGGAATAGGGTTGAAAACTCGATGGCGCAGTGTTTAACGCGCCCGGTCTGCGATTGCGTTAAGCAACTTTCGCAAACGCCGGTCATCGGATAGGTAACCAAAAATTTTCGATCTCTCGCTCCTCCGTGCTTCGGAAGGCACGTAAAGCCGTTGGTCCCGGCTGCATTAGCAGTCGTTATCAACCACCAATCCGCACTGGGCCCGCGTGGTGGTTTAAGGCCCGTTCTCCCTGCGGTGTAAACATCCATAGGGAAGGCTCGTGCCCCAACAGTGGGGACATTAAATGAGCTGATGATAATGAAGATAATGATGATGGTTGAAAACGTATTGAAGAATCTGATCAGTCCGACTGCCTGTGCCCTATTATAACGAAAACCGATCATACAAAATATTTAGGTGTAATGATGATAGATCAAAGGATTGATATCAAAGGCTATGTTGACATGTACATCTGGAAATTATCACGGCCAGAATTAGAAAACTAATTTGGATTTTTTTTAAACTGCTCTATGTTATGCCAAGTAAACTCCTTAATAAAATTTATATGGCGCGGGCACAATCGGTTATCACATACTGTATCTGTGGTGCGTCTAAGACCAAATTCCTTTATCTTGAGAGAGCTGAAGGTCTCTTATAAAGGTAATGTATTCTGACAAATATATATATATGACAAACGAACTATAAAAGATCAGCGGCCTCTTGTCATTATTGATAAGCTTTCTTATGAAAGCCATATTTCTTGCTGCTCATACTTGACTTGCACAAAAATCTTCCATTTGAGCCAAAAAAACTACTTAAAGAAAAGATTAAATCACAATGTAGCTCCTTGTGGCCGTGTTCGAACCGTTTTTGCTGAGCGCCAATATAATACACGTTCATCAGTAATATATAATGGAGCAAATAAAATATTAAACATTTATGGAGAGACGATGTTTGAATGCAAAAAAATTAATAAACTTACGAAGCAACTCAAAACCTTATGGCAAAAATAATATAAATATAATAAAAATGCACACGCACGCACGCACGCACACGCACGCACGCACGCACGCACGCACGCACGCACGCACGCACACGCACGCACACGGATATAAAATAATTTGTAATGTTTGCCTTTTGTAATATTAACTACGAATTGTAAGTACTACTCAATATTAATTAATTATCTTGGGCGAAAAGCGAGTCAACCCCAACACGAGTATTATATTTCTTTCTGGGATTCTCAACATTTTGTAAAATCGATATCTATACTAATATTATAAAGAGGAAACCTTTGTATTTTTGTATATATGTACATGGTAGTGCAGTATACTGTTCCCCCCATAGAAAGTCCCCATCAATGAGGGAAACAGAACTTTTTGTCCTGTTTCCTCCATTGATGTCTCATAAACTCATAATGGGGGAAACATGACAAAAAGTTCTGTTTCCTCCATATTTATTTAATGTATTTTTTATGCATAATTTTAAAAAAATATTACCATTTTGCATGCCTTCTCTATATAAACTATAAGTGTGCAAAATTTCATACTCCTTCGTCGGCGCAATTTTCGTAAAAAGGGTACAAAGTTTTTGCTTCACGTATTAATATATAGATTATGTTTTCGGTGGCTGACAAGAGCAGGTGGGTTACTCTTGAAACACAATTGCAATAATCAATTTCCAATCCCAAATCTAAAAAATTCAAATGGCACTCTTAAAAGCGATAATAGCGCTACATTGGAATTAAATTGCGTGGAAATTGAGTGAACAAATTATTATCGAGATGGGGCGTTTCGAAATTGCGAAACTTATCCCAATATCGATACATATTAATCGCATTGGAATTGTATTGAGATTTAGTTTGCGTCAAGAGTAGCCTACCTGGATGAGAGTAGCTGCGGATCGTGCCCAGTGACTTGGAGAGTCCTATGTCCAGCAGTGAACTTATACCTATAGGTTATAGAGCTGATGATGATGATGATATTACCTAATGAGTTTTAAGCTAGACATTATCAACACTAAACAAATACCACTACCACCACCAGCTCATTTCATGTCCCACTGCTGGGGCACGAGCCTTCCCTATGGTTAGAAGCATCACAGGGAAAACGGTCCATAAACCACCACGCGGACCCAGTGCAGATTGGTGGTTGTTAACGACTGCTAATGCAGCCGGGACCAACGGCTTCACGTGCCTTCCGAAGCACGGAGGAGCTCGAGATGATACATGTTTGGCCACCCATCCGATGACCGGCCTTTGCTAAACTCGTTTAACTTTAGCAATTACAGACCGGGCGCGTTAACCATTGCTTTACAATACAACTATGATACCCTGTTTATTTGGTTTATTAGACATTATATTGACGTCTTAAAGTACGATTAAACGATAGGATTATAATGATTAATTAATAATGACTCAGGATGATACCTATTATAGCTGCATCCATCCATTTATAAATACAGTTATCTTTATGAAACGACAGTAAAGAGAGATGATAAACCAAGACTATATAGATACCTTTATAATAATAAAAAGCAATTTATTTCTCTGTCACAATAGTCGCACATAATACAGCAAGTTTACAATTATTTTTAGCGTGGTAGTATGTAGACATTGTGAGAGAGCAGAACTTGCGCTAGGATAATACGTTTTCCTGTCTAATTTTTAAAAAATATGTGCCACAAACGCCATCAATTAAGTGTAATCCAAAGTAATCCAAAGGCAATTCTCAAACAAAAATACCCAATTTAAATTTTTCGATATCTCAGCTGTTTTTTTTTAGCTTTTCCTTGTTTTTTTTCTTTAAAACCATCCTTGTATTAGAGCGAACAAAACAAAATAAAAATTATTCAAATCGGTCAAGTCGTTTTTGAGTTTTAACGAGACTAAGGAACAACAATTGATTTGTATTTATGTATCGAGGAATCGAGAAAGAGATTGTTGTTATAAGTGACTTTCGGAGCAGAGAGGAAAATCGAGTAGAATTGATTTTATTAACCCATCCGTAAAATCTGTAGAATATAAATAGTGAACGCCTCGTTGTGGTCTAGCGGATACGACCACCGGCTCAGATTTAGAGGTTCCAGGTTTCATTCCCAGCGGGTGGTACATGTTAGTAAGCAAAAATATGTAAAGAATTGTAACTTTTAATACAAAGGAATAAGAGACAAATATATCTTTACTAATTAATGCCTGTACTCAGTTTGGTTGGTGATAGAGATTGTTTTATGTCCGCCTGACTTCCACAATCTATCAATAAAATCAATATTGATATAATTTTTTTAAATCTTTATTTCATCATCATCATCATCATCTCAGCCAAAAGACGTCCGCTGCTGGACAAAACACAAAAATGTAAAATCTAATGTAAATGTAAAATTTTGTATTATATGTACTTACAAATGTACATAAAATAAAAAATTGAGGGTTTTGTCAGAAAACATGCCACTCTCATAGTGCCTTTCAAATAAAGAAAAAAAAACCGGTCGTTGTGGAGATCCTTGGGGGAGGCCTTTGTCCAGCAGTGGACGTCTTTTGGCTGAGATGATGATGATGATGATGATGAAGGTCCGAATAGTTATTCTGTGTTTTGTCTCTTTTACTCTAATTTGAAATGACGTTTAAATGACAGGAACAAAACACGGAATAACTATTCGGAGCTTATTCTTTGTTTATTTGTAAGATGAGTGTTTAACATCATGTTGACTGATGTATGCCAAAAATGTGATAGCCAGTGCCTTAAGTCAGTAGTAAGGTAGTGGTTTATACATACGTTTATAGGTTCTTACCTATGAATTTTTTAGGGAACGTTTTGTATGAAGATTTTTTATAAAATTATATTTTTCATACTAACGTTTTTTTTTAATTTTCTTAGCATCTATTTATGTTTACACTATAAAAATTTAAGGGAAGTATGTTTGTTTCACTAGCTAAATATAGCAGACATTAAAAAGAAAAGTCCCTTCAAAGCTACAATGAAACAAGAATTCAATTCCGCGAACCAAAAAAGAAGTCAATTTAAAAAGAAATTTGGGCGATAAAGACACAAAATAGAATAATCATTGTTATTACTGAAGCCTAAGTATCATAGTCCAAATTAAAGGTGTATAATAATATTAATATATTATAATTAATACATATTATGAAAAAAACGTCAATTTCATAGGTAAGAACCCAATGTTATACATACATATGTCCTTCTCTTAAAAAGGGGTAGACAGAGTACCAATATCACTTTGAGTAAACTCGCGGTGAGTACGGCTGCCATCCATCCGAGTTTCCCCGGATTTGTCCTAGTTGGAAGACATCCAGAGAGCGTACGGGCTTGCTTTTAATTGCAATCCGGTTTTAATGTTTCAAACTTATTAAAAAACAACTTCGCCATCAAGATCTCTTGTCCAAGTGTGCTTTTAAGAAAGGAAGATAGGTACTCTAAAGGCTACTGGAAAGACTGATTATCACATGGCGGTACGGTGCCGGAACCGTAACTTCACTGAGGAAGAGTGTATGAAAATATTGAAAATTAATATAAACTTCAACATCATCATCATCAGCTCATTTTTGTCCCCACTGCTGGGGCACGAGCCTTCCCTATGGATGGATAGGGAGAACGGGAATATAAACTTGATTTATACAAATTAAAACTTTATTTAGTAGTAAAAAACTCTGTTCTAATGTCCGGGTTTTAAGCTCCGAAGTCCGGTGGGGCTTTCACATTTCTTGTCCTGATTGACAGATCTTAGAGATGGCAGCTCGAGCGGTCAGTGACCTCAACGCCACATTTAGCATAATCAAAGTAGGCCACCGAGGTGGAATAGATAACTTCAGTGATGGGTTGCAGCCGATCGCCTGGTGTGCGAGCATCTTGGAACCCTTGTCCCTTAGACGGCTCTCACGACATGCACGGGGAGTTAGGCAGCTGATACATTCGTTTCAAGTCCCAGACTTGGGACAGTGGTTTATAAGAGATCTTTAGCTATTGGCCGCTAGGCTAGGGTTCAAAAATAGATAGGCCGCATTTGCCGATATTTTTAGCCGGACCTTTTGCCTTAAGGCCGGGTTCCCACTACGCCGCCGGACCGGCAGATTTGCCGGAAACCGGACACAGGTGTTTACACTACACCGGATTCCACAAGAAAATCGGACAGTCAATTAGGTACTCACCTCAGTTGAATTTGCACAATGAATTTACTATTAAATTATTTTGAGGCAGAGCTTTCTAGTATGTTGTACATAATTAATATTTCGATTAGGATTTTCTATTGATTGATTGATGACGGCGGGCGATGTCGATAAGTCAAATTTTTCAACTTACATATATATTTTTCCCTTCGAAAAAGCTGCACGTAGCATATCGCTATGTGCTCTGTGACTCGCACGAAAAGACAAGCAAACTAACGCTGTCATAAGGACAGGTATCGGGTGCAAACCCGATCGGGTGGTTATACCGGCACTTCACAGTGACAAAACCGGGATAATGTGAATAGCTTCATATAAATTGTACAGCCACTAGCCCTTCCGGCAGTTTTACCAGCCCGGCGTAGTGGGAACCCGGCCTAACTCTCGAATGACCTAATTACTATTACTTAATAGTCCCGAAAAACAAACAAACACAAACGCCGCTATTTGTACTTCTTCTTGAATTGTCCCATTTTTGTCTTTTGTATGGTGTACAATAAAGTGTATTTTCATTTTTCATTAATTTCATTTCAAACATAGTGACTAACGTTACCCCTTCATTAATAGTAGTATATAGATATTATAGCTGACCGGCGGACTTCGTACCGCTTTGACAGTTTCAAACAAATCATTAGTCCGCTTAAGAACACCCGTATCCCATGACGGACCCCTATAGCAGCGCCACCTACCGGGTCCAATTGTAAATCTAAACCATTCTCGAATCCACTTGAACACACACATAAAATATTTCATCTAAATCGGTCCAACCGTTTAGAAGGAGTTCAATAACACACGCACAGATTTATACTAGTGGAAGATTTAGATGCCCAAAAGCAGGACACAAAGATCGGTATCACAAATACAAAACACAAAAATTGAGTTAATTCAGTATTTTGTATATTTTTATAAACATTACTTCTGGCCATCCTGGTGCAGGGTTATCGTTAATGCAACCTCCAGATAGCATTTACGATTAGAAACATAGGGTTCACAGACTGACCGATAAATTACCCAGAGAGTAAGCTTAAGAGGGTGCCGCGCGGACGCAAGACTGCGAGTTTCAAGTTTCTTAATGATAGCGAGCGAGCGGCGCGTGGCAGTGGTGTGACAACGGCGCACGACAAGAATACGCACGCACACTATATCTGTACAGAGTAGGCTGCTGATTTAATTGGAGCAATGTTTACTTTCGTAAAATCATAGGCGTTTGAGTAAAAAATAATAAAAGTCTTAATATTTTCATTTTCATATTTTTTAAATGAAAAATAAGATATCAGTGGCCTGCGGGATATCAATACAAACATTTCTATGTCGGATTATTGTTTCATGTGCTATATTTACAAAGTTTCTGAAGAAATAAGTTTTTAGATATCATTACTTTTACGTATTGTACAGTCAACAGCAAAAGTAGATGATGTGTACTAGATTTCAAAATTAAGTTTCGATAGTGTAAGTCGGTATGTTCTATATAACTACAGTCAAAGTCTGCAGGTACTACTAGTAGACACACGAAGGTTTTTTGATATGCGTTTAAAAAGTTATCATTTTCATACTGATTTCATATTTTGAAACTTGACCAATCATCAGTTACCTTTGCTGTTGACTGTACATTCAGTTTCTGGGTATTTGTTTCAAATTCCAAGACAACCATGGCCTTGTGAAAGGATCAAGCTAACCTACACTAGTCCTTTTAATGTATATGACCTATTCAGCGCCTAGCACCAGTGACTTAAAAACACGTAAATTTTCGAAATTCCGCGCAGCACCCTCTTAAAGGAGGAGCTCGATGGCGCAGTGGTTAACGCGCCCGGTCTGCGATCGCTGAGGTTAAGCAACTTTCGCAAAGGCCGGTCATCCGATGGGTGACCAAAAATGTATAATTTCGAGCTCCTCCGTGCTTCGGAAGACACGTTAAGCCGTTGGTCCCGGCTGCATTAGCAGTCGTTAACAACCACTAATCCGCACTGGGCCCGCGTGGTGGTTTATGGCCCGTTCTCCCTATCTATACACAGGGAAGGCTCGTGCCCCAGCAGTGGGGACATAAATGAGCTGATGATGATGATGACCCTATTAAATACATACCGCGCTCTAGCAACGCTGTGTGCGTTATAGACTGCGTGCATAAACCCTCTCGGAAACGGATATCTCGGAAACAGGCCGAAACAGTCCGAGCACAGCTGTTACATTCCGTGTCTGTCCGTGAGAGGGTGTCTATGCGTGAGTTAGGTACTCGAGTTCGTTCGTATCAAGCTTACTTTCTAGGTTAGAACCTTATTTTGTGCTACTGTTTTGCGATGTAGCCCCTGTGGTCCAGTGGTTCAGACTACGGGTCTTAGACCGAGAGGTCCCGGGTTCGATTCCCAGCGGGGAAACTAGCTACCCTACTAATACATTTAATTTAGAAAGTTAGACAATTGACTCTGCAGAGTCCAGAAGCGAGAACAGCTTGAGGAATAGGGTTCTGCTTGACTAGCCGCAAGTTGCATTGAGGCACAGGCTATCTTATCTCTAGCTGCCGGAACACAACAATGCTACAAACATTGATGTTATGGCGACATATTTTGATAAGATGGTGGTAGCTAGCCAGGCGGATAAACAAGCCCTACCACCAACCAAACCCAGAACACAAACATGTACCACCCACTGGGAATCGAACCCAAGACCACAGGCGGTTTAATAGGTCTTGAGATTTGTCCTTAGGTTGTGCATCACTCGATTCTGATCCGAACGCATCAAATCTGATAGGGGATGGAGACACGCTTGCGGGTTGCCTGGTCTGGGGATGTTGTTGTCCGTTTCTCGTCACCCAATAAGGCTATAGGCAGGCAACAGCTTAAGTGAAAGCATACATAACCCGGAATCCTCAAATACTGAGGCACTGGCTATCTTATCTAAATTGGAACGCAAAAAGCTTCTAGCATGTTACAACGAAATACTTAAATAAGATGGTAGCAGTAACACTAGGCAGGCGCACTTCAAAGAAGTCCTAGCACTGACCAAACCGAGTACAATCATGTATCCCAACATGGGAAACGAACACAGGACATCTGGTTCCGAGACCAGTGTCTATTTACCTATCCATAGTCTATCAATACCAATCATATCTACCGACACAAGAAATAAACATGGACTTTTAAAAATTTTAATTTAAATTATTTAAAGCAGATTGAAACAATAGGTATTTAAGTTTTTATGACACAAACAATCTTGTTACAACAAGACAGAGGAAAATCGTGGCACGAGGAAAACCCGTTATGCATCATTCATTATCAAGGTCATAAACGTAGCAATAAAGTACAGAAAACATCTTAAGAGGATAATAAAAAGAATGAAATGAAACTAAAAAGTATTGCAAAGACAAACATATTTAGCATACACAATTTTTTAACAATGAAATAACTTAAAAAAGAATACAAAGTTACAATTCAACAGTCATATCATTATTGCTTCATCCAGATTTGTGTACCTGTTTGTGTACTCGGTTTGGATGGCGGTGGAGCTTGTTCACCCGCCTGGCTAGCTACCACCATCTTTTGCGTTAAAAATAATTTTGAACATTTTATAAAATAGCTTGCTTATTTCTTAACTGATCTTTAATATTTGTAAAAATATTATGATTGGATGTTAATGACGGTAGTTGTTGACATTGAATGGGCGCCTTTGGCTTACAAAGTAAAAAGTGTTGAATAATTTCGGCGGGCTGGTTAGAACCACGATAGCTCAATTGGAAGAGCACCTGACCCGGAATGTCAGAAGGGTGCAGGTTCAAATCCTGCTCGTGGAAATATTTTCAATTTTTTCAACATTTGTGTTTTTGTAATTTGTTCGCAACAAAATTTGCGTTAAAAATCATTTTAAACATTTTATAAAATAACTTGCTTATTTCTTAACTGATCTTTAATATTTGTAAAAATATTATGATTGGATGTTAATGACGGTAGTTGTTGACATTGAATGGGCGCCTTTGGCTTACAAAGTAAAAAGTGTTGAATAATTTCGGCGGGCTGGTTAGAACCACGATAGCTCAATTGGAAGAGCACCTGACCCGGAATGTCAGAAGGGTGCAAGTTCATATCCTGCTCGTGAAAAAAATCGTGAAGAATATTATAAATTTTATAAAAATAAAATATTAAATAAGTAAGTAAAACAAAATGTTTGTTGTACATAAATGGGCAAAGATGAGACAGTTCGTCAAGACAATTATTTTTCTAAAGATTAGAAACAAATTTATAAAACTACTACCCTACTATGTAGGGATACGCAATAAATGATTATAATTTAAAAGTACTATTGACATACATATTTAAGCAGAAACTGGCATGCAGAGAAGGTGTGAGTGTGCAGATCCCTGGAAGAGCCCTTTGTCCAGAAGTGGATGTCTTTTGGTTGAGATGATGATGATGATGATGATGGCATGTCAAATTTAGTTTAACTTAGTAAGATTAGATACTGAGATTAATATTTTATTAGTTAAAATATATGTAATTGGAAGCTTAAAACGTTTCAGGTAAATAATGAGGAAACTACAACAAAAATTAACAAAATATATAAAGATTATTGTGTACTTTCTATACATGATATTAGCAGAATAGAATTTATAAAATTAAAATTCAAAAAAATTCAATTCAATTTAAAATTCAAAATCATTTTATTCAGTTTAGGCTACAAGTAGCTCTTGTAAATGTCACTATGCCACATAAAAGGAAGAAAGTAGAAATACGTACATAAAGTACTTATGGACAGGGTAAAAACACATACATGTAGGTATTTGGTGTTGTTTTGGAATTTGTAAAGTTATAATCATTATATGTATATTCTTACTAAGTCAAGTATAAGTCACTGTTACTCAGGTGAGTAACACAAATGGGCATAGGAAAGAAATCCCCAAAACTACAAAAGATAGGAAAACCACCTTAAAAAATATTAAACTTTTAGTAGATATTAGAAATAAACATATGTATATGCAATGTATTGTGGCTATCCCCAATATATTGGGTGAGACTAAGGCACACTGCGGTGGCTCGGACACGTTGAGCGAATGGGGGAGGATCAGGCGACAAAGTGTGCTTACTTGGTGGTCCCTAGGGGGCGACGACCAGTTGGACGCCTCAAGTACCGCTGGATGGACGAAGTCGCCAAGGACCTACACGAGCTTCTGGAAACCAGCGACTGGCAAGAGATTGTGCAAGACAGGGAGCAGTGGCGTCACCTTGTGTCGGACGGAGGCCAAGACTTACTTAGAGTCGCTGAGCATCGAAGTAAGTAAGATTTTAGAAATGATAGTTAAGTTAGACTCATACACATTATGTTATAATATAATTTGAAAAAATATACATAATTTCTGAATAGATCTGTGCGCAGCTGTGTATCTGTCTAACTAGTAGGTACCTACTTTATTATTCTATATTGAGTTACCAACATTACATGGTCTGCTAGAAGAAATCTCTTTTTAGTGAGCTTACCTATAGTAAAGGTGTGTGATTAAAAATTTAAACCGTTCAATCTGTTTATTTATGTACGAACGTACTAATAAATAAATTCAGGTAACTAATGTACAGTAACTAGGATACTACAATACAGATTGCGAAAACAGTTATCGTAATGAATAGGTACTAATTTACTAATTGCTCAATGGAAACGTACCCACAAATTGTTTCTATTCATATCCACGAATCTCTTGTAACTATTTCTAGCTTGTATCAGTATATTCTTAATAGAGAAAGACATTAAATTTTAAAGAAAACACAACTTTTGTACGCCCAATCCTGTAAAATCACTTTTGACACTGACAGTTGTTTTTTTTTAATTTCAGTTTCCATCCCTCTGTTCAGGGGAGGGAAAGGGATCTAAACCGTACAGTATTTTTTTTAGTTTCTCCTTTTATTAACAGATTACGACAATAATAATATAAATAAATGCTTTTATACTGTTACAGATTAAAAGTTGTAAGAGATGTTGATTTGTGAAATTATAACACTATTATGTAAAAAGCCATTGTAATAAATTATAGCATTCAAATGTATATACATATGTGCATTACTGTTAACGTTTACTGTAACATTATTTACATGCAAAACGTGTAGTTAACACCTACTACATTTTATCATAAAATCATCGCTAATGTACCACTACAGTTGTAAATTAACGTTGCGACTTTGAGGACGATGAATGATTTTAGAAATGATGATGATGAATGAATAACGTGATGATGATTCAAGCAATCCCCAATTTTATTAGTTTTAGATACCTATATGGAATGTTACTGTTTTTACTGTGAACTCAGTGAATTATAGGTAGTCCCGTTTTGTTTCGTTTACCAACACTTTTGCAATTACATGTACACGATCAAAAACAGGCGATTATCTACAAATAATACCCATTAAATAATAACTAATAAATTGAAAATAAAATATATCAAAATGAAATTTAGTTTTTTTCCTATTAAATATTGATTTTTTGCTCTGTAATTAAAAAAAGATAGTAGGTACATTACACTTTGTTTCTTATTATTTATTACCTGATTCTATTTACAATGTGTAACCCTGTGCTATCTATCATAAACAGAATGTTACAAGAACAGCTAGCTGTCTCGTAGGTTTTTATTCAATCTTGCATCATCAAAAAAGTATTCAGTGATCTACGTGCAAAACATTTTATTGTCACACGTTATTAGTAAACAAACAAACTGTCATCCCTTGATCCTGATTTCAGATAAATCAACAAGCTCAATGAAATCGGTACACTGATAACAATGAGTATGACTAATAACAAAGAATAAATGTTGCAAAATTGTGCTTGACAAAAACTTTCACAACAAACTACAGGCTTTTTAAAAGAGCAGCCGCTGCTATGTACGCTGAATCATTTACAATAATTCATATAATAGTCGGTTATCTCAGTACAATACGTCACCGGGTAGCACGATCTTCAAAATGCAAAAAAGAAAATATGAAATTAGTCACAACACAAGGCAGTATGAACCGCACCGCACCTGCAACATTACCTTGGCCATTTAAAAGTGTTCACTTGCGTTCGATATTTAAAAAAAATAAAAATGTTTATTTCTCAAAAAACTCAGTTACAAAAATACAACGATGTTTCCGCTCGCGCGATACGTATGCACTCCGCGAGTTAAAAATACGTACTGGCGCGATCGCAAAATTACTGACATAGAGAGAGAGTAGTAATTCGATAGGGTGGTACGATGTCGTCTGACACGGGTGCGAGCGAGACGGCGCACGCGAGTTTGCACGATCGATGACGGAGTTACACGAACACGACTGTACGTTGGTAGCCCCTTCCTGCACTGATAGTCTGAACTCTGATACTCTATGTTATTTTCTTTTCAATCTTTTTTTCAACTCTATTTGAAGAGTGACGCGTCTGGGTGTCAAAAGGCTATCGCAGGTAACTTAATTAATCCCTAATAATGGCTCATTACATTAATCAATGAAGTAAATTATTCAGCGTCAACAGGCGATTAGGTAGGTATAAGTAGCTACTTAACGGAAGTACGTAGGTAAGTCACATCACAGCCGCTAGCCGTTGGCACTTGGCATTGGCAACCGAGGCGATAAAATATACCAAACAAAATGTTTATTGACATTGATGATTTTATTTGTTGTTGGCGCCACACTGTTTTTTGTTTTATAAAACAAACTTATATAAGTCCCTCATATTATATCGTACTTAGAGTCGACAGTTCGACACCAAATTTTTGCCAAAAATCATATAAAATTCCAACTAGATGACAGATGGGATTAGGAAGCAGGTGGAATAAAAGGAACAAGACTTTTTTTGGAGAGAGTTTGCCGATTGCCTCAGACGGCATTTTCAGCCTTACCGGGCTTTTTTGGGGGCGGCGAGAAACTTAAAGGGTTCCTCAAGCCGTGTGAAACGAATCACCTTCGGTGGCTTTCTAGAGGGAACGGCATATAGCAAAAACTTTGTACTCCTTTTTACGAAAATTGCGCGGACGGAAAAGTATGAAAGTATAAAACGCACACTTATAGTTTATATAGAGAAGGATTGCAGAATGTTAATATTTTTTTTTAAATTATGCATAAAAATACATTAAATCAATAAAACAAACATTACACACACTACCATGTACCTATTTGACACTCACGCATAAATATTCTTTTCAAAAATTTCAAAAATGGAAGAGGAGCGGCCAAAATATGTCAATGCCAATCCAAATTCACATTCTATCTTTTTTAATTTTTTCACTGCTTTTTTATGATACAATCCGTGCAGCCTTAATAAAATTACGGTCGAATTCGACCACTGGGCGACCACTAGTAAAGTTTAACTATGCCAAATCTCACATTCTTCCGTGCGCGCAATGGTAGTACATAGCTTTTTTTACGTATTATTAAGTAGGTATAGGATATACATATAGATTATGAAGTTTTGACATGTGTTGACTATGTTAGATTTATGATGTTGTGATTAGTCAATGTCAGTAAGAAAATACCTAAGTATTGAACGTTGGAACGCACTGTGCGATCGAGTACACACGACTGGGTGCCTACCTAGTGTGAGATTTATTTACTATCCGTATTTATTCGATTACCAAGGCTGGCCAATAGATTTTCCAGGTGGGCAAAGTTTCATGGACTGCGGCGGCGCGGCGCCGGGCCAAATACCATATTCATAAGGTATTATACACAAAAAGTATATTATACAAATACCATATTATACACAAAAAGACAAAATATGCTTTTAAATAAAATTAAGTAATATGATAACATCATTATTTCTATTTAATGTGAGCTGTGGAGAGGTTTTTCTGATATTTTGTCGATATTTGGTTTCAAGTCTGATGTTGATAGTACAATCAAATCCTTTACCTATGTGTTTTGCAGTGAGAGATGTGCGATATTTATTTTTGATGTGTGATAGAGTTGAAAATGTTTTTACACACACATAGGTGGAACCAAACATGCTTAAAATTTGCATAGCAAGGTCGGGCAATGTTGGGAAATCTTCACTGAAAACGTTTTTCCAAAACTTGCAAAACTTTCTGTTAGCTGCTCTGAAGATATCTTCAATTTTAGTAGAAAACTCGTTTCAGGGCAGTGTGGTTTTGAAGATCTGTCACTTCGAGCTGAATATTTGCTGGATATTCAAGCAGGTCAGTAGAACTGATGGCAAATGGATTTATAAACAGCTAAATATTTCTCTTGTCCAATTCAAAATCCTGGAATCTATTTTCAAAAGACTCTTTTAAACACTTTATTTTTTATATGTATTTTGGGATATCAAGGGCAATGATCTTTAATTCTTCTTTTACACTTGCAACTTGCAAGTGTGGAAAAATGGTCGACTTTATTTCTGTCTAAGTTTGCTGCAAACAAGTCCAACTTCCCTTTGAAACCATTGATCAGGTTGAACATTGTTCTTATCTTCTTATCTTAGTGGGGCCTGCCAAGGTTTCCCTCTCGCAGCAACACTTCGACCTATCGGGATCTTTTGTGCAACCCCATCCTTTCACTCTTCTTCATCTGTAAAGATAGATGCCATAAGCCTGACAACGTCCTTAAGAGCGAAGAGCCTGAAGTCCTCCGGTTTCGGATAGGCCGACCCCAGGAGTCCCATTATTTTCCTAGCCAGGGAGTGGCAGTCACACAGTAGGTGCTGCATTGACTCCGTTTCCTCTCCACATGCCCTACACAAGCTATTTGTTGATAGATGCATTCTGTGGAGCATTTGTTTCATGGCATAGTGCCCTGTCAAGGCACCGATGGTTAATCAGGCCTGCCCTCTACTGCCTCCGCATATGAACTTACTCCGTCCTAAGGCGTTTTCGCCTAGGAAGGATTTGGAGTGTTTCATACCCGGCTGCTCTTTCCATTCGATGCTGTGCCTGTTTACGATGTGATCTTTTAAGGCCTTGTTAATGGTACTTGATACAAGTGCCACGAACGGCTCAGGACCAATGACCTGGGTCTCCGAGCCCTCCCTGGCAAGTGCATCCGCCATCTCGTTGCCATAGATTCCCATATGGCCTGGGACCCAGATCAATCTCACCTTGTTATGTCCACCTAGCTTGTTAAGAGCTTTGGTGGTTTCTAGAACAAGGCCAGAGTCTATCCGGGGCGACATAACATTGTTGGAAGAGAACAATATTTTCTTTGCAATTTAAAGTTCAGCACACTAAGGTACTTAAATGTATCAACTAAAAATGCTAGATCGCACAGCCATAATGAATTTTCAAGCAGAGTTCTCTCTGCCGGCAATGCTTGTTTTTCTTCCAGAAATTCCAGATCACGTTCTCTCAAATCATAAAAATGTTTCGCCCTTGAATAACCAACGGACAGCGCAATAAAGATGTAATTCGCGGTATTCTTTTATTTCTTCTTCAAACAACGTTCTGAATTGTCAGCGGTGCACTTGGAGAAGCCTATGTCCAACAGTGGACTAGTATAGGCTGATGATGATGAAGTGCTCTGGCACGTATGAAATAATAATTAATGCAGCGTACTACTGGGTCAATCACATCCTCGAACATCATGTCTTTAGCGCACAAAGCTTCTTGATGGATAATACAATGATAAGAAAACAATTGTCGACCGATGTGATTTTGCAGCAAAGCCACAGCGCCATTGGTTGGTTTTCCCTGATGGGGATCGCAGGTGCTCCATCAGTGCAAACTGAATTGCATTTATCCCAGTTGAGGCTGTTACTCTGAACGCAATCTTTGAGTTTCATGAATATATCCTTTCCTGTGGTTGTAGTTTCCAGTTGACAGAGAGGTCCAATATATCTTAAAATATATTGGAATTGTCATCAATACAGCGTACAAAAACAGCTAACTGCGCCAGACCGGATAAATCTCAGGTTTCGTCCAATGCAAGTGAAAAATATCTACATTTATTTACAAACTCTGTAATTTTACTGTTAATGTCTGTTGACATATCTTCTACTCACCTCACAGTAACGAGGAGGAGGAAACACAGTGTGTTGCGTTGCGTGACAGTGAAATGTCATGGTTTTAACCTTTGATCATTAATTCTGCGCAAAAATTGATAAACTCTGTTTGATAATTTCCCAATCAGAAAACGGCTTTTTCTTTTTAGCCAAGAGTAAAGATATTTTATACGATGTTACCGTGGCTACCAGTTCTTCGTGTCGTTTTACAAAAATATTTTGCTGTGAAAATATTTCGAATAGCATCTAGAAGTTACTTTGTGGAACCGTCCCAGATGGGCGAGCAATACTCCACGCAAGACCGTACCTGTGTCTTGTACAAAAGGCACAACTGGTCCGGCGCAAAGTATCGCCGCACTCTGTTCAGAATACCAAGTTTTCGTGAGGCTGTTTTGATCACGGCTTCGATGTAGTCCCTTTGGTTCAGATCGCAGCGAATCGTTATACCGAGCATGTTGATACTGCTCTGCAGGCTTAGAGATGTACCCTGAAGAGTTGGAAGGGGAAGGAATGATGACATTTTTGTAAACCGTAAACCACATACCTGTGTTTTCTTGGCATTGAACTCAACAGATTATTGGAGCCTCAATTAGATATGAGGTCCAATACCCGATTGAGCTCAATGACAAGATTCACTCGATTCAATTCGGTTTCAACCCGCCCTGCCGCTGGATGACCGTTATATCCTCCATGCACTGAGCTATCATCTGCATAGCAATGAATATTTCCAAGTGGAAGCATATCATTGATAATGCAGAAAGAACAGCGTGGGGGACAGAACGGAGTCTGCTTTACGTGCCTTCCGAAGCACGAAGGAGCTCTAGATTACAAATTTTTGATCACCCATCCTATGACGGGCCTCTGCGAAAGTTGCCTGACCTTAGCAATCGCAGACCGTGCGCGTCAACCACTGCGCCATCGAGCCCCGATTACATTGTCTAAACATTCAGTATATTCAAAGTCTAAGTGAAAGTCAAATCGTTTTAATTAATGTTTATCCTGACGTTTCGAACCCTTTGCAGGGTCCGTCCATTTCAATGTGTATGTAGTGTTCGCGTAAACTTTAGAAAACAATATCAAATCGTTTATTCAATATAGACCTTTACACGTAGGTACTTATTGACGTCAAAACTAGGTACTTATAAAATACAAATAATAATGAATTACAATTTAGTTCACTGAATCTACCACCAGTTCGGATTTTGGGAGAGCCTTCGACCGAGAGGAGCTGGCTACAAACTCAGGAGTCTTTTTTTCTTTATTTTGTGAGTTGAGAGACGGTCGAATTTCGACAAATGCGCGACCAACCTAAACCTACCTAAAGGATGTATGTGAATATAGACAATAGTTTTTTTCATTATACAATGAATTGGTAACAATAAAATATAACATCCGTTAAATATTCATCGAAAGAATGGACCAATGTAAGTAGGTCACAAATCAAGCTATCCATTTCCGGTCATCACCATTAACCACCTGTGGCCTGGCGGTTACAATCACCGGTTTTAGACCCAGAAGTCCCGGGTTCAATTCTAAGCTTCTAAAGGAGGGTAGGTCTTCGATTAAAATTGTACTAGATTCCCGATGAGTGCTTGAAAAACGCTTGAAAATTTTGGGGCCACGAAGTCACAATGACATTTGTGGCGATGACAGTAAATATTAAGAGGGTGCACCGCGGAATTTCGAAAATTTACTTGTTTTTAAGTCACTGGTGCTAGGCGCTGAATAGGTCATATACCTACATTAAAAGGACTAGTGTAAGTTAGCTTGATCCTTTCACAAGGCCATGGTTGTCTTGGAATTTGAAACAAATACCCAGAAATTGCATAAACAATACGTAAAAGTAATGATATCTAAAAACTTATTTCTTCAGAAACTTTGTAAATATAGCCCAAATGAAACAATGATCCGACATCAAAATGTTTGTATTGATATTCCGCAGGCCACTGTTGTCTTATTTTTCAATTTAAAAATATGAATATGAAAGTATAAGGACTTTTATTATTTTTTACACAATCGCCTATGATTTTACGAAAGTAAACATTGCTCTAATTAAATCACCAGCCTATTCTGTACAGATATTAGTGTGCGTGCGTATTCGTAGTCGTGCGCCGTTGTCACACCATTGCCACGCGCCGCTCGCTCGCTCGCTATCTTGAAGAAACATGAAACTCGCAGTTTTGCGTCCGCGCTGCACCCCCTTAAGTACAAATATTTTGCAAATTTAAAGGGTGCGCCGACCAAAAAATGCCATAAGTGCAGTCACGGTTAAGTTGATATAATTGAAAACACTGTCGTATTACTTAAACAAAATATATAATTATTATCAAAGGGAACGTGTTTACAATAAGTCCGATTCATAAATTCATAACACACTATAGTTTTTTCTACAATTATCATTAAAAGTTGAACAAAAATCATAAGAACGAGTGGCGGCGTTATTCAGTTTAATTCTTATAGTTTATCTAAATTGTACCTCTGATTTTGTCTAAACAATCACCAATGTCTAAACTACAAATCGTCTGTCTCACATTTTCGATTTATCAAGCGGTTAATTCAATTATTATTTTTCAAATTAACACTTTAAATTCTCCAGACAAAATTAACAAATACTGTTGCCGGCAGCGCGGCATAAAATAAATACGTTAGGGAGATTGAAGACATTTCAAACAAAATATATGACACTTGTCACTTTTTTTTTCATTTTGTTGATGGCTTCGTGCGATTAGCACATTTAGCCAGTGTCAAAGTAATTTTTCTAACAAGCATTACATAAATAAACAATATTTCTTTTCTTAAATAAAACAAAAAATACAATACAATTTCTTTAATAAAACAATAAAAACTGTACGATGATGATGAATGATAATAGAAATGAGAAATGATATACCACCCAACCCCTCGAGTATCTCAGTAAAGACATAGTAAAATGAAACAAGTAGGCCGACTCGGCCCCCGAGCGAGCGATAATCACCTAAACTTGTAGGGCTGTCGCTTTTAATTAGAATGAGGTAGGTATCTACATATAAAATAAGAACATACTTAGAAATATGAATTCATGGATTCCAGAGAACCCTCGATCTACCTAAACGTTGTTTATCAACTGTACAACACAACAACTTACAATAGGTAAGTAGGTACGGTCAACAGCACATTACGGTAAACACTTGCAGTTCGATATTAGTACTTATGCCCACAACATAAGAGCGGTACAAAGTCCAAAGTACCTAATTAGTCCCTTGTTTTCACGGTAGGGTGCAGTGATGGGCAAAAAGTAATCAGATTAATGATTAAGGATTACGACTACAATTTGTAATCTTCAATCACGATTACAGATTACAGAAATTAATCAAAAATGTAATCATATCGGTGATTAATGATTATAAATCTGTAATCGTAATCTTGATTACTTTTATGATTGATTAATAAAACCAACAGTCTGAACGTTAAAAAATAAAAGAACTTTATAGAAGTGAAAACTTCTTTAGCGGCGTTGTGCACTTTTTTTGGAATGGGTAAAAAATGTTAAACTCGCGTCAGGACACGTGACCGTCAGGACACGTGACCTGATCGAAAATTCGTAAGACGGATGGAGAGTAGAGGAATGGGTAAAAATGTTAAACTCGCGTCAGGACACGTGACCTGATCGAAAATTCGTAAGACGGATGGAGAGTAGACAGCTGGGGCGGCGTAATATAAATTTTTAATATAACTTAATATAACTTTTTAATGTAATATAAATTGTCATGTTTGTGTACGATAGTCCAATAAATAAATATTGTATTCTACCACATAAATGAGAGTACTTTTATACTGATAATTAAAGCAATTCGTGCAAAATTATTCCCTAACAATTCCAAAATATCAAAAATGCACAACGTTAATATTCAAGTTTTCACTTCTGCCGGCACTCCCAGAGTGCAACCTGTCGTTTTTTTTTATCAGTCTCATACACTGTGCTTTTAGGATACTTATTTTACGCAAAAAATCTGCTGAATGGTAATTTTTCTGGTACTCGATACTTTCGAACTTAAAAAAAATACTCGATCACGTACGATAAAAGAATTACGTCGTCTCGTATCGTCTCCTTGCGCTCGATTCGTTTGACTGATGCGCACTGAACAAAATGGCGCGTGTGCACTTGTCGACTATCGACAATGCGGACGCGGCGATTGGCTAGCCGGTGATCGTACAATACCCTGTCCTCCGCACCCTTACCGCGCGTCTTACATAGTAGGTATAATTTATAGTACGATAAAGCCAACCACTCAATTTCTAGATGCATACCTACAAATTGTGATAATTAATGGCAAATTTCTAAACCATAATTCATATAAACTTAGTTAAGAATAATCATGTAATTTAGATTACTGATTACTGTAATCAAGATTAAAGATTATATGTTTAATCTTGATTAAAAGTAATCACGACTACTTTAATCTGATTAAAAGTAATCATGATTACTTTCAATCAGATTATTAATCTGATTAAAAAAGTAGTTGATTACGCCCAACTCTGGAGGGTGTGCCGTGTAATCTAATAAATTAAACTTACAAATCCTTAGGTACATGTATGTATTTACCTCTCTAATCCACGAAATCTGAAGCAGAACTTAACTCTTTCGGTACCTAGTAAATAACTAACACAAAATAATGTAATTAGGTTAGGCAGGAGGTACTCACCGTTCTTGTTCGGTAGGTAAGGTAAAGAAGGACAATTCTGGATTTGACAAGCTGCTATTTAGACATCCGTAAACACTGCAATATCTCCTGAGTTTTTTTGTAGCCATCGTTGACTTACGTTTCACAAATTATATATAACCTACGAGCGGCAGCGGCGCGGCGGGCGCAGCGACGAAACAAGCAGGCGCGCGCGGCATTACGTGGCTCAGTCGCGACTGGCGCAGCATTATTAGCAATAAACTTTGTCAGTGTGTGCGTGCGACGATGCGTACGGACGGGTTGGCTCGACTGCGCTCACATACAAGCCGCGCTCGGTGCGTATGTATGAAGATGGCCTACTTGTTTCATTCTACTATGGTAAAGATGTGGGGCTTTACTAAGTCCTCGGGCGGACTTCTTGAGAGAATTTAAAAAGTGACGTTGCACTGTTCTGTTTCATTTGCCAACACTCATGCACACTCACGAACACTTAACGGTTAATAATCCACCATTATTTCACATTAATATTCGACATAACACAAATTTTAGAAAATAAAACAAAACCGCCAGACATGACTCTTCACTTTCCCGCCAAGCCACCTGTCACTTACGGACGGCGCACCCTTAATCTTTATGGTCAAGATTTAAGGTTCATTACAGTAAGCTGAAGTTTTTGATGCTGTCTAATGTTTTCTCGAATTTTGTTATTCGAAATTTAAATGTATAGCTATGAGCAATCAGGACCACTTTCGATATGCATTTCTCTTCCGGATCCTTTATTTATTACATTACTAGTGGACCCGTCGGACTTCGTACCGCTTTGACAGTTTCCATTTATTCCCGTGGGAATATCGGGATAGAACTATCTGTATGCCGAATTTCATCCAAATCCATCCATCCGTTGCAGCGTGAAGAAGCAACAAATATACACACATACACACAAACTTTCGCATTTGTAATATTAGTGTGATTATGTACAAAATTTCATGATTATCGGTTGAACAGTATAGGCGTGAGTAGGTAATTATTGGGCATCCTGGAACACTTTTTTTTTCACTCCATTGATCTCACTGCCGTTCGAGCAATGTCGTAAAAAAGTGTTCCAGGATGCCCAATAATCATTTATGAAATGTTGTGCAGACTTACGGAATATTGTATCTTTTCCATATTGAGTCACCAAAATTCACTGTTTTTATCACTATGATACACTATTAGCTAACCAAAACCTAAATTTGGATTACGCACAGTAGCTACCACTATGAAAATTTTCATTTTCGTCTAGGCTGGTGGCACCTAACAGCAAGTTTTTGTCGTGATCTGGTAATGGAATATGATTTTTCAATTTTTCCCAGTGGCTGATGCTAAGGAATAAAATCTAGGCCGATTGCTCATGCCTGTCGCCCAGTGGCTGGTGGCATCCAGATATTATTCCATTAAAAGTATCTAGGCCGATTGCTCATGCCTGTCGCCCAAGGGCTGGTGGCATCCAGATACAATTATTCCGTTGAAAAGTATCTAGGCCGATTGCTCATGCCTGTCGCCCAGGGGCTGGTGGCATCCAAATACTTATCAGCGTAATAAATAGCATAGGTAAATCGATCATTCATACCCAATAACATATATTTTTTTTTTTTACTTAATAGCTTTACCTTAGCAATATAATACAGTGCAAAAAAAAAAAAGCATTACTCACTTGCAAATCGATTCTTGGATACCAATGAACTGAAGTTTGCTATTTATAATTTATTCGACCTCCCACCTCAAGAGTTTAAATGTTTTGGCGCTATGTTATAAAATCATTTTGTTAAATTCCTTCGAACTCTGTGGTCAAGTGCAAGCAGCTGATTATGAAATTCGTCAAACAAAAACAATCGTTAAAAATAGAATGCATATGTCCTCCGCTATCGAATGAACCAAAACGACATGGTAATTTGTTGCCGAATAGTATACGTTGTATTGTTTGTGGTCCTTCCAATTGTGGAAAGACCAACTTAGTAATTAGTCTATTATTACATTGTGACGGTCCTCGTTTTCATAATCTTTATGTATATTCAAAATCTTTATATCAGCCTAAATACATATTTTTAGAAAAGGTATTAGATATGGTAGCAGGTACATCTTTTAACAAATACAATGATAACAGTGAAATTTTAAGTCCACACGAAGCTTTGGCTAACTCAATTATCATATTTGACGACGTTGCTTGTGAAAACCAAAACCACATCCGAGATTATTTTGCTATGGGACGTCATAAAAATATAGATTGTTTTTATATAAATCAAACCTATACAAAAATACCTAAACAACTTGTAAGGGACAATGCAAACCTAATAATATTATTCAAGCAAGACGATATAAATTTAAAACACGTTTATGAAGAACATGTAATGTCTGACATGTCATGGTCTCAATTCCGTGTAATGTGCTCAACTGTTTGGAGAAAGCCGTACAATTATATTGTAATAAATAAGGATTGTGAACGAAATAAAGGATGTTATAGAATGACATTTGATACGTTCATTGTGGTAGATTAATATACATAAGCCGTTGTAATTTTATTTATAAATCACTTTCTTTTGTGATTTGGAGTTGAAAGGAAACTTAATAAAAAAAAACATGGAAATAGATCTAAAAAAACAATTAGTAAAATCGGCAACAGCTGTAAAGAGAAAAGTAGATATGATCAAGGATGCAAAAAATACAAGCAATATGACCTTGGAAACCATATTCAAACCTATAGTTGACCCTCTTAATTTGTTAACAAGTAAAAATGATGGAAAACACAATGTGGAAGAAAAGAATGATACTCCCAGTTTTAAAAAGATTAAAAAAAATGTAAGCGAGGAGTCCTATTCTTCTATTGAACAATTTAGTGAACCTAGCAGTGAAGAAGATGAGCCAGATCAGGAGTTATATGAAAAATCTAACAAAACCCTTACTGTAACACCTACTCAAGACCATAATGTGAGTGATGGATCGTTTAAATCTCTACAATCGTCACCAAGCTATAAAAATCAGTCTTTGTCTTGGTCAACATCATCTGAAGTAATGAATGATATACCTTTTGGAATCAGACATGACAGAGGTAAACTAATGCTCGGAAAATCTCGTGTTTATGACAATGACAGCACTTTGAAAGTTGGAAACCGTGTTTATAAAAAAACTCTTGGTTTAAAAGAGCTATTGTTTAAAAAGAAACCAAATGTAGATGTAATCACAGAAGATGATTTAGATAAATATAAACTACTACTAATAGACACCAATGCCCATAGGCGTAATTATGAACCAACCAAACCAATAAACAGCAATAAAGGGTATAAATATATGAATATTATCAAACCACTATTTAAATTCTCTAAAAATGTGACTACTAGCATGGAAAGCCTTTCACAGGGAAAAGGTATTAATCTTTTAAAAAAAGTTAAGAAAAATACAGACCTTGTTTATTGGGACGATCCGAATGAGTTGGTAGATCGATTAAAATTGCTGTTTGCGTCACGAGATGCAGGTAACACCGGTTTAGATAATGAAATTATCGCAATTATGGAAGAACTGTGGGAAGCAGGAATAATCAAGAATATGAAATATAAAGAACGTTTGACAGGGAAATGGTTCACTTTGAATAACGCATCAGTGCAGCAATGAACATTGACAAATTTGGTCATCATGTTCATAAGCGTCTACGATTAGCGGAATACATTGATACCTTCAGCGATACATTGGTGAAGTCAGATACAGGACACTACGATTTGAAATCATCAAAACTGAAAGGTTTAACCTCTCCAGACGAAGACGACGAAGCAGTAAATAAAGCCTATTTAGATAAAACAGTTCAAGACCTAAGAAACGAAATAAAAACAGTTTATCTTGATGTTAAGAAATACCTAAATAGCTTGGATAAGGTGACTTCAAATCGTTTGAGTGATTTATATTATACTAAAACAGAGATTGATTTTTTGATAAACCAAAAAAATAAAAATGAGTAAGAAAGAAATTGTAGACGAACTTCACAGAGCGGCGAGAAGAAATTTTCCCCGTCGAAGTACAATTATAAAAAGAATAGATGATTTATGGCAAGCAGACCTTATGGATTTTCAAAAGTACTCACAGTTTAATAAAGGATATAAATATGTTTTAGTCGTAATTGATACTTTATCGAAATATGTGTGGGTTAATCCTTTGAAATCAAAAGATAAAAGTTGTGTTACAAAAGCAATGCAAAATATATTATCTAATTCATCTCGAAAGCCTAAAAATTTACAAACAGATTTAGGCAAAGAATTTTATAATGATACCTTTAAACAGTTGATGGTAAAGTATAGCATTAATCATTATTCCACTTACTCTATAAAAAAAGCATCAATTGTCGAAAGAGTAATAAGAACACTAAAAGGTCACCTTTACAAGCTATTTAGCTTATGTGGTCAATATCAATGGATGCAAAAGAATTTGAAACACGTAGTCCAATGCTATAATAACACTAGACATCGAATAACAAAATTTAAGCCAATTGAGGTTAATAAAGGAAACCAAATAGTTGTCAGATCTAACATTATTAAATCACAAAGTAACAAGATGAACCAGAAATTAAAGTTGCGAGTTGGAGATCATGTTCGTATAAGTAAATACAAAGGGGATTTTTATAAAGGTTATACCCCAAACTGGTCTTCAGAAATATTTAATGTTATTAAAGTCAATCATACAACTCCAGTAACTTACCACTTAGAAGATAACCATAGGCAGAGAATTTTAGGATCTTTTTACGGTTATGAATTACAGAGAACAAAATTTCCAGATCTATATCTCATTGAAAAGGTTATAAAAAGAAAAGGAAACAAACTTTTTGTTAAATGGTTAGGTCTCAGTGATGACGAAAACAGTTGGATTGATAAAAATGCATTGGTGTTATAATATAAATTAAGAATTAATATTTGATACGGTCACTTGATAAACATCGATGAAGGAAGGAAGTGGTATTATTAACGACATAATAAATAATATACCGTTTGAGTTACATTTACCTGGTTATCAATTTTGTGGTCCCGGAACAAAACTTAAGAAACGGTTACTGAGGGGCGACCGGGGCATAAACAAATTGGATGAAGCTTGCATGTATCACGATATCGCATACAACAACAGTGATTTACACGTTCGACATAACGCCGATTTAGAACTTTTGAATATGGCTAAGAAAAGATTGCAATCGAGGGATGCTGGAAAAGGAGAAAAGGTTGCTTCATGGATAGTAAAGAAAACTATGAAAGCAAAACTCAAAGCTGGGGCTGGAGTAAGTTCATTTATGACTGGTGTTAAAAAAATCCAAAATAAAATTAAAAAATTAAAATCTAAAGACAATCACACAGCTATAAAATATGCATATGCAGCTGCAAAAAAACTGTTTACTAATAAAAAAGGAATACGCTTGCCGCGGTGTATTCCTATACCAAAAAGTGGGGGTTTCTTACCTCTTATTCCAATTTTCGCTGGATTGTCAGCTCTAGGTTCACTTGCTGGTGGTGCAGCAGGTATAGCAAAGGCTGTCAATGATTACAAGGCTGCTCAGAAAAATCTTCAAGAATCTGAACGACATAACAAGATGATGGAAGCTGTAGCTCTAGGAAAAGGACTGTATATCAAGCCTCATAAAAAAGGAGCTGGTTTATATCTAAATCCTTCAAAAAACTAATGAAACGGCTACCCAGACGCCCTCTCACTAATTTCGATATATTGGAGCATGCTACTGATATTCCACACTTTCGAGGAGTTTTCATGAGAGATGCACTGCCTTCAAAACCAAGAAAGATCGAGTGTGCTATAATAAATTTAGATAGTTCTGATAATCCCGGAACCCATTGGGTAGCCTACGTTAAGCATAATGATGACTGTGAATATTTTGATAGTTTTGGCAATCTAAAGCCACCGTTAGAGTTGATAAATTATTTAAGGTACATGTCTATAAATTATAATTATGTTCAGTATCAAAAGTTTGGAACTATAAACTGTGGTCACCTTTGTTTAAATTTTTTAAGAGACTATTGGAAAAAACATTTATATTGATAATGAAATAAAAAAACTTATCAGTACAAAAATGTCTTTCACTGTGTCAATAACTGGCAGAGGAGAATCTTTAATAACAAATTACTCGCCAACCTTGCAATTACGCGGAGAATATGAGTGTGGACTCTTATATTTTTCAACTTTTAATTCTATCCCGAACATAGATGAAAGAAATAATAAATTTTACTATGGCAGTGATAGAATTATCGAAATACCTGAAGGATCCTACGAACTTCAAGATATTTGTGACTTTTTGAAAAGTAACATTAAGGACGCTGCGCTAAAATTGACTTGCAATAATAATACATTAAAAACATGTATTTACTGTTCTGAAAATGTGTATTTCGATAAAAATGATTCTCTTGGTAAAATTTTAGGTTTTGGTATGGATACAATAACAGCTAATATAAGCACCGAGTCTCGGTATCCCGTCAGCATTTTATCAACAACTGTAGTGCGAATCGAATGTGATGTAATCAGCGGGTCATTTGTGAACGGGAAAGCAAGTCATATTATTTACGAATTTGTTCCTAACGTACCACCAGGTTATAGAATCATCGAAATACCTAAAAACTTAATTTATTTTCCCGTCAATCAAAGTTCAATCAACTCTATTAACATAAGGTTGCTAGACGCTGAAAATAAGCAGATCAACTTACGCGGTGAAGAAGTACAGCTGTATTTACACTTTAGAAAAAAATGTTAAATTTCAATAAAACCCCATCTACGTCTACTGTTCAAGTCAGTTCCAAAAGATCCTCTCAGAAAAGAACACCGCTTCGTTTAAAGAAGAAGCTAACCAAAAGCAATAAGGAATTTTTAAAACTACTGGGTTTGTTAAAATGAATATTTTAAATATAACTCAACCGGCATCGTACGATAACAGCATCGAAAGTTTCGAATATCATTCGTATAAACCATATGTAACAAGTTTTAACAAGAACGATGAAATTCGAATACCTATTAATCAGCAAGATTTGTATGTGTTGCCTGCACTCAGCAGTTTGTACATTGAGGGCAGAGTCAATGTGTATAAGTTTAACAGTACTACTAAACAACAAGAAAAAGTGACAAGTGTGCATTTTGTTAATAATCCAGCTTTATTTCTTTTTCAAGATATTCGATATGAATTAAATGGTGTAGAAATAGATAAGGTAAAAAATACAGGGATTTCTACAACTATAAAATCTTATCTTTCCTTGAATGAAAATGAATCGAAATGTGCACAGGTTTGGGGCTGGTCACCTACAGGTACGACCAATGTCAGCAACGGAGTATTTTCTGCATCAATTCCTCTAAACAAAATATTGGGTTTTGCAGAAGATTATGAAAAAATCATAATTAACTGTAAACATGAGTTAGTACTATTGAGAAGCAACACAAATCTCAATGCTTTGAAACTAAATACCGATGAAGTTGTGGAGGATATAACAATAAGTAAAATTGTTTGGCGAGTTCCTCACATTAAAGTTTCAGACCGCGAAAGAATTAATTTATTAAAGCATTTAGAAAAAGATCGTCCCATTACAGTAGCATTTCGTAATTGGGACTTGTATGAGTATCCATTACTACCCACAACACGTAAACACGCTTGGTCTATAAAAACCTCATCTCAGATTGAAAAACCACGATTTGTAGTAATTGCTTTACAAACTAACCGTAAACATAATGTGACACAGTCTATGGCAGAGTTCGATCATTGCTTTATTCGTGATGTCAAAGTATTTTTAAATTCATCATATTACCCTTATGAAGGAATGAATATTAATTTTGCCGACAACAAGTTTTCATTAATATACGAACAGTATGCAAGATTTCAGCAGTCTTATCATGGTCGTCGACCAGAGCCGTTGTTGAGTTTGAAAGAGTTCAAAGATATCGCTCCTTTATTTGTTATTGACTGTTCTCGCCAACACGAAACGCTAAAGGGATCAATTGACGTTCGGGTTGAAATAGAAACAGACCAAGAGATACCTGATCAGACCGCCGCATATTGTCTTATACTGAACGACTGCATATTTGAATATAAGCCTCTGAGTAACATCGTTAAAAAACTATCATGAATAAAGATGTTATAATAGTGGATGTGCAAGGTTTTAAAAATGAGAAAAATGAATTCATTATCAAGGAATTAGTTATAGGCACATCAGAACACACTCAAATATTTTTAATTAAACCTCCATATCCATTTTCTACACTTACTCTCGAAGAAAGGAAACATGTTTGGTGGATAGAAAGAAACCGAGGATACCGATGGAGTGAGGGACATATTGACTACAGAGAATTTAAAAGACTCATTAAACCTTACTTCAAAGAACGCAAGATCATAGTAAAAGGAGAAGAAAAAATTAAATGGGTGCGAGAATTATGTGGACATGAAAATGTTTTAGATATAAGTGATAAAGGTATACCTAATTTAGAAACTCTAAGTAAACTTTACTGTAAAGATATGTTTTCATTCAATTGTTTCAACCATATAAAGTATTGTGCATTAAGAAATGTTATATGCATTAGAAAATGGATTATAGAAAATAATGTATCGATGTCAGATATTTAAATAAATAGAAGTTAAATAAAAAAGTCTTTCAGTTTTAATAATTCCCTCACATAGTAAAATAATAAAACAACTTCAGTATCTTAAAATATCATTTAATTAAAACCACTTTAAAATCTAACAATGTTACAACAGTTCGTTACATAAAAAATAAAATAAATATATATATATATATATATATATATATACTAATTTGTTTTTTTATTTAACATTAAACTTAGCTTCAAGTAATTATTACATAATTATGTTTTATACAAACTCATCACTAAGACTTATTTATTTATTTGAAATTCTTTAACTAAGGTTTACCAAAAAAGTTTATAACCTAGCTATACTACCAATTAAATATAATAGAAGTATTTTACTTACTACATATCTTTTGTTGAATATTTTACACTAGATTACTAGATTTTTTTACTATTTTCTTTTTACTTAATAATTTTACAATAAATCAAGTACTTCTTACTTAATTATATGTTTTCTACAGATTACCACTAAGACTTATTTATTTCAAATAACAAACTAAGATTTACCTAAAAAATTTATGACTTTAAAATTTTAATAGTTTAACAATAAAGTAACAATTACTAAAAATAATCATCACTAGTAATTTTCCTGGAAATCTTTTTTATTAAGTTTTCAGTGAGGTCCATTATCTCATCTATAGAGTCTCGCATCACATATTGCGCACTAAGTATCACACAACCATTGTCATTGTCATTTTCACTGCACTGTGTAGTTTCTGCTGAAGATCTTGAGTATGCAGCAGCTTCGTTCTCCAAGTCCACTACTTGAATTTGTATCAGCCGTTTTCCTTTTTTTTGATCCTT
Organism: Eudonia mercurella; assembly: GCA_963082485.1. Lineage (NCBI taxonomy): Eukaryota > Metazoa > Arthropoda > Insecta > Lepidoptera > Crambidae > Eudonia > Eudonia mercurella. Next base: position 8,366,264 of record OY720052.1, on the reverse strand, counting down.
GGTGATTACATATGAAGTCGACGCCACATCTCTACAGTTTCTTCGTGCTGCATCTCTTTTTTGTTTCTTCTTAAGAGCTGCTTTTTTTGCCAATGCTTCTTTTACATATTTACCGAGGCCTTCGGTAGGGCTACAGAAATTAGGATCTTGTGCGTATATGGATGGAGAATAGGTTCCACATATGTCTTGAGAATCTTCCATGATCTGCGAAAAATTAGAAACATTTATTGATTAACATAAACTATACAACATATAAATAATATTAAATGCTTAATATTAGGTAGTAATACTTACAAAGAATAAATTCTGAAGTGCAATAAGGTAGGTAGGTAACAGCGGGCGGCAGTTGCTCGGTTGTGTATAGATCGGCTAACGAAGTGCTACTGACTGGACTGTGGAAGGGAACTACTGTCGTATGCATCAAAATTACTGAATTGCAAAACGTAATATAGCAGCAATCGTGGGAATGAACATGTATAGACTTGTTTCGCTGACACCGGGTGCGGTATCATATTATTGAAAAATATGTATTGATAGTACCTCTTTAGGTGGGAACTACTGTACAAGCGCCTGCATCAAAATTACTGAATTGCAAAACATGATACAGTGGCAATCGTGGGAATGAACATGTATAGACTTGTTCTGCTGGCACCGGGTATCATATTATTGAAAAATATATAATAAGTAAAAAAACAAATATCTAGGAAGATGTATGCATTCAAATTACAGATTTGCATAACGTGACATAGTGTCAATGAACATGTTTGAACTTGTTCGGACACCGCATCTGAGGTTTTACGTTATTGAAAATATTATAACCTACGGTAATAACATTAATATTTAGGCAGAGAGAATGTAGGATACTTTATTGTAGTTAATTTACAGTGGAAACGTCATGGTGATATTTGAAATAATACAATTTTTGTATTACTGAAAATAAGTATATTTATTTATAAAAAGCTTATCTTACTGAATAATACACTGAATACATTTATAAAAGTATTTACTATGATACAAAATATTAGATACAATGTAATAATATTAAATTTCATTAACTCATGTAATAATATTATACAAATTAAAAATCATTTAATAAAATAAAGTTGGTTTTTGTTATGAAATCGCAATAACTATACATAAGTCTTGTAGGTACATAAGTCTTGTAGGTTTTACATTCAAAAACAACATACAAACTATGAAGCATATAGCATATAGCTAATCGTGTAACAATAGCATCAGTAAGTAAATGCGGCCGGGCAATCTCTTCCAACCGCTTTTAGAAAATCTTCTTTTTTTTTCTAGAACAAACTAGATTTATGCCCCCATGACAAAGTGGATATTTTATCTTTAAGTATAATTCGTTTGTCATCATTTGAAGATAAGGCAACTTTGTTAACAGATTGAGTAAAAATTTCGTGTTTCAGAGACTTAAACACAACATTCTTTTTCTTTATCAACTTATTGTGCAATAACACTTTATTAAAATCTTTAAAAGTAAGAGTTTTGACTACAGGTCTCTTTACTCCTTTTGCTTTTTTTAACTCGTTATTTTCAGTTTTCACGCAATATAACTTCGATCGCAGTCCTACAAATTCAACAATAAGTTGCCCGCCTAGCTCGTCCTTAAATAACCCAGGAATCTTTTTGTTTCGACATACAATATTATACTGATTATTTTTAGTATAATTGCTAGTATCGAAGTACGACTGAAACTTTAATTTTATATCGTTATATATGTCAGGTGTCTCTATACTATACAAAAAACTGTCAGTGTCCGTGTAACATAATTTTAAACGAGAACCATAAAAAGGTTTCATTGTGGAGTAGTGGAAATCATACATATGATTTTTAGATATTTCCAGAACAGCGAATCCTATATATATAGGTTTATCCAAAGTAATTAACTCTGGTTTCATTTGCACTGCTACAAAATTTTCCGTAAAAACCGTGGAACTATGGAAATTAGGCCTCGATATCAATTGTTCGGCTGTGTAACATTTTTTTGTTTTATTTCTGGTGTCATTCCACTGATTAACCAAATGAACGTTGAGTCTTTTTTCAGTATCTTCTAATGTTTTCCCAAAAATGCTGTTATTTAATAATTTAAAGAAATCCTGTTCAAATGTAGATTTAGCCTTTTGACGTAACTCTGTGTTTAAATCTATATATGGTTTTAAAAAAGGACTTTGTTTAAATTTGATTACTCGGTGAATACGTTTTAATACTAAACCGTGTTGTAAGCACGTTTTTAAATGTACGTAATGTATTACATAATTAAATTTATCGTACAAATTAGGTATCAATTTGGGATATTTTGATCCGGGTGGTGTAAACTTCTGAGGACAAAAAGGAAGGTCATTGTGCAACTCATGTAAGTATTCCGGATATTCCAAATCAACTTCTAAAATATACCCATACTTCGAGTCATTGGGTACTTGGAGAATATTAAGTTTATCTATTTCCGTTTGACTGATTAACTCAAAATCAGAATAGGGCAAGTATGAACACATTGCATACCCATATAAATTATTACAATCAATGTAAAATAAATAGTTATCGGAGGTGGACGGATTATAATTTGACAAATATTTGTTATTCGCTTTGGAATACCTAGTGGAGCATAAGCATACCCCACCACGAATGCCCTTTTGAATCATACGTACGATTTCTAGGTTTTCAATAAGTTGTAATTTCACTTTAGTTTTAAGTAACATTGCGTCGAAACTTAGTCCTGGAGCGGTCATGTAAAATGCAGGATCTAACCTATAATTATTTTTACAAGTTAGACGAAAATTCTCAAATACATCTGCTAGTAAAATTACATCTGTTTTAAGGTATAAGTCGGTGTATTCACCGAGATTTTTCAAATGAAACGTTTTCCAAACATGTTGAGCGTGATAATAATCCGATTCGGAAATGGTGTCATTGGTCAAAGTACTATAAAAACATTCTCGCGGCGGTAACACATCTTCATCATAACAACTCCAATTCGTCATGTGTTCATAGGGATACACGCCTTTGCGTTTTATTAGATCAAAGTGCTCTTTATTTGGGAAAAAATAAGACAAATGCGCAAAGTCATTACTAGTCAAGTTACCTACAAGTTTTCCTAAACTGGTACCTAAAAATTTAAATGAATCTACAAATCTAACTGGAAAATATTCCTGATGTTTCATATGAAAAAACTTCGTGAAAGATATATAATTTTCTTTGTTTTTGGCAATGACTTTTATTCCACCCGGGATATCTCCTAGTTGTCGAATAAATAAATGGCTGTCATACCCGCTTAAATTGTGAAAAAATACGGGAACAAATTTAGGTAAACAAAACTGTAAATTACAGTAAGAATGTGCCGCACCTCGATATTTGCCTGTCAAATGACAATGATCTTTGACTTTATCGTCCAATAATAACTGATCACAGAGGAAACAATTTTTACATTTATCGAAATTTTCTTGCTCTTCAGCTGATAATAACGTTATTGGAATGGTTTTTTTTAAAGTTTTGTTTATTTCTTTTACGTCTTTATTGAGAAATTCTATGAATTTTTCAACGCAATCTTTTCCACGATACGATACGTATTTATTGCGAGAGCTATCATACGAACAGACAATATAATACGCAAAAGCGGCTGGCAAATGTTTTTCTAACACAATTGTATTTTTTGAATCTAGTCCGTCACCACTCGATTTGGGTTCTAATAAAGATTCGAAATCCGCATAAATAACGAACGGCATATCTTGCATTCTTTCGAAATGGTTAAATTGTATTACGGTTCCTTGATCCGGTAGCATAGTCCGAACACCGCTACAAATGTGAGCATCAAATGTTTCCATTTTATTAAAAAATATCATACAGTCGTCACAAAAATATATTTTTGAATGATGTTTTGTTAACTGGGGTCTCAATAATTTATTTAAATTTTTTATTAAACAATAATGTTTAAAATTACCCTTTTCTAATAGTAGTAAATTGATATGGTGTTTTTTTCTACGTTCTGTTTTGTACAGAGGACCGACAATCTGTGACTTGTTTGCTAGACCATACACGTTTATGCTAATTTTAGGATTATTTTTCTCAAAGGTTCGAATGTCCAAAAGCCCTACAGGAAAAGTCATATTATCAGTATTGAGAATTTTTTCGTAGCGCGGATACGATGATATGCGATGGGCATTATTGCTTACGGGAAATAACGCAGCCATTACACTCCACAAAAAACAGAACGCATCATTATTTCGAATATTTATGCATGCGTGTCTCGATTTTAAACATTTCGGTAATTCTATAAACTGACCAGCCCTCAATGGGTTATATTTGTTAATATTGACTTCTAAGTATAAATTGCTTATAAAAGCCCAACCACTATCTCTTTCTTGAAATTCGTCAATCTTTGTTACAATAGTATCGACTGCGTTCGAATATATTTCACTAAAACAATAATTCTGATGAAATATCACGTTTTCAGTTGCGAATGATTTTATTTCACTTGTGCTGTTAAGTAAAGCAAAATCAGCAAAAAATTCAAAATTGACTTTAATAGAATGATAGGTAGCTTGTCGCGCAGATAGCAACTCCTGCACACGAGATCGGAGCCCGCGTAAAAACACAGCTGGCGGGCACGTGCTGCGATCGCTGACGTCACCGTCTCCCCCCGAGCCCGGCCGCACCCGATACGATGCAATCCGACTGCGGAATGCACTACTTACTTTTTCAATGCCACTACTTACTTCAATAGAATTATTATTTTTGTGTATTGTACTTCGTAAATGGGCTGAGAAAGCGCTACTTTTAATAGATATGTCACAAACTGTGCAATAAACTGTTCTCTTTGCCATGTCGGTTTCAGAAACTCAATATTTTATTACAAACAAACAATTAAACTAAACTGCTAAGAGGCTATGCTGTTGGAGGCTGCTAGTTTAATTATGTAGATAAGATAGTAAGCATCTGTATTTAAAACGTATTTTACCTACCTATGTTTTTAGTGACAGCATTAGTAGGTAAGTAAGAATTGTAATTAATACTAATTAATGAGGTTTACTCTCGAAGATTTTTTTATTTATTTTATTTATTAGTTTTAAATCTTATGATACCTAATTACAAAATTAAAAAGTTAACAAAACTAACACTAAATCTGTCTTAATTTTAAAAAAGTAAAAAGGAAAACTAATATTAAAAACGTCTTAAACTACCAAGTTTTAAAAAATTTGCCCTCGCTGGTGAACTGCCGCTTACAGTCCTTTATGACCTCTGTTAGCTGAACCATTTGGGAGCATTCCGAGTCACATTGAAACTTTAAAGAGACAACCGCGTGTTCCCATCGGTCTTTAGGCTCTACCGGTAGGATGTCCCTTACGTTGTAGACTTTGAGGTCTATAAATACGTCGCCATCCAAGTCAGCGGTGCGCCGCAGCACGCCGTCCGCCACCCGGCGCGACAGCGAGGACGTTAGGGTTCCTTGTTTAGCCGCGTGCTGGGCAGCCGTTTCGTCTTCACTGTCTGAATCGAGCCGCCACCCGGTCGATTTCTTCGTTGAAGACGATATCTTTTTCGGTAGCTTCCTCTTCACTGGCAATTTTGTTTCTTTTTTCTTGATACTAGAAATAAAAAATAAAAACAAATAAGTACTCTGTATAGGGGAACTGTGTTCAACTGCTGAAACTAATCTTCATAAGTTTTTAAAACTATCAACGATTTCAAAAGAAACACGTTTTTACGTAAATGTACCTATGTATATGTATCCTTATAACCAGATAATAAAGTTCAAAATTGATTGTAGAAATTGGCAGTTTTGGGTAGGTTGATCTGCCACCGTGAGTACAGCAACAATAGAATTAAAAAAATATATATATATATTTTTCGAACACATACTTTTTACTAGAAGTCGTTGATCCTTCGTCGTTGTCCGAGAGGAAGTGGTTGGCAAACTGCTTCTTGTTCTTGGTCTCCTTGGTGCGCTTGTACTCAGTGTCCGACCTGAAAGCCAAATGAAAATATAATTAAGTATGCATACACGGGATAATAATTAGTTAAATTTATCCGAGACAAGATAAAATTTTACTAGGAAAAATCAACCAGTCTCAGGAAGCTCGAGTGGAAATCGAACCCACGACCTTTGGATAACCGGTCCAATACTCTGACCACTAAGCTACCGAGGCCGGTAAGTCTCGTTTAGCGTAGTAGGAGCAACCGAGGCGGGGTCTAACTACATAAGTATAGCATTGTAATGCTAAAATTAAAATAATAAAAATTATCCGAGACAGTTTAAAAACTTACGAACATAATTGCAATTGCGCGGATCTTCGTGGTGCTAGCGGGACTTCGGTGAGTAGCGCAGCAGCTGGCTAGGGCGAGCGGGCGGTGGCTATTGGCGGCTGGCGGTGGCTGTGGCTGGCTAGCGACGGGCAGCAATTTCGGCGCACTTGTTGTCACTTGTTTCCCGGTCAGAATTATCAAGAGCACGGAGTCGACAAAAGATATGAACCGCATTTAGATGTACTGAAGATTAAATAGGGAATTTTACATATATCGTAAACCTTGAGGCAAAAATATTACAAAGCATACCTTAAAGCATACCGTTTTGTGACATTTTTGTTTAAATATTTATTTGGTAATCGCTTTATAGAGATGATTTCTTGTTATCTCTGTGAAACCATATTTTTAAATATTTGCACACCAATAAACTGGTAGAATGCATTGGCTCAAATGTAATAATAATAAGAACTGTACCTGTACCTGTATTTTCGCAAATAAAGATATTATGATTATGATTATGATTATGATTAACCTACAATGGCTTAGCGTCGTAAAGGGTATTTAATAACCATACAAATTAATATTAAATAAAACAGTTTAGAATCTCAACTTTTTCTGAAACGTTTGCAAAAAATTATAAATGAAAAACAAAAGTTTCATGTTACATGATATTTCATTCGAATCTGAGAATTCGATGCACACATATTGACGATAAACATACCTGTAAGGCAGAGTTCACAATTGTGATGCTATCGCTAAGATTTGTACTTGAATAAATAATTAATGTTATTGGTGTATAACAGTAAATAAATAAATGATATATACGATGTTATAAGTTTCTTCTCGATTATAAAATTTTGGTACTCTACAACTTGTTATTAAATCAGTATTTACTATGGCACTACATATATTTAGTAATATGTAATTATCTACATTATTTATTCCAAATTAATTCTACGCAAACGATGTCACGGGTACAGCTAGTTGATTTGATAAAGGTGTAAAACTATAAATACAAAAAAGTTTAACATTAAAAAAGTCATTGCATTATTGTAACACTGTTGTGTACACATCTTTATTGCCTTCACTTATAATGTATTACCAAGTAGCATAGCGGCCGGTGGCCTATACCATCAATAGATTCGATTCCCGGTGCTATTAAATATTAAGTATTGAGTACTATTTGGGCTAAGGATGTTTTTTTTTTTTAGTGTTTGCTTTCGTTACTTAAGTTTTGTTTTTGTAGAGTTGACAATTATTGTAGTGTGCAACATGTATAATATGCACACTAGTGCATGTTATAATTTTAAATTTAATTTTAATCAATAAAAGCCATCCCATTGATTCGCGATTTTTGGACTCATTCATTTGTTTTATTATCTAAGTATAAGTATCGTGTATAGTGTAGGTCGGCTATCGTCCGAATAGAATCTGCGTATTACGCAAGGGTCGCGTCGCGAGTTCGATTACCGCACCCAAATATAAGTGTTTTTTTTTTGTTTGGTGTTTCTGATTTCCATTACACAAGTGTTGAAGCTACTAACTTTGGGATTTGAGTATGTAGGTGTGTGATGTTGTCCAATATGTATTTACTTATAATTAACTAAATCGCTTTTGTTAATAATACAATTTAATGATAAAAAACACAAATGGAACCATAGGATAGAGCTTGTACATCAAATTTGCATAAATGCAATTTTCAAGTTCCCCTGACTTCTTGTTACTATGTACGTCAATGTACTTAAATGCTTAAATTACAATTTATTACATTTACTGCATAAAACTAGTTTTACTTTGTAGATGTAATTGGTTCTTTATATCATAAGTATTACAATTGACATTCCTATAGTCATCTATTTTTAACAACGTAACACAAGTATGGACACACACACACGCGTGTACGAAGAAGCTGACTTTGCATCGTTCATGGTTCACAGGTACTACAGAGTAACATAAACCATTCCCACGCTGTTAGTGTACGGTGCATGTACCTAGTGCAAGTGATGTGAAAGTTTTGGCTAAACAAACCGGAATCCTGGATAGATGGGTGACCACCCATCACTCACTGGCTTCGCAATGAAATCATCATTTTGCTGTCTAGGGGCTACCAGCCTATACGTAAAATTTTTTGTTAACATCTGTTATCGGGTATGAATGATCGATTTACCTATGCTATTTATTACGCTGATAAGTATTTGGATGCCACCAGCCCCTGGGCGACAGGCATGAGCAATCGGCCTAGATACTTTTCAACGGAATAATTGTATCTGGATGCCACCAGCCCTTGGGCGACAGGCATGAGCAATCGGCCTAGATACTTTTAATGGAATAATATCTGGATGCCACCAGCCACTGGGCGACAGGCATGAGCAATCGGCCTAGATTTTATTCCTTAGCATCAGCCACTGGGAAAAATTGAAAAATCATATTCCATTACCAGATCACGACAAAAACTTGCTGTTAGGTGCCACCAGCCTAGACGAAAATGAAAATTTTCATAGTGGTAGCTACTGTGCGTAATCCAAATTTAGGTTTTGGTTAGCTAATAGTGTATCATAGTGATAAAAACAGTGAATTTTGGTGACTCAATATGGAAAAGATACAATATTCCGTAAGTCTGCACAACATTTCATAAATGATTATTGGGCATCCTGGAACACTTTTTTACGACATTGCTCGAACGGCAGTGAGATCAATGGAGTGAAAAAAAAAGTGTTCCAGGATGCCCAATAATTACCTACTGGCGTGAAAGCGTAACAAATAACAAACAAACAAACTCATTTTCGCATATTAAGTTAGGTTACTATTAGTTAGGATAGTTAGAGTATAAACTCTGATTTAGACACACATCTGCTTATAACGTAAGTACACCACTAATGTAACCCTGTAAAGGCCATCCCAATCCTATCCAAACTACTCGGAGAATCTAGTAGAGTGCGGCAGCCACTTGCGTGATGCCATTCCCTCTAGAAACCTTCTGACGTTGTTTTGATCGTGATCAAGCAGTGTGGCTTGAGGAACCCTTTAAGTTTCTCGCCGCCCCCAAAAAAGTCCGGTGACGCTGTGAAAGCCTTATACAGATAAGAGCAAACTCTCCCCTAAACATTTTTAAGCTTATCAGCGAAATCAATCTTTTTTTTATATATATTGACGTTACCATGACAACAAAACAAACAAAATTTTGTATTGGAAAATTAATTTGTCGTTTCTAGTATTTTCCGTTACTTATTATTTATGGTTCTCACCGCTTAAACCTTCCCTGAACTTCCACTAATATTTTAAAATCAAAATTAGCCAAATCGGTCCAGCCATTCTCGAGTTTTAAGCGAGACTAACGAACATTAATTGATTTTTATATATATCGATTGATCTAAAGGGCAGGTAGGTAGGTATTGTATTCTTTGACGTAATGTCAACTAGAGCATAGTAGAACTAGAGTGTATATGTCACCTGCGCTGCGTACTGTACTAGTACTGTATGACATTGTGGAAATTGAAACTGGTATAGATCGCGCCAAACTGCTAGTCCCCTCTGAAGTTGCTTCGTTGCGCAGCTGTACAGTCAGGCCCTACCGCTCCCCCGCCTTCGCCCTACTAACTCCTATTTTTGACGTGACAACGTCTTATAATTCGATAGAGCCGGCTGCACGCACGAAAAAGTTCGGCGTTACCTCCCTCGCTCTGAGGCGTTCCATGTAAGACTTGAAGTGCAAGCGAGAGCGCGGAACGAGCGACAAAGTAGCACAATCGGCTGAGTAGAAATTTAGCCATGCTGCTGTGCAAGCCCGTGTCCGGCATCGCCACCGCGGTACTTACTTCCAACACCCCCCGACACCCCCAACACCTCCCGACACCACCAACTCCTCCCGCCTACCTGTTCGACGGGCTGCTGCTGCTGTGCAAGCCCGTAGCCAGCATCGCCACCGCGGTACGTACCCCCAACACCCCCCGACACCCCCAACACCTCCCGACACCCCAACTCCTCCCGACACCCCCAACTCCTCCCGCCTACCTGTTCGACGGGCTGCTGCAGGCTGCTGTGCAAGCCCGTGGCCGGCATCGCCACCGCGGTACGTACCCCCAACGCCCTCCGATACCCCCAACACCTCCCGACACCCCCAACTCCTCCCGCCTACCTGTTCGACGGGCTGCTGCAGGCTGCTGTGCAAGCCCGTGGCCGGCATCGCCACCGCGGTACGTACCCCCAACAACCCCCGACACCCCCAACACCTCCCGACACCTTCTTAAGACGTTGTCACGTTCAACTATCGTCAGTAAACCGACTTTACAGACAACCAATTTTTTACTACTGCGACGCGAATCGCGCCAACTTCAGAGGGGACTAGAAGATTGGCGCGACCTATACCTGATGTACATTATTGATAGATAGGTAGATAGATAATACTTTAATAGCAACACTATGAAATATAAACATGAACAAAAAATTTCAATTTGAAAAAGGACAAAGTGTTGAAAAAGTTCCTCTCCGGGATTCGAACCCGCACTCCATTGAGCCACGATAGCATAGTTGATAGTGCACTTGACCCGGCATGTCATGGGTTGCGGGTTCAAGTCCCGCTCGTGGAACTTTTTCAACACATTGTCTTTTTTTTTCAAAATAATATAATAATAATAATAATAAAAGGTAAAAAGGCAGTACTCCTTGATACGGCACGTATTGTCAGGAGGTTCCTCACTCTGCAGCCCTGACCACCGGTAGCTTGGGCCCTGCCCCGCTGCTGGTGGTACTCTAGGATTAGGTTTTTATAATGTGTTATTGTTTTTATATTAAAATATTGTAAAAATCTAGTTTTAAGAAAGAAAATAAATAATGAAGATAATAATAATAATTTATACAATATCATTTACAAAATAAAACAAAATGTACATACAAATTCTTATTAACTAGGAAAAATACAAATGAACAAAAGATATATACAAATAATTTACAAAGTTACAATTTGGCGGTCCTATCGCTTTAAAGCGATTTCTTCTAGACAACCAGTCAGATGGAGAGAACTAATTAACTGTAAGATCAGAGGTGAAACTTTTAAAACATACTAGAATAGTGTATTGTGTATGATGGATGATGTATGTTTTGCTAACATTTTTTTTATTTTGTTATTTACATGTTGTGGTTTTCGTTTAACCGCATCTGTGGTCTAGTGGTTAAGACCGCCGGTTTAGACCCAGAGGTCCCGGGTTCGATTCCCAGCGGGGGGTACATGTTTGTGTACTCGGTTTGGTTGGTGGTAGGGCTTGTTTGTCCGCCTGGCTAGCTACCACCATCTCATCTAAATATGTCGCCATAACATCAATGTTTGTAGCATTGTTGTGTTCAGGCAGCTAGAGATAAGAAAAGCAGTGCCTCACTAGCGAGGATCCCGGTTGAAGTGCGCTTTCATCATTGGCCTTATCATCACTTACCATCAGGTGAGATCAAGGCACTGTTTACCCGTAAAATAGTATATAAAAAAAATATATTTTGTGTTTATTTGTAATGCAAAGTATCCTGCTACGATAGGGCATTTCCCAATATTTTAACGCTGTAAAAGAGAAAAGAAATGCTCTTGTAGAGTTTGTTGCCGGTTGTTCTCAGTACCTACAACGTTTCTCGCCCTGTGCATATTTCCAAACCGATGGCATAGTCACATCCATAAGAGCACAACTAACATTCTAACGTCAGTTACAGCCATTAAGTATTATAACTTTAACCTGTATAACTGTGTAATAATTATCTCAGTTCTAACATAAAGTGATATAGAGGAGTTAAAAAATGAAATAAGTGTCAACAGTAATCCTAGGATTAGTTCTAGAACTAAAGAATTAGAACTAGAAGTTCTAGAACTTTAATAAACGACGTTAAACAGCTTTAAGAGTTAAAATGGTGTTAGTTAAAGCAATTGTAATTAAGATGTTATAGGTTTAAACAGTTTCTAACACCTAAAGCTATACAACAGTGCTCACAGATGTTAAAACTTATGGTTGTTAAGTGGTTGCCTTCAATACTCATATAAAACTTTAGTCTGTATTGACTTCAGGGTTGCAGGACTTGGTTGTAAAAGAGATTTTGTCAAGAGTGCAGTAAGACAAGATTCTATAAATGTTGGAAAACTTATCAATGCAGTTTTAATTTTTAAGGTTAATTTTACTTATGTATGTTTATTGCGTAAGGCAAGTAGACTTTAAAGATATTGTAAGAGTAACGGTGTTAAGCCAGCGTGTACCAATCGTTGTTGTCAAAGGCAAAAATTAAATATCAAATCTTATCATAATGCCCTTCATGTTGTACTGATTAATGCTTTACGCAGAGATTCTTCTTTCCTCGATTTAGACACACGTCTCCTTTCTGAAGTTGCTATTTGAGTTTATTTTTAGTGAGTCATTCCTTTCTTTGTCTTCCTTCTTATTTCTCTTTGAGTTTATTTCTTGTGAGTCATTTCTTTCTTTACCTTCCTCCTTTTTATTATAGGGTTTATTTCTTGTGAGTCATTCCTATCTTTACGTTCCTCCTTTTTTCTTTTGGGTTTATTTGTTGTGAGTCATTCCTTTCTTTGCCTTCCTTCTTATTTCTCTTTGAGTTTATTTCTTGTGAGTCATTCTTTTCTTTACCTTCCTCTTTCCCTTTGGGTTTATTTCTTATGAGCCATTCCTTTCATATTCTTCTGCTGAGTCATCCCTTTCTTCGTCTTCTTTAATGTTTTTCTCAGAGTTTACTGAATCGTTACTTTCCTTGTTCTCTTTTATGTTTATTTTTACTGAATTCTTTCCTTTCCTTGGTTTTCTACATGTTTTGTTGTATTGAACTATTTCTTTATTATTTGCAGGTTTTTATTATTTCAATAAAGAACTCTAATTTAGTCATTTTGCAAAATGCTTATTCGGTAGTATTATCTTGGCCAAGGTAAGCGTAATTATTTGAGATAGTTATGACACCATTAAGTGTACTAAAAACTGCTTAATACCTTTGGCTAAGGGTGTTCTATCTCAAAAAGTGTAATAAATGACTTAGATGAGTAAATAAGTCTAAAATGTTATTTCGTAATTTGCATTGGCGACCTAACCTATAATTTACTGGGATAATTCGCTGTAAAATACTATTTATGTTAATTTTGTCATTCCACTCATGCCGATCGATTTATCGTACTAATGTACATAAAGCAAGTATAAAAAATTGTACAAAATTGAGTCGTCCATTTTATAATTACTAATGTTTCATTTGAAATCCTTAATAAATTCTGAGCGCATTAAAATTGAGATGAGAAATATGGTATACATTACCGTAAAATAACAATGGCATATTGTTTTCACTTAAGAGCTCGAGCGCGCGAATACCAGACACAATAGAATTTTAATATGTGTGTATAAAATTATCATAAGTTTTATACACACATATTAAACAATTTTTATCGATAACTTAAGCTTAAATCTTAGTGGTTTTTAAAGTTTTCGCATGTATGTTTTTTGTAGGATTGTGTTCCGGCAGCTAGAGATAAGATAGCCAGTGCCTCACTAGTTGAGGATCTCGGGTGAAGTGCGCTTCCAACAAATAGGCTTATTATCTTTTAACATCAGGTGAGATCAAGTACCGTACCCGTAAAATATAAAAAAATATATATTATAATAAACAAAAAAAAAATGTTATTGGCCATCTGGTGGCCATTGGTGGTCGATCGAAGCCCAAGAGGTTTACAAAACATGCATAACTTCAAGTTTTTTTTTTTTTTTTTTTTATATTTTACGGGTAAGCACAGTGCCTTGATCTCACCTGATGTTAAGTAATGATAAAGCCAATGATGGAAGCGCACTTCACCCGGGACCCTCAACTAGTGAGGTACTGGCTATCTTATCTCTAGCTGCCGGAACACAACAATGCTACAAACATTGATGTTATGGCGACATATTTAGATAAGAAGGTGGTAGCTAGCCAGGCGGACAAATAAGTCCTACCACCAACCAAACCGAGTACACAAAGATGTACCCCCCGCTGGGTATCGAACCCGGGACCTCTGGGTCTAAACCGGTGGTCTTAACCACTAGACCACAGAAGCGATTATACTTACTTCTTCACTTCTTTTATTTCACACACTCCGACCAATATTCTGTTTAATGTCACTTATACTTTCGCGTACCTATGATTGTTGATAATATGGTTCAATCTAAGAAATACTAGCATGATGGTAAAAATATACTCAAGAAGCGGTAACATGCTCACTTGACCCTTTTTTAGATTACTAATAAGAGTCAGGGTGTCAAATAACCCTTCAAATAACCCTTCTACAACTAAAATTATAGCGGTAAAAGTTCTAGCTGAGAGTGAATAAACGCTCTTCTGCTAACTTTAGCACTTCAATGACACCGTTCTACAGGCTTTCTATAACATAAGCACTTCAATGACACCGTTCTACAGGCTTTCTATAACTTAAGCACTTCAATGACACCGTTCTACAGGCTTTCTATAACTTAAGCACTTCAATGACACCGTTCTACAGGCTTTCTATAACTTAAGCACTTCAATGACACCGTTCTACAGGCTTTCTATAACTTAAGCACTTCAATGACACCGTTCTACAGGCTTTCTATAACTTAAGCACTTCAATGACACCGTTCTACAGGCTTTCTATAACTTAAGCACTTTAATGACACCGTTCTACAGGCTTTCTATAACTTAAGCACTTCAATAACACCGTTTTACAGGCTTTCTAAAGCCTTTACTCTCAAAATCGTGCACCTCTTTCGTGGTTATAAGTGAGTTAGAGAACTCTATAACGCCTCCTTCTACTGGTGCTAGTTGGGAACTATTGAATTTTGAATTTTTGCGCATATTGCTAATAATGGTTTTAGCTATATGCCTTTGCTATATAGCTACCTATTTGCTATAGTTTTTGTCACCTACGCCCGCCGCTTCGTCACGTGGGTGCCTAACTGCCTAGTGCGTTCGCTATTCGAATCACGTCAACGAAAACGAGAATTTGCATGACAAATTTTTACCTCTTCTCGTATGTCGCCAGCCAGGAGGCGCTGCATCAATGCCATACTAATTTTCGTTTTCGTAAACGTAAGCGAATAAATACGGATATTAAACTAAACTCACACTAGGCACCCTGAAACTTTTTCTCACCTGGAGCGTACCCTGGGCTCAATTGTCACCTAAGTCGTATCGCTGCGTTTATTTTGGTACAATACCTCTAAAATGTTCTAAATAATTTTTTTTACGCAAATTTTGTTGCGAACAAATTACAAAAACACAAATGTTGAAATTTTTTTTTCCACGAGCCGGATTTGAACCTGCACTCTTCTGACATACCGGGTCAGGTGCTCTTCCAATTGAGCTATCGTGCTTCTAACCAGCCCGCCGAAATTATTCAACACTTTTTTGTAATGGTTCAAATCCTGCTCGTGGAATTTTTTTCAACAATACCTCTACTTAAAATGAAATAAGAAAAAAAATATGTTTTTTTCGGCAGGATAAGTCATCGACCTGAAGGACATTGCACTTTCTACAACAGCCCCGAACATAAATAGATTGGGGTTATGCAAATGTTTTCCTTGTCATAACGCAACGTTACAAGGTTCGAAATGATTATTATCAAAATTATTGTACGCTGTATTTATTTTATAACAGCAATTTGCCCGCAAAAGAGAAGCTCGATGGCGCAGTGGTTAACGCGCCCGGTCTGCGAGTGCTGAGGTTAAGCAAGTTACGCAAAAGCCGGTCATCGGATGGGTGATCAAAAATTTATCATCTCGAGCTCTCGAGCCACGTAAAACTGTTGGTCCCGGTTGCATTAGCAGTCGTTAACAACCACCAAACGCACTGGTCCTGGTGGTTTACGGCCCGTTCTCCCTGTGTGTTTCCATCCATAGGGAAGGCTGGTGCCCCAGCAGTGGGGACATACAATGGGCTGGTGAACTGTACCCGCGTCTTCGTCCACGTTGATTTCGTATATTTAAAAAAAACCAAAATTTTTATCAGAATAAAATATAGCCTATGTTACCCGCAATGAGTGCAGCATTCTATTAGTGCATTTATTTTTGGAATTGGATTAGCAGTTCCAGAGATTACCTTTCACAAACAAACAAAGTCACAGATTTTACCTCTAGTACTTTATTAATAGTATATAGTATATAGATAGATATAGATAACAAACAGTAGTAATATACATATCATCATCATCAGCTCATTTTTGTCCTCACTGCTGGGGCACGAACCTTCCCTATGGATGGTTAGAGAGAACGGGCCATAAACCACCACGCGAGCTCAGTGCGGTTGGTGGTTGTTAACTGCTAGTACAGCCGGGACCAACGGTTTTACGTGCCTTCCGAAGCACGGAGGAGCTCGAGATAATAAATTTTTGGTCACCCATCCAATGACCGGCCTTTACGAAAGTTGCTAAACCTCAGTACTCGCAGACCGGGCGAATCGAGCTCCTATATCGAATAGGTATACATATATGACTGCTGTAACACGCTCGGCTCCTAACTGAGTTACATATTCGACACAAAATCAATACTGCACTTGCCTCTAGGCTGTACGAATTGAATACATAAACCTTCCCAACCTACATATTATGTACAGACGGCGTCACATCAACCAATTCGAAACTATCAAATATACTTTAATAAATAACCAACGATATGACATCTACTTAAAGTTCAAAGTGTATTGAGGAAATTTGTCAGTTTGTGATAGTCTGATGTGGCAGGCGTGTGTACGTATACAACCTAGGTATTTGTTATTTGAACCTTGACATTACGAGGCTGCGCAATCGTTGTTATTTCAAATCAAACATTTAGTTTTTAAAATGATGTTTACCAGTTTTGCGATCGAGACAGCGACCATGATAGTTTTAAGAGTTCAAATTAATGAGTTTAAATACGGAAAAACGTTGAAAGAAAATTTCACATCTGCTTAAGCTTCCCTTAAGATATATATTTTAAAAATTAAAAGAAAACTCGCCTTCATCTGACCAGATGTTAAGTGATGATAAGGAAGCGCACATCACCCGGGATCCTCAACTAGTGAGGCGCTGGCTATCTTATCTCTAGCTGCTGGAACACTACAATGCTACAAACATTGATGTTATGGCGACATATTTATATGAATAAGGTGGTGGTGGCTAGCCAGGCGGACAAACAAGCTCTACCACCAACTTTGGTACTGGTACGTACTTTAATATAAAGTATTGTACGTTATTTCGGGTAATTGTACTTTATACTTTATGAGAACAATAAAGTACGCAAAAATACTTTATTTCACATCTATACTAATATTATAAAGCTGAAGAGTTTGTTTGTTTGTTTGTTTGTTTGTTTGAACGCGCTAATCTCAGGAACTACTGGTTCGAATTGAAAAATTCTTTTTGTGTTGAATAGTCCATTTATTGAGGAAGGCTATAGGCTATATTACATCACGCTATGACTAATAGGTGTGGAACAGTCGCTAATTAACGCGGGTGAAACCGCAGGGCACAGCTAGTATTTTATATTTAACATAAATAAATAAATTGCACCTGCCAATGTTATCTCTGCACCACCCTATGGTTGACTGGTAGAGAATGCCTCAGGCATTAAGTCCGCCATGTAATAGCTGTGTTGCAAAAGTTTAAATAAAATAAAATAAAAAAAATAAAAAGAATAGTTAATATTTAACATAGGGTTGTATTTAATCGATCACCAAACTAACCTAACCTAACCCACAAAAATACTAAGTTAGCACCTAAACTACTATTTAGATGCTAAATTAGCATTTCAGGTGACAGCCTCCATTTTTTTGTGGATCAATTTATTATTTCTCTTTAACATAAAAAAGGTAAGTTTACTTTTAAAAAATATGGAAATTAAATGTGAATAAGTGAATGTGGAAGTGAGAATATTTACGACTAGTTTCTCATGGGAACTTTACTTGGTCGGTAATATACGTGGTGATATTCAGTATATCCTTAAGCCCTCACGAAATTCGTGATTTTTATGATGAATGAGATTATTAATTTCATATAAAATTCATCTTTGAGACCAGCCATTTCTGTTTTAGTCGTAAGGTGATTGCTATACAACTACTTTACATGAAAAAAGACAAGCTTCTATTTTTTTGGGTCCATGCTTACCTAAAAATCACGAAATGGCTGCTAAGACTGAATGGCGGAAAAGAGTTACTTAATTTAAAGTTTTGTGAACACTTAAATGTTTTAAAATAGTTGTCAGTAAAACCATTATATAAATTAAGGTTGTATAATGGTATTATATATAACGATTTAGTCTTTTACATTACTTATATCCGATAAAACGTTCTTAGGACTAAACCAATGTTAAGTAAACGTTTTAATTAGGACCATTATATGATCGACGTATAATATGATTGTTAAAACGTTTAATGCACGTAACAATACGACTGTTTAGGAATACGACTATCACGTTAAGTGCCCAACTGCTATACAACAATAAATAAATAAATAAACTTTCCTACACTCGCACCAATTAATTATCTAGCCCAAGAGAAGCTTCGTTATGAAACTCGTTAAATGGTTACTAGACTACGGATAAACATACTTAAAATATTTAAATACATACTTATATTATACATAGAAAACACCCAGATCCGAGACAATTTAAAAAAAACAATAATTTCTAAATTATCCCGACCCGGGATCGAACCCGGGACTTCAGAGATGGCAACACCATGAAAACCGGTGTACAAACCATTCGACCAAGGAGGTCGTCAAAAAACTACTATAAAACTGAAAGCTGAATTATTTCTTTATTATATAACCATTTTGCTAGTTGGGTAATTAGCAGTGATTGGAATACGTAGTGAATTTTTTTTTATACGTAGCACAGCAAAAGACTCCATTTTACCTGATGTTAAGTGAATATGGAATCCAGATGCGACGACAACCGGTGCAGCGTGAAAACAACGCAGCATCAGTTACCCTCACACTGCCGGCCCACAAGGTGCCTCTTCACGCCTCGTTTGAAGGACCTCATATCATAGGAAGGAGGGAAAAGGTGTGCTGGCAAACTATTCCATGTTTTGGAGGTGCGACAAAAAAACGAGTCACCAAATTTCTTAGTGCGCGATGGAATATTTGAGACAGTGAAGCAGTGACTCCGGAGAGCAGCACGTGTACTCCTATGGAGGAAGGGAGAAGGTGGGATGAGGTCAAAGAGTTCTTCAGAGCCATGCCATGCCATGCCATGCCAGCTATGGTATAAGCGGTAAAACACGCTGAGTGACGCAATATCTCTACGCAATTGCAGAGTTTCAAGAGTATTTGTGACTTCTGCGTTGCCGATAATGCGTACAGCGCGACGCTGCAATCTGTCCATAGCATCGAAAGGTACTTTGCGGAACCGTCCCAGATGTGCGAGCAATACTCCACGCAAGACCGAACCTGTGTCTTGTGCAAAAGGCACAACTGGTCAATTTAGGGTGAATGACCTTAAACGTTGTATTAATATGGATAAGACTTGCGGGATTCGGGATTTTATAATATCATACTAAGTTTACAAGTATAAAAAAAAGTCAGATTGCATTTTAAACATTAATTTTCAAGAATATTATTTATAGAAACAATATCAATTAATCATTTTCAATATAATAAATCCCTACCAAGCGGGATTTAAAGGCATAAGTATCCATATTAAGAAAACGTCACAAAATCCCGCAAAATTGCGCTACCTATTCCAATCGCTGGTAATTAGTTATTATTAATGATTGAAGGAAAAAAATGACAATCGCTGGTTCATGTCAAACACCCATCAACTTATTATTCCAATCAGATGCCATTTGCCTTCTCTCATTTCAGTATTGGAAACATTCCGTCCAAAACTGGAGTAAATCTTCCACAGCGATCTAAACAGTAAACACTGCAGACTTAACACGTCCATGACAAATTTATACATCCTATTCGATGTTATGCGAAACCATTATTCCACTTTGAATACAAAACATTTGAAACTAAACTAACCAACACCAACGCCCGCCGCCGAAGCAATATGAATAGGATATTATGAGCTCGATGGCACAGTGGTTAACGCGCCCGGTCAGCAGGGCCGTAGCTAGAATTGAATTTAAGGAAGGGCAGCTGTGGTTACAGGTAGGGCGGAAATAAAGCAATTTCGAAGTTGGTGCCATAGTAAAAGTTGTTCGTATTGATGGGTGGAATGACCCCCATTCGTCATTTTGTTACACCCTATATATTATGACTGTAATAAGACTAAATGCCACTATACGCTAGTTTTTTTTCCATCTTAAATCTGCTTTACAGTACTTTGCTTATTATTAGTTCTAACCGCCTCTGTGGTCTAGTGGCTAAGACCATCGGTTTAGACCCAGACGTCCCGGGTTCGATTCCCAGCGGGGGGTACATGTTTGTGTACTCGGTTTGGTTGGTGGTAGGACTTGTTTGTCCGTCTGGCTAGCTACCACCATCTTATCTAAATATGTCGCCATAACATCAATGTTTGTAGCATTGTTGTGTTCCGGCAGCTAGAGATAAGATAGCCAGTGCCTCACAAGTTGAGGTTCCCGGGTGAAGTGCGCTTCCACCATTGGCCTTATCATCACTTTACATCAGGTGAGATCAAGGCACTGTGCTTACCCGTAAAAAAAAAAGTAGATTATTAAGGTATTTTATTAAGGTAAGGCATTGGTATTCCCCACGAGTTTTGCAATTATGTTCTGTGTGGAATGGAAAGCTGTGGTCAGGTTGACGTGATCTACACAGACTTCGAAAAAGCTTTCGATCGTGTTGATCACGCCATCCTGCTCGACAAGCTCTTTAATCTTGGTATTAGAGGCGATTTGCTCAGGTGGATCACATCATATCTCAGTAATAGATCGCAAGCTGTTGTCGTGGGAGGTTTTAGATCTGACTTCATTGAGGTTCCTTCAGGGGTCCCACAGGGATCGCATCTTGGTCCTCTATTTTACTGTGCCTACATTCACGATATTCATCATTGTTTCAGTAATTCTGAACACATACTCTACGCTGATGACAAGAAGGTATTCATGAAAGTGGCATCGCTTTCTGACTGTGAACTCATTCAGCGCGATTTGGATACTCTTTACGAATACTACAAGCTTAATAACATTAATATTAATATAAATAAATGTCAATGCATTAGTTTTAGTCGTAAAAAACAGATTATCAAGTTTTCTTATAATTTTAATGGTATAGTTATTGCTAGGACAGACTCAGTTAAAGACCTTGGAATTTTGCTGGATTCTAAAATGTTATTCTTGAGCCACGTCAATTATGCTACCAATAAAGCGTACCGTAATCTGGGATTCCTTATGAGAACTTGTAAGCCTTTCAGAAATATTCATAGCCTTAAAGCTGTCTATTATGCATTTTGTCGAAGTATTCTCGAATATGCGAGCCCCATTTGGAACCCCCAGTACATCACATATATAAATAAACTGGAAAAAATTCAAAAACGCTTTATAAGGCATTTAAATTTTAAAACCTCCAGACGAAATCAATCTTACGAGGTTGACTGCAAGCATTATAATCTGTTACCTCTTGACTCTCGTCGTGACCTACTTGACTTATGTTTACTTTACGATATTTTGAAGAACAACCTAGACGCACCTCACCTTCTCTCACTTGTCAGTTTCTGCACTCCCAAATACCGTACAAGACACACTCCATTATTTAACGTACCAAGTCACCGTACAAATTACTCGAGTAATGCTGTTATGACCCGTTTGCCCAGGACATACAACAAAAAGTTTCAGCACATTGATATATTTAATACCGGTAAACGGTCCCTAAAAAGGAAAGCATTTATCCCGAATATTTATCTCGATCTCGATCTCAAATAGTAATAGATCCTTGTAAAATGTAGCTTAGTAAGTGTTTTATATTTATATTGTTTAAGTTTAATTTTAATTTATCAACCTATCTGGAGCTGTCGGATTTCTTCAATAGATGTTCAACCATATGTCATATGCGTAAGGTTCAAGATCTGTTGAGGAAGTTTTGCAGTTTGTGGTGGTCTAGTGTGCAGTCTGTGTATGTTGGCAGTCGTGTGCATGAATGTGTAAGTTTAATTGTAATGTTTTATGTATATGTGTATATATATATATGTATATGTATAAATATGTTTATTTATTTTTGTTTGTAGGGTTTTGGTCTGTGGCTTAATTTATTCGTGAAAATGTAAGTTATTTAATGTAAATGTAAGTTATTTAAGACAGATTGTACACTGATTATTGAACACGAGCATAATATGTTGTCAAGTGCCTTTTGTTATTCTTAATGTGTACCTAGTTAGTGAATTAGTCATTGTTGTGGAATTCTCTAATTGGCTTAAGTATCTTGAAATAAGTAAGTTAAAATGTGTTTGTAAAAAAAGCTGTAGAATTTCCTAATAAATAAATAAATAAATAAACAATGCCCCCCCTCGCTACGGCCCTGCCGGTCAGCGTGTGCTGAGGTTAAGCAACTTTCGCAAAGGCCGGTCATCGGATGTGTCCAAAAATGTATCAT
The DNA here is from genome assembly GCA_963082485.1 of Eudonia mercurella. Taxonomy (NCBI): domain Eukaryota; kingdom Metazoa; phylum Arthropoda; class Insecta; order Lepidoptera; family Crambidae; genus Eudonia; species Eudonia mercurella. The sequence goes on along the minus strand of OY720052.1, from coordinate 8,343,517 downwards.
CTCGAGCTCCTCCGTGGTTCGGAAGGCATGTAAAGCCGTTGGTCCCGGTTGCATTAGCAGTCGTTAACAACCGCTCCGCACTGGGCTCACGGCCGCGTGGTGGTTTACGGCCCGTTCTCTCTGTGATGTTTCCATCCATGGGAGGCTCGTGCCCAACAGTGGAGATATAAAACAAGCTGATTTAGGTATACTTGTGACCGTACAATGAAAATGTGTAATTCAACACATTTTCCGTACAATGTGTAGTTTAATCATTTAATTCATTTTTGATTGCGTGCGGTTTGACCGATTCGCTGTTATCTGGACGCTTTATTAATTACTAGCTTACCCGGCGGACCTCGTACCACATTTTTTTTTAATATAGCCTATGTTACTCAGCGCTAATGTAGCATTCTAATGGTGAAAGAATTTTTTCAATCGGCCCGATAGTTTTTGAGTTCATTCGTTGCAAATATACATACATACAAAAATACAAAGCTTTCCTCTTTATAATATTAGTATAGATTGCTCGGCTTTTAAAGTACAGACGCACGCACGTCAACCCATCCAAAACTGTCTTTCTTCAATAAATGTTCAACCATATGCCATATACATAAAATTCAAAGTGTATTGAGGAAACTTTGACGGTTAGTGTTAGTCTGACGTGTAGGCAGACGTGTGTACAAGAATAACAAAATATTGGAAACTTTGGGAAAATTCCAGTTGCGATCAGGTAGGCTACTCTTGACGCAAACTCAATCTCAATACAATTCCAATGCGATTATTATGTATCGATATTGGGATAAGTTTCGCAATTCCGGAACGCCCCATCTCGATAAAAATTAGTTCACTCAATTTCCACGCAATTTAATTCCAATGTAGCGCTATTATCGCTTTTGAGAGTGCCATTTGAATTTTTTAGATTTGGGATTGGAAATTGATTATTTTGCAATTGTGTTTCAAGAGTAACCCACCAGGCGTCCGAAATCCATTCATTTTAAGGTAAGGCACACTAGCGCCACCAATTGATAATTCGACAATTACTAACGGACCGGATCTTTTTTTAAACATTGCGTACCGTCCGACAACAGGAAAGCATCCATAGTATTTATTTTATAATTGTGCACTACTTTTTGTTGCGTGGTTTATTCACAAAACGGGCTATCGCATTTATTCACAAACAATGGCCACTGTTGGTGTTAGCGAATGAATACAAAAACAAACCTAAAAGTAGTGCACACTTATTAAATAATAGATGTTTGCCTAGTGTCGGAAGGTCCGCAATGTTTGAAAAAAAATCCAGTTTAGCAGTTATCAAATTAAATCCATTAGCGGCGCTAGTGTGCCTTACCCTTCACCTTAACGAGTTCGTGAAAAAATTCTACCTTTCCGATTAACTCTGTCCTGCTGCAAAACTGACATATACGCTACTTTCTCCTGAGACTACTATTATGTTTAAGTAGGTTTATTTATATATAGTATTTCCATATACATAATATATATATTTATCATTATTATTATTATTATTATTTTGCTTCATTTATAAAATACACTTATTCTAGTATGTTCCTCTGATTTTACAGTTTAATAGGTCTCTCCATCCGACTGGTTGTCTGGAAGAAATCGCTTGAAGGCGATAATACCGCCAAATTGTAACTTTGTAATTTTTTTTTTGTTCATGTTTTGTTTTAAAGTGTTGCAATAAAAGTATTTTCTATCTATCTTAAGTTCAAGAATAGTTAAATGGCTGTGTGGAGTCATTTGTCAGATGTTAAATGTGTATACATTTTTTTTTGCAGCCCAAAACCGGTCATTGTGGAAATTCTACCCTACACGTGACCCCTGGGTGGCGCTAAATTAGTGACACTGTCTGAGTGGTAGAGCCACGCTGCGTTGCAGCACGAAATGGGCCGGCTCGCCCGGCGTAATACCACCCTCTAACATAATATCGGCGTGAAACAATGGCACTCGTTGCTGTTGTGTTTCGTCCGGTGAGTGAAAGTACCGGAGGTCCATCTCTCACCCCTCCCCCCTCCCAATTCCTACGCCCTCCTCAAGATCCAACTCCTTCCTCAAGGCCGGCAACGCATCTGCGATTACTTTCCATCAGGTGATCCGCCTGCTCGTTTGCCTCCTATTTATTAATAGGAGGCAAACGAGCAGCGAAAAAAATATATTTATTTTTTTAAATCCTTGGGGAGGCCTTTGTCCTGCAGTGGACGTCTTTTGGCTGAGATGATGATGATGATGATGATGATGATGATGATGATGATGATGATGATGAAACGTTTTATAACACTAGTTTGTGTTAATATTGAATTGCCTTATACCTAGTTTTTAAGATTACGTAAACCAAATGGCTCAATAAAGATATTTTATGAAAGACCATTTATTTTGACTTACCTTTGCGTCTTGTAATGTCTTGGATGATAGGAATTTGTTCTTCTGTATTATGGCAGAGTAGTTACTCTCACTCTGAAATTAAAAGAAGATTAAAAATATAGTCGAAGAAAGGTTTAAGAAAGAATAAAGAAGATTGAAGGGAGATTGAAGAAAGATTGAAAGGAGTTTGAAGGAAGATTCAAATTCTTTCAGTCTATTTAATCAACAAAATAATACAAATTATTTATTGACCATATTATAACATGGAACGTTACATTTGGCATGTCATAGTGATACATCATAATATACTTTGGAAGTTTAAACATAATTAACATCAACAAGCCATCTTACAAGAAATTGAATTGAACATAATTAATTACAAATAATAATACGTAAGTAATAGAATAATTAATTAATTATAAATTTAATTTATACTATTTATTACATTACAAATCAGAAGGTGAATATAATTGAAACGGATTCCAAGTTTTAGTCATAAATTCGGATGCCTTTTTAATCTCATTTTAAATTCCTTTAACAGCAATTTGGTAATGTCTAAGTGTAATTTATTATACATTTCTATCTTAAAAATGATCCCTTGCTTACACATCTTATTCAATCTAGTTTTGGGTATATATAATTTTTCTTTATTTCTTGTGTTGTAGCGATGTTAGTCCATTTTCCTGGGTAATTCATCTTTTTGTGAATGCACCTCTATTAGAGATTTATAGATGTATAAGGATATTACTGTCAAAATTCGGTTCGATTTAAAATACTCCGTGGCTGGTTATTTTCGCAAACCATTCATAATTCGGAGAGATCTTTTTTGACAAATAAGTACGCGATTGACTGTAGGTGCATTACCTCAGACGGTTATAGCGTAGCTTAAGGCGAAGGGTAAGACACACTAGCGCCACCAATTGATAATTTGACAATTACTAACGGACCGGATCTTTTTTTAAACATTGCGTACCGTCTGACAACAGGAAAGCATCCATAGTATTTATTTAATAATTGTGCACTACTTTTTGTTGCGTGGTTTATTCACAAAACGGGCTATCGCATTTATTCACAATCAATGGCCACCGTTGGTGTTAGCGAATGAATACAAAAACAAACCTAAAAGTAGTGCACAATTATTAAATAATAGATGTTGGCCTAGTGTCGGAAGGTCCGCAATGTTTGAAAAAAAATCCAGTTTAGCAGTTATCAAATTAAATCCATTAGCGGCGCTAGTGTGCCTTACCCTTCGCCTTAATATTGAGTGACAATACATAGTAAACAGACAAAAGGGTTGTTTTGCTGACAATAAGCTTCCTTCAGTCTACCTCAATAACCTTCAATCTCCTGGAGTTTGAAGCAAGCAAGACAGCAGGAAGGCAGGCAGCAAACATACATACATACAAAAATATAAAGGTTTCCTCTTTATAATGTAGTGTATGACTCACCGCACCTTTGCATTACATGTCATAGCTAATTGATGAACCAGTATTAAATCATACTTAAGGCACTACAGTCGTTTCACTCAACGCTTCTCCCGGTCCCCACATTGCATGGCGACCCTGCCAGTGCTGCCTATTGGCGGCGCTGGGCCAGATGGTTTTTTAAAATTCTAAAGTTAAAATGTGACTAGTTAAATTAATAAGAACAATGTAATATGGTAAAAAAAAGAGACAATGGTGACAAAATAAAATAAAAGACAATATTTTTTTTATATAATAATAATAATAATGAACGATGAGCTATGTGGAAGCTGACTAAATAAATTATCTATTTAAAAATTATCTATGTGAGTGCTTCGGACTGCTTCGGAAATATCAAGATTTTCTAAATATTATAATGAAGAGGTAAACTAGTAAAAGTATAAGAAGACTACAATACTAAGTTCCTGTAAATTGATTGAAAACAAAGAGAACGATTTGGTGCTGCTGCTGTCGAGAGATGACTGCCGAGAGATGTCAGACGAGATGGTGAAAGAAATTGCTGGGTGCTGGGTGAAGCAGGAGTCTGATGTGGACCAGCCGCGTGAATCAGGCCAGTTTTCCGAAAATATTTCTATTTAAAAATTTAATTCCACATATTATTTTGCGTAACAGTTTTATAACTTGAATAATATAAAAGTAACTATTCCAAAATGTACTTATTTAAATTCATTGGTAATGTAGTAAGTTTTTTTATAACACGAATAATAAAGTAACATTTTATTTGTAAATGTTTTTTTCAAATTAAGTATTGTTTAATTGAATTAATTGAGTAAAAGCACTTAACAATTTGGTTGTAGAAGAATTTATTTAGTACTTACAGCTCACGATAATGTTTTTATGATTATTAGATTATTTTTTATAATGATTATTAGAGATCTCTAATGCTAAATTTATTAAATTTTAATGTGACTTATTTTCCTTTTATTACTATATAGTTTCGCAGACACGTATCTGTCTCTAGTATTTAACTTCTAAATATATCAATCTAATTATCTTATTGTATGTTTTACATTGGAAGTTTTGTGTTGTGCGTTTTTGATATTAGCTATCAAATAAAATAAAATGTAATCGATAGAATACTAAGCACCCTATATGTTTAACACTTGTTGACGATATGACGATAAATTGATATTTTGTGACTTTAAATAATGATGGCACTATAAGCACATTAAAAGATTTCAATTTGAATGTTTTAAATTGGTATAAAAGGTTCTAAAATACCAAATGTAAACTAACGAAGGTTAAATCATTCAGAATGATAAAGAAAGTAATATTATAGAGAATAACTTTAATTAAAAAGGTCAGAGAAAATAATTGTACTTTTATTGATTTTATTTCTTGAGATTTTTTTTATTGCTTTGTATTTCAAGATTAGGTACCTAAAGATTTTAATTGTTTGCTATTGCTACACATAGTATTAATTTAACTGTGAGAGATTAAGAGAGTATAATTGACTTAGTTATTTATTTACTTAGAAGCAAAAGTTCTTTATTGTTGTAACCTATCTTATTTACAGTGTAATTATGTTGCTGATAATATTTTTTTAGCCACGTCTTCAGAACTAAGTAAGTACCAATAATGTGAATTGTACAAGTATAATTTAAAAACGAAAATTACTGTTACAAATAGTTTTCAATTACATAACGTATTTTGTTTTAATCTATTTCTGTTAATCGAAAAGATGTTACAGTTATCCAGTTCATCCAGTAATACAGTTTTCTTTTTAATCAAAAGTTGACAATGGCCGTATCTACTTAGTAATTATAAAAGTTTATTAATTAGCATTTCTCGCTTCATGTCATATTGTAATAAACAGTTTATTCTAAATTATTTAAATCGAAAGTAAAGTAAAAATTAAGTGTAGTTAAATTACTGCTTGAACTTTCGTTATTTTTGGCTTAATTTACGTAGTAATTTGTTAAAAGATTAAACATTCATGTTTTGTTATAGTGTTGAATATTGGTAAAAGAAGTTTGTTGCATAATTGGGATATTTTTTGTAAAATATAAAAAGAAGTGTTAGTAAAAATTTTAGTAATTCTAAATCATTCAAATCATGCACGAGTTCTTAGTATTCAGACAAAGACCACACAATGTTGTAAGTTGGTTTTGTGTTCAGTCAAGTCAGCGTAACGCGCTCGAACTTTACACGTTGCAAATGCTGCAGAACGTTACAATAACAATGTTACAACAAAAATACAACAATCTTGTTCCAGGTAATCATTAGTAAACATTTCATTTTAATACTTCGGAAGCATAAGCTTAAGCCGAATCACAAGATAGCAATTGAAAACCAAGTTAAATTTAAAATGTTGTACGCATTTATAGTAAAATTATTGCAGAAGACCATGAGAATTATTGGTTCTTATGCTGTAAACACATTATTTTAAAACAACAATAGACGACTATTTCATACGTAACTTTTATAAGAAATTTTATTTAGATTTGTGTTTTAAATAGTAATACTTAATAAAAAGTATTTGTACACGTTAATGCAAGCGCACATAGCATTACATTTTAGTAGTAAAGGTATCAACTAGATTAAATAGTACTTATCCGATAAATTTATTAAAAACTAAGTACTTAAATAAAATAAATTAATAAATACAATATTTTGCTAGCAATTTCTGATGGAAAAAGGTAGAGTTTCATTCACTGCTCTGCATTAAAAAACTTTTAATTATTTGAGGTGATCTATACAATTCAATTAGGTTAATTAGGTACATTGCATTGATTAGTTAGCTTGTCTTGTATTTAAATTATTATAATAAATAAAAAGGTTTTTTTTTAGTATTTGTTTATGTAGACTATCGAGAAAGATAATCGTTTTAATTTTTTTGACATTTAAACAGAACATGACGTACTTAGGTCAAAATTAGTTTGATTTAAATTATAAATATGAGACATAGTTTATAAACATTGATTTGATTGATTCTGGTTTCTGGTCATTAGTTAAAAAAAAAAAAAAAAAACTTTTGAAAACACTTAAAAAAACTTTTGCTCCGTGGTTCAAACAGAGTGCTAAATATTTCGGATTATTATAGATTATGTTTGGATGCCATCAGTTATTAATTTACACGACTAATAAATAAGGATTGTTATCACATTCCTGTACCAACGGCGGTATGACCGCGCAAGACGATAGATAAAGGTATCATCGCTAAATATGGATGTAGCGAGAGAGGTGTCTATACTAACTCGGAGTGATTTCATAAACAATGCCACCCGGGTTGCCCCCGATTGTTATGAGTTTTAAGGCAAAGACAAATAAGTTGTTTATCTAAAACGGATTATAAGAGAATAAATTATTGGAATATTAGGAGGAAGTAGACCAATTTAGAGTAAAATAAGTATCTAGGCTAGTATTCAGAAGATACAAGGACGAGAAAAATAAGATAAAGATAGGAAGTAGGTGTATTGCCTACACAATCTGTATTAAAAATCTTTTTGTAACAATATGTTGACAATTAGGTACAGATAGGACAGTTTTGGAATGTATAAGTAAGGTATGGAATGTTTTAAGGATAAAAGAGTTTGTGATTAATTAGGTTCTTGAGGATGAAATGCGATTGGACTGATCACCCAAAAGCATTGAAAAATCTTATTTACCTAATTTTTCTTATTTTGGATTGTTGTTATGTAAATGGTTATGAAAGAAATGGACATATAAATAAATGAAAGAGATAAATGAAAGATGATACGGTACACATTAAAAGGTACTATAGGGATCAGGTCCTTCAGGTTTATCTAGATGTGAACGAGATTCCTCTTTGAAAACTGTTGGAGACCAAAAGATGTCTTAATTTATGACCCTATAAAAATGGTACATGGAGGTTCAGATCCTTCCATTCGATCATGGTGTAAATAAAATTTCTCTGTGAGATAAGTTGGAGTCCAATAGAGGCTTAAACCATGACCCCCAAAATAAATGAGTTGTGCGCACAACCCAAACAGGCACTAAGATGCACTGTTTTAAAATATTAATAAATAATAAAATAAAAGTCGACTTTATGTAAATGTACCAAAATAAATAAATAAAAGGGAGCGGCCGCCCCAAATAATAATAAAAAGTACCTAATAAATAATATTATTATATTATAATTATGAAAAGGTGTACCGATGAATGATAATGTGATGACTAGTCTATGAAAGAAATAAAATATAGTACCTACGAGATGAATAAAAGTGTGCACACGATGTAATGTAAAGAGAATAATATGAGTGCAAAATGTAAGGTACCTTACCAAACTATAAAATTACGAAAATGAAAACTACGAGTAAAATGAGAGTTCTCTAAAATACACAAGTACGTCAAGTAGAAGCATTATGTAGGTATGACATTAAAATAAATTAATAAAAAGTAAAGGACTATTGTGAAATATTAAGGGGTTTTTTTTTTAAACACATTACTTATTAGGTGAAATGCTAGGAGAATTATAAAGCTCCGTGTTATTTATATTAGAAAATGAAAGACGTCGGAATAGGAGTTTTTATTAAGTGTTTTGAAAATCGTCAACAACTGGGTAAAAAAATAAAACTGTCTACAATTCAGGTCTCCTAGTGTAGCCAATAATAGAATTTACGTTTTTCAGTATTAATATTGAGCAATAAAGAAATTTATTATTTTTTGTTTACTAATTATTATTAAATAAACAATGATATTTTTTCTATTATATTATTAAGACAATTGGTTAACTTTTAATTTAAGAAAATATTAGGTTGTTAAAAATAAAGAATAGTTTGTAGTAGTTTAGTAGTTAGTTAGTTTAGTAGCAATGTAAAGAAATAGTAAGCCGAAAAATAGAAAGAACAAGATAGACTTCAGTTTTGTTTCATATTTTTAGTTATTTTATATGTTTGTTATGTATGTTCTGTGAAAAATTTTTTGGACATTATGTCTCATTGTAATATAAGTACCTACTTAATTACTTATAATATATAATTTTAATGTTGATTCAAAAAATTTTAAAATTAATTAGTATCAAAATGTATTTAATTATATAGATAAAAACAGGTTTGGTAGGAACTGTATTCGATTCGTTTTATAATTTTATAAGTACTTGGGTTTATTTTAAATGTAAATTGTTGGCATCCGGAGATATAAGTATATTTTATGGTAAATCATACCTATAACAACTTTACCTAAAGATTTAGATTATATTCTTTATGGTTTTAATATATATTTTTGGTTATCATATTAAGCGTATATTTTGGTTTGTTAAACTATGTAGTTTTCTATTGTTTCTTTTAATGCAAATTATTATTATGTTGATATGGAAACTTTAGTCAAAGAAAGTAAATAGTATTGTATTGTAATAAACATGAAAATTACTTTTAATTTTAAACTGTGAGTGAGGTATTTATAAAAAAAAATATATATATATTTACTTATATATTTTTTTTTCTAAAAAACGGTGGAGGTGTAGTGTATGACTCACCGCACCTTTGCATTACATGTCATAGCTAATTGATGAACCAGTATTAAATCATACTTAAGGCACTACAGTCGTTTCACTCAACGCTTCTCCCGGTCCCCACATTGCAATAATATTAGTATAGATTGTTTGATATAGAAAATATCATTAAAATTAACTAATTGCAAAAATTTAAAATATTGAACAGTATGAACTTTGTATGGGTTACCGATTACTCTCGGTCTGGGTATCTTGACAGATACCTATTTACCTGATAAAAAACTGAGCCTACGATATCTTATCATATTATACTCAAATAATCCATGTATTTATAACAAATGTTATAAATTTGACATAATTTAAACACACTTAAATGGACCCTACATGGTTTTCCCACGTGCAAAAAAATTAATTTTACTTAGTTATTAGAAGACTTGATAAAAAATGGGGGCAAGACACGATTGGTGTATCATAACAACAATATTATTATATGTATATGTGTCATAAAATTGAGGAGCTCGATGGCGCAGTGGTTAATGCGCCCGGTCTGCGATTGCTGAGGTTAAGCAACTTTCGCAAAGGCCGGTTATCGTATGGGTGACCAAAAATGTATCATGTCGAGCTCCTCCGTGCTTCGGAAGGCACGCATAGCCGTTGGTCCCGGCTGCACAAGCAGTCGTTAACAACCACTAATCCGCACTGGGTCCGTGGTGGTTTACGGCCCGTTCTCCCTATCCATCCATAGGGAAGGCTCGTGCCCCAGCAGTGGGGTCGTTGATGAGCTTATGATGATAGATAATATAACATATTTGAGTGTGTACTAGCATTTTAAGGGTCGGGTCGGGTAATGATGATGTTATAGGTAAATACAATAAAAACATTAATGATTCTGTTATCTTTAAAGAGTTATTATATCTCGTAAACATGATAGACTAGGCTGAGTTATCAAGAACAATTTGTGTGTCGCAGATAATATGTATACTGATAAACGTATCTGTACCTATAATAATATTGTTGATTTAGCAGTAAGTGGATTATTTGCAGTTAAAAGCGATTGTTGAAGGTCAATGCCCTATAATAATGCAATTTATGAGAGGTTTAGTTTAATTTGTTAGATTTTGGACTCATTACATAAAATGTTTAAGTAATTTTTAACGCAAATTTTGTTGCGAACAAATTACAAAAACACAAATGTTGAAAAAATCTCCACGAGCAGGATTTGAACCGGCACCCTTCTCACATACCGGGTCAGGTGCTCTTCCAATTGAGCTATCGTGGTTCTGTGTTGTGTGCTGCAATGTTATGTGCTGCAAAATGTACAAAAAATACCTTTTTAAAAATATAAAATAAATGGTAATCTTTTTTGTAAGTCCGTACTCTTTATTTACCTCCTTTGAAATCAGATATACTCTATTTCTTCTAATAAAAATTGGCAACCGTACTCCGTGATGGCCCCAAAGTTGCGTACCGATTTTCAAGCGTTCATCAGTACATTATTAATCGAAGCGTAGAGTATACCTAGGTACAAGGCATCAATATTGATTGAAATAAAAATAGCACTGATAGTAAACGGTCGTTGACTATGGATTTGGAAAGTTTAATTTAGAATTGCGGTAATCGTAAGCTGTTGCTGCAACTGGCAACCTTTGACGAAAACTTTTAAAAAGTGCGGTTAAAAAAAAAGGTTTTTTCCCTCTTCCAATGCGATTGATTTTTTTTTTATATTAAAAAGGAGGCAAACGAGCAGGCGGGTCACCTGATGGAAAGTAATCACCGCCGCCCATAGACACCCGCAAATCCAAAGTAATCGCAGATGCGTTGCCGGCCTTGAGGAAGGAGTTGGATCTTGAGGGGGAGTAGGAATTGGGAAGGGGAAGGGGTGAGAGATGGGCCTCCGGTACTTTCACTCACCGGACGAAACCTAACAGCAACGAGTGCCATTGTTTCACGCCGATATTGTGTGAGAGGGTGGTACCGGGCGAGTCGACTCATTTCGTGCTGCAACGCAGCGTGGCTCTACCACTCAGAAAGTAGGTACACACTTCAATCAACCACAAACTATCTTTCTTCAATAGACCTTGAACTTTGTGACTATGGCGTACCTAATATGGTTGAACATTTATTGAAGAAAGTTTATAGTTGTGGATAAATTGATATGCAAGCGTATGTACAAAGATTGGACCGACAGGGTCCATACTTTGTACTTCAGTTATGTAAAATAACAACTTTGTCACGTGTAGAAAGTAAGCGGACTTCTTGGGGGGAAAGTGAAGAGTCATGTCTGCGGTTTTGTTTTATTTTCTAAAATTTGTGTTATGTCGAATATTAATGTGAAATAATGGTGGATTATTAACCGTTAAGTGTTCGTGAGTGTGCATGAGTGTTGGCAAATGAAACAAAACAGTGCAACGGCACTTTTCAAATTCTCTCAAGAAGTCCGCGTGAGGACTTAGTAAAGCCCCACATCTTTATTGAGATACTCGAGGGGTTGGGGGGTATATAATTTCTCACTTCTCATTTCTATTATCATTCATCATCATACAGGAAGGAAATATTGTTTAGTTATGTATTACTTGTAAGAAAAATTACTTTGACACTGGCTAAATGTGCTAATCGCACAAAGCCATCAACTAAAGGAAAAAAAAAGGGTCAAGCAACACACATAGACAACCTCTCACGGGCAGCGGTATCTCGCAACAGCAGCGCTCTTACTAGGGTTGCCACCTTTTTTGTGCAAATAAAGACTTTTTATTAAGGCGAAGGGTAAGGCACACTAGCGCCATCAATTGATAATTCGACAATTACTAACGGACCGGATTTTTTTTTAAACATTGCGTACCGTCCGACAACAGTAAAGAATCCATAGTATTTATTTAATAAATGTGCACTAATTTTTGTTGCGTGATTTATTCACAAAACGGGCTATCGCATTTATTCACAAACAATGGCCACTGTTGGTGTTAGCGAATGAATACAAAAACAAACCAAAAAGTAGTGCACAATTATTAAATAATAGATGTTTGCCTAGTGTCGAAAGGTCCGCAATGTTTGAAAAAATATCCAGTTTAGCAGTTATCAAATTAAATCCATTAGCGGCGCTGGTGTACCTTACCCTTCGCCTTAAAAGGTGGAAAAAAGTAGATTATGTCAAAATAAAGTACGATTATTTATTTCGCTTAAAACATACTTGTCATTGTTTTTAGCGACGTTTAACAAATAATTATCACTGCTAATTAGCTACACAGCAACTTTTTTGTGTTATATGTAAAAAGAATCCCAGATAAATAATCATCATCATCGGCCTATCATAGTCCACTGCTGGACATAGGCCAGATAAATAAAATATGTGAAATAAAGTATTATTGCGTACTTTATTGTTATCATAAAGTATAGAGTACAATTACCCGAAATAACGTACAATACTTTACAATACAGTACGGGTGGCAACCCTAGCTCGGACTGTTCCTACCTGTTTCGAGATTCGTGTCCGTGAGGATTGTCTATGTGTGCGTGATTGTATGTATGTATTATAGCTGTGCCCCGCGGTTTTATTAGTCGTAGCGTGATGTAATATAGCCTATAGCCTTCCTCAATAAATTGGCTATTCAACACTCTTCAGGGGGTGCAGCGCGGAATTTTGAAAATTTACGTGTTTTTAAGTCACTGGTGCTAGGCGCTGAATAGGTCATATACATTAAAAGAATTAGTGTAGGTTAGCTTGATCCTTTGACAAAGTCATGGTTGTCTTGGAATTTGAAACAAATACCCAGAAACTGCATAAACAATACGTAAAAGCAATGATATCTAAAAACTTATTTCTTTAGAAACTTTGTAAATATAGCACAAATGAAACAATGATCCGACATCAAAATGGTTGTATTGATATTTCGCAGGTCACTGTTGTCTTATTTTTCAATTAAAAAACATGAGTATGAAAATATTAAGACTTTTATAATTTTTTACCCAAACGCCTATAATTTTACGAAAGTAAACATTGCTCTAATTAAATCAGCAGCCTACTCTGTACAGATATTAGTGTGCGTGCGTATTCGTAGTCGTGCGCCGTTGTCATACCACTGCCACGCGCCGCTCGCTCGCTATCATAAAAAAACTTGAAACTCGCAGTTTTGCGTCCGCGCTGCACCCCCTTCAGCTTATAATTTATTAGCTGACCCGGCGGACTTCGTACCGCTTTGACAGTTTCCATCATTGAGTTAATATATTCAATGGTTTCCATGACAACAAAACAAACAAATCATTTTGTATTGGAAAATTAAATTGACGTTTTTAGTATTTTATTTAATTATTTTTTAAATATAGCCTATGTTACTCAGCGCTAATGTAGCATTCTAATGGTGAAAGAATTTTTTAAATCGGTCCAGTAGTTTTTGAGTTTATTCGTTGCAAACATACATACATCCATACAAAAATACGAAGGTTTCCTCTTTATAATATTAGTATAGATATGTGTGTATTTTGTGATTCCGATCCCTGATAATGTCAGAGTAAACTACTTGCCCGTGCGATCTTCTCCCGTTTCTCCAGGGTCTCCAGCCTGCGCTCCATCGCCACCAGCTTGCCCTTGAAGTCACTCGCGATGCATTGGCACAGGTTCAAAGACTCCCCAAAAATACGCATCTTGCATTTGAAGTCGTTGAAGTCAGTTCGGAATCTGGTGGACAAAGACACACGATAGATTATTTCATCATCATCATCAGCTCATTTTATGTCCCCACTGCTGGGGCACGAGCCTTCCCTATGGATGGATAGGGAGAACGGGCCATAAACCACCGCGCGGGCCCAGTGCGGTGTGGTGGTTGTAAACGACTGCTAATGCAGCCGGGACCAACGGCTTTACGTGCCTTCCGAAGCACGGTGGAGCTCGAGATGAAAAATTTTTGGTCACTCATCCGATGACCGGCCTTTGCGAAAGTTGCTTAACCTCAGTACTCACAGACCGGGCGCGTTAACCACTACGCCATCGATCTCCTCTATATAAGAATATCAGTTAGTGTGCTTTTTTTTGATAGAGTTTACTGATTGCCATTGTGCATTTTCAGCTTCCCCGCGCTTTTTTGGGGGCGGCGAGAAACTTAAAGGGTTCCTCAAGCTGTGTGAAACGAAGCCCGTCAAAGGTTTTCTAGAAGGAGCGGCATCACGCTCTAATGCGTGTCCCCATGCCGTACTACCGTTTTTAAAGGTTGTAATTGGTATCTGACGTCATGGGAGACATCTTTGACGACCTCCTTGGTCGGGTGGCTTGCACACCGGTTTTCATGGTGTCGCCATCTCTGAAGTCCCGGGTTCGATCCCCGGTCGGATCAATTTAGAAATACCTGTTTTTCTAAATTGTTTCGGGTCTGGGTGTTTCCTATGTATAATAACAATAAGTATGTATTTAAAGTATATTAAGTATGTTTATCCGTTGTCTAGTTAACCATATAACAAGTTTCTTAAGGAAGCTTTTCTAGGGGCTAGATAATTGGTGTGAGTGGGGAAACATTTATTTATTATTATTATTATTTATCTCTCGCTTGGATCTGACTCGCATACTCCTTAAATCTAGCAGTGGACCTAATATGAGCTGAGTGCCAAATGCGAGTTGCATTCGCCATCTTTTTTTAGAGAGAGATTGCTGATTGCCTCAGACGGCATTTTCAGCTTCACCGGGCTTTTTTGGGGGCCGCGAGGATCGTAAAGGGTCGGATCAAGCCGTGTGAAACGAATCACCTTCGGAGGTTCTCTAGAGGGAACGGCATCGCGCACTAGTGCGCGTCCCCGTGCCCTACTAGATTCTCCGAAGGGTTCGGATCGGATCGGGATAAGCCATTCGATCACGTTGACGGAATCGAGAATTTGTATGGCAAAATGTTAACTCTTCTCGTATGTCGCCAGGAGGCGCTGCTTCAATGCCATACTAATTTTCGTTTTGTAAACGTAATCGAATTAATACGGATAGTAAACAAAACTCCAATAGGCACCCTGATAATGTACCTACAGTGATAGACGATCATAGGAGACAGCTCTTGCTTGGATTTGAGGCCTACACGAACCACGTTCGACATGTTGCCTCCCTGTCACACTTACGCACGAATTTACAAGTGCAAAAGAGAGGCAACACGCCGAACGTGGTTCGTGGTAGGCCCTCTGGCTCTCACATGCTCCTTATATCCAGCAATGGACTAATATAGGCTTATGATGTACATACCTAGTGATTGATGTGGATAGAGACACGTTTTTAGAGGTTGTATTTGGTATCTGACGTTTTATGAGACATCCCTTGCTTGGATCTGGCTCTTAGATGCTCCTTATATCTAGCAATTGACTTAATATGAGCTGATGATGTATCTACCTAGTGATAGACGAAGATAACGACACATTAGTAGAAGTTGACGTTTCTGAATTCATGGGAGACATCTCTTGCTGGCTCTCGCATTCTCCTTATGTCCATCAGTAGACTTAATAATAGCCTGATGATTATAATGATAGACGATGATAACGACACATTAGTAGAACTTGACGTTTCTGAAGACATGGGAGACATCTCTTGCTTGGATCTGGCTCTCACATGCTCCTTATGTCCAGCAATGGACTAATATAGGCTTATGATGTAACTACCTAGTGATAGACGATCATAGGGACACATTTGTAGATGTTAAAGTTTCTGACGTCATAGGAGACATCTCTTGCTTGGATCTGGTTCTCACATGCTCCTATGTCCAGCAGTAGACCTAATATGAGCTGATAACGTACCTACCTAGTGATAGATGAAGATAACGACACATTTGTAGATGTTGTAGTTTCTGACGTCATGGGAGACATCTCTTGCTTGTATCTGGCTTTTACATGCTCCTTATGTCCAACATTGGACTAATATAGGCTTGTGATGTACCTACCTGGTGATAGACGATGATAACGACACATTAGGAGAAGTTGACATTTCGGACGTCATAGGAGACATCTCTTGCTTAGATCTGGCTCTCGCATGTTCCTGATCAGTCTGTGACCACCGGTCCTCACTGCTGGAAGATGGTGAGGCTATTTGGATCCTGGCTTTAGGATTGTACCTGTTGCGATTCATTATGACTAGAGGGTAGTAGACCGATGAGTTCTATGACGACTGGTTCTGACTTGTGAATTTTGTCTGTGGCGTGCATAGATTGTAAAACGCTTAAGAGGTTGTGAAAGAGGTTGTGTTTAAATAGTTTTTATGCTGCATAGAGCATTAAACCGACACTGCATGCTGCTATATTCATGAAGCTGTAGATATAAGGCTATTTTCATGAAGCTATAGATATTAGTATACAATATTTTAAGTTTTCTAGATATTTACTTACAATTTTTTTTGTCGTATGAATTCTTGTTTTTGCTGATGTGACCGATGTGTATAGGGGTTACTTTTTTACCTAGTACCTAGTAGCATTTAAACGAGAAAACGAAAAAAGAGCAAATCAAATCAAATCAAATCAAATCATTTATTGCATTCATAGTATAAAGGAATTGTTGCTAAGTCTTATAACAATAATTTATTTCCGATAGCAATTACTTATTAATATACATTTATTTAGCTACAAAGAACTGTAAAAATTATTCTAACATCAAGTTTTTGTGATTGGCTCTAGCGTCATCTATATTATAGGAAAAGTACTACTATTGTAACTCAAAGCCAGAAAGTTTCGCTACTTGCCGCTAGATGGCAGCGCGCTTCAAAGCATGCTTTTCAATTCTTCTTCTTTTGCCCTGCCCCGCTGCTGGTGGTACTCTAGGATTAGGTTTTTATAATGTTTTATTGTTTTTATATTAAAATATTGTAAAAATCTAGTTTTAAGAAAGAAAATAAATAAAAGAGATACTAATAATAATAAAACATTTAATTCAGATTATAGAATCCATACAGATGTTAGTAGAAATTAATTAATTTAATTAGCTAGATTATGGGGTACTTTGAGCAATTTTGGTACAAAAAACTTGCGTTTTTAGTTACGACTCTTTTATGTTCATGAATATAATATTATTTTGTTATTGTTATTGGTATACTTATGTACCCCTTTGCGATTGGACAGGGTTTTTTTCATATTGTATATAGTCTTAATATACAGTGTTTTTTTTAACTAGGACAGAATGATGAAGTTCGAAATCAGATATACAGATAAACTGGTTGAGGAACCGGCAAAGGCTTTTGTGAAAACAGTTTGGCATAGCAAATTTTTTGGTGAAATGTAAGTTGTACATAAAAATTAGTCAAATTGATCAAACTTTTTAATTAATTGACTCTGTTTCAAAATGTTTATATTATAAAATGTTTAAATAATTTTAACGCAAATTTTGTTGCGAACAAATTACAAAAACACAAATGTTGAAACAATTTCCACGAGCAGGATTTGAATCTGCACCCTTCTGACATACCGGGTCAGGTGCTCTTCTAATTGAGCTATCGTGGTTCTAACCAGCCCGCCGAAATTTTTCAACACTTTTTACTTTGAAAGCCAAAGGCGCCCATTCAATGTCAACAACTACCGTCACTAACATCCGATCATAATATTTTTACAAATATTAAAGATCAGTTAAGAAGTAAGCAAGCTATTTATAAAATGTTTAAATAAATCTTAGAACCACGATAGCTCAATTGGAAGAGCACCTGACCCGGTATGTCAGAAGGGTGCAGGATTAAATCCTGCTCGTGGAAATTTTTTCAACATTTGTGTTTTTGTAATGTTTATATTATTATCTTTGACAAAAGGTTTGTAAGAAAACAGCTTGTATTGTGTAAAATACCTCCATTTTATTAAATATAATATTTTAATACTAATTGTAACAATTACAAAGTGTGTAATATCATTATTGTTGAAAATTCATATAAAAATAGATCTTACGCCTAAAACCGAGGACATATTAGATGGTCGACCATGTTGGTTGAAAAAAAATCAACATGGTCAAAGGTCTAATTGTTGTAGTGGAATTTTTAACTTAAATTATATTTTGCTATCTTAATAATAATATAAAAATGATGTTATAATTAAAATTGATTTGATTTTATATAAAAAAATAAAGCAAAAATTTAAATTATAAAAAAATTATAACATGGCAGTTTTCTAAAACGCAAATAATACCGAATATACCGTAAGTATAGTTACAGAAAACAATACATTACATATTTTTTTAAAATTATAAATATAATACATTTTAATTTTATAATAAATATACAATACATTTTCGTTTTATACAACTAGAATTCTTGAAAGTATAACCTATCTATTTACAGAATTTCATATAATTATTATTATTATAATCATAGTAAAAAGAATACAATTTTAATAAACTTTTCGTTGATCGAATTCGGATAATGATTTTTAGAAACAAACGGACGGTAACTTCGCTTAGGAACTCGATATAAAAAACTTTTTAATATAAAAAAAACATTAATATGATTTTTTGTACTGACCAATAATTGTGAAAAAACATATCTTTTATGGCACTCCTCAACAACATTTTTTGTTACCAATATTTTATTTTTTGCAAAAAAATCACAAAAAATTTTTTACTTCTTTCCTTCAAGGCATTTGCATTGGGCGTTATGTTTATGCGCACCGGCGATTCCAGTGAAACCGGGATTAAAAGACACACCAGGCGCTACGTATTGAGGATTAGTGCCACTTCCAGACGTTTCGTAAGTAATAATCTGCGGTTTAGTTGTATAAGTTACCAACTGCGGTTTAGTTGTATAAGTCACGAGTTTCGGTTTAGTTGTATAAGTGAAGTATTCCGGTTTAGTCGTGAAGGTGACTATCTCTGGCTTAGTAGTGTAGGTAATAATTTTCGGTTCTGTCTGGAACACTTTCTTTTCAGAGTAGGAAGCTGAGAAACTGTTTGATATTGGCGCTGTAATGGCCGCGTTGAAACCGCTGTTAGCTTGAGATTCGGAGAACTTCGAACCGAATTGACTGAAACCGAACTCCTGGCTTCCACCGGCTGAAGTGCTTCCTGCGAACGAAGCTCCGGCTCCAGCTTTGGCACCAGCGTTGTATTGACCGGACCCTTTCGCAGCGTTGGAGTATTGACCCTTGACTCCTGAGTTGAGTTGACCAGAGTACTGGTTGGTGGTGACTTTGGTGCCGATGGAGTATTTGGCGAATCGGACGCTCTCGATAACCCCGATAGCCCATTCGTACCATTCCAAGTCAAATTTGTAGAATGCTGCTAGCTGGTTGCCTGTTTGACAGCCTGGTGAAGAGAAGAAAAGCGTTATTTCAATGTCAGTAGGGTTACTCTTGAAACCAATTGCATTAATCAATTTCCAATCACAAATCTAAAAAATGTCAAATGACACTCTTAAAAGCGATAGTAGCGCCACATTGGAATTAAATTGCGTGGAAATTGAGTGAACATATCGATATGGAGCGTTCCGAAATTGCGAAACTGAGCCTACCAGGAAGGCTTTATGCCAGTCTCTCACACTTTGGCTGGTAACATATGGTTAAATAGGCATTTAGTTTTTAATTTGCTATTTTTATTCTTTGGTTTTTTTAAGTTCAGTAAAGTTATGTTTCTTTTTTTGTTTTAAGTTTTGTTCTGTTCTATTATTGTACGTACAAAGTATTTTTTAATAATTTGAATTCAATCGTATTAATTTAATTAGATGATATGAAGTATATAATAATTTAATATATAATAAATGTTAATAAATGTGCCGTCAGCCAGGAAAAAAAAAAAAAATCTAATTTGGGTTTTTAATATTAATGTTTTATAAACCCTGAATAAATTATTATTATAGAGGTTTTATTTTGTGTTAAAATCATTTATAGAACGTTATAGATTGAATTTTTATCAGGTTTTTTAAATAAAATTAAATAAGTTAATGGCTTTTTTGTGTTCATTAAGGGTCTTTCTTTATAGCTAATTACAGCTCAAACATAGACCCTGTTTGACCACAACAAATGGCTATGTAAGTAAGTTTAACTAACTGTGCAATTTATATTGTTATCTAGTTTGAATTATTAAGCTTATTCATTCAAATTTTCGTTTTAAATGAAAGAAATAAAATTGCTCAAGGGAAAAATTTGTAAAACTGTTTTGGTACAATATAAGTTAATTTAGCTATTAAAACGACTTTTTATACATATATTTTTTAAAGTATAAATAACTTTTAATTTTTTTTTAACAAATAAAGTTGCTAACCCGAATCCCATGAGTAGATGCCTCTCAGTACGTAGTGCTCGTTGTCAGTGGTGCAAGCCAGGGCGCTTCCGATGTCAACCTGAAGATAATTTATAAGAATTTTATTAATATAAATAATTCATACATAAAAACGTATAAAATAAGGAGCTCGATGGTGCAGCGGTCAACGCGCCTGGTCTGCGATTGCTAAAATAAAATAACATTCGCAAATGCCGGACATCCGATTGGTAACCAAAAAAAAAATTATCTCTCGTTCCTCCGTGCTTCGGAAGGCACGTAAAGCCGTTGGTCCCGGCTACATTAGCAGTCGTTAACAACCACAGCATCGCTGGGCCCGCGTAGTGGTTTACGGCCCGTTCTCCCTGCAGTGTAAACATACATAGGGAAGGCTCGTGCCCAGCAGTGGGACATAAATTGAGCTGGTGATGATGATTATGATGACGTATCAAATAATCGTAATATGATTAGTTATTTACATATAATTTAACGCAAATATGCGAACAAATTACAAATTGAAAAAAGACAAAGTGTTGAATAATTCCACGAGCAGGATTCGAACCCGCACCCCATGACATGCCGGGTCAGGTACGTAGTGCAACTATGCTGTCGTGGCTCAATCCAACTCGTCGAAATTAATCAACACTATCTACTCTTACTCTGTAAGCCAAAGGAGCCATATTCGATCCCGGTCGTGAAATTTTTTCAACGCTGTCTTTTTTCAATTTATAATCATAGTACTTAGTTAATATCAATACATAGCTAATAAAAAATGTTTCCTACACTCACACCAATTATCTAGCCCCAAGAAAAGCTTCCTTAAGAAACTCGATAAATGGTTAACTAGACAACGGATAAACATACATAATATACTTAAATACATACTTATTATACATAGGAAACACCCAGACTCGAAACAATTTAGAAAAACAGGTATTTCTAAATTGATCCGACCGGGGATCGAACCCGGGACCTCAGAGATGGCGACACCATGAAAACCGGTGTGCAAGCCACTCGACCAAGGAGGTCGTCAGTCTAGTCTAGCATCGTCTAGTTGCGATTAGTTCGTTTGGATAACAATCAATGATAGTTACGAGTATTTGTTACAATCGTGAAAATTAAACAACTATCCCTGGACTGGATGTGTGAATAAATCGAAATATCTTGAGATACTTCATGCTTTGGAAGGCACGCTAAGCCGTCCTGCCCTGACTGTCGTAACATGGCAGCTGCTGATGATAGTTAAGGCCTGAAAGTTTCATTTACAGAAAATTATGATGATAAATAAAATGCACTATAGGTCACCCCAAAGTATAACGGCAACTAGTCAGAAAAAGCTTTTGCCTTTGTAATATTGGCAGGCACTAAAAGATTTTATGTCACCTATCTATGTCACATTAATGTCAACATTCCTCTCTCATTCTGCCAGCCTACTATGTCATAGAAAGAGGAAAACAATGTTATCATCATCATCATCAGCCTACACTGGTCCACTACTGGACATAGGCCCCTCCTTGGAGCACGATCCGCGGCTACTCTCATCCAGCTCTTGCCAGCCACCTTGCGAAGATCGTCGCTCCACCTGCCTGAGGGCATCCTACGCTACGTTTGCCGATACGCGGTCTCCACTCAAGAACTCGTTTATCCATCGGTTATCGGTTCTGCCGCAAAAAATTACCTTGCATATATTGTTGACAGGGTTAAGTGGCTGGCCGCACGCGCAGCTCTCTTGGTCATACTGCTCCAGTAAATGAGGATAGTCGGAGCTGAGCTTAGCCTGGCACTCGCCAGGGTTGATCAGCGACACGTTGACGCTGTGGAGGATGCTGCCGGCAAGGTGAGCTGCAAGAAGATAGATAAAGTAGATAAATTCATTAAGTTTACTTCAATATTGACACACACACGTCAAATAACCTGGTGGGTTACTTTTGAAACACAATTGCAATAATCAATATCCAATCCCAAATCTAAAAAATTCAAATAAATGGAGTCGGCAACAAAGGACACCCTAATTGCAGCCTACAAAGCTCTCTGCCAGTCACTTCTTATATACTGCATCATGGCTTGGGGTGGGATGATGAAATCTTTTCTAATCGAATTAGAAAGAGCCCAACGTTTAGTCCTTAAAATAATTTTTCGTAAACCCTTCCGTTTCAACACTGATCTCCTTTACAAAGAATGCGGCGTTCTGAGAGTCCGACAGTTGTTCATACTTCGAGCTGTAATGGCCTCTCACAAAACGGCCCTAGCATCTCTTTCCTACGAACAACTTCTCAGGAAACGTGTATACAAAGTGCAAGTCCCGGCAGCCCGTACAACTTTTGCTAAACACCATCCACATTTTCTTCTGCCGCAACTTTACAATACCCTTCTGAAGAGTACCTAAATATCCCCCACATCACTCAAACACACACCGCATACTCATATTCACAATCATACACTAACACACGCACACACACGCACACGAACACACACACACGCACACACACACACACACACACACACGCGCACACACACACACACACACACACACACACACACACACACACACACACGCACGCACACACACACAAAATCTCTTTTTTACTTTTTCTATTTTTGGTTTTTCATTTAAATTTTATTAATTATTAATATTTAAATTTTAAGTATAAGAATAGTATAAGTGATCTGTAGTTCGACCAGTGTCGCCCTTTGAAACTGCTTATTATTTGTAACGTTTTTTTTGACTACTGCGAATCAAGCAGCATGCTTTGTGCAGCAGTCGCCATTAATTAAGACTTCTGTAAATTTTTACTTTCTTTTGCAATAAAAACTTTTTATTATTTATTATTATTATTATTATTAAAAGCGATAATAGCGCTACATTGCAATTAAATTGCGTGGAAATTGAGTGAACAAATTATTATCGAGATGGGGCGTTCCGAAATTGCGAAACTTATCCCAATATCGATACATATTAATCGCATTGGAATTGTATTGAGATTGAGTTTGCGTCAAGAGTAGCCTACCTGGCCGCTACCTACCGTGTACCTAGCTAGCTTTAAAATTTTATTTGAAGCGTACCTATGGGTGTGCTTCGTGGAATACTTTAGGTGTGCTTTTTCCATTTTTAACTGTATGTTTGAATTGTTTTGACCCAAATAAATTTATTTTGATTTTGATTTGATTTTGATTTGGGTGTGCTTCGTGGAATACCTCGCTACCTACTACATTATGTCGCTATAACACCAATGTCAGTAGCATCATTGTAATTCCGGCAGCTAGATATAACATAGCTAGTGCCTTTTTTTTAAATATTTTACGAGTCAGCACTTCGCCTCCATCTCACTTGATGTTAAATGAAGCATTGAATTAAAAATTACATGAAAAATTAAAGTTAATAATTATGTCTCAGTAACAACACATACAAGAACGGATACACTTTGAACCTTTAAAAGTTGACCACACCTTTCGTTACGTTGTATATAATATAAATGTTTCTATCCATGTATATATCGTACTATATAAGGTCACATTTTATCAACTGCAAATATTTTGACAAAACATCTAATTATATCAGAGAAATAAGGCCCTAGCATTTAAAATAAAATTCAGGCCAGTTTTGTTTTTTACTTTTCCTGACACAAAAATTATAATATTTTTAAGAGCGGCCTCTCTGTCGGTTTTTTTTTAATGAAACTAGGGACACGTGTAAGCGGTGAAGGCATTGCGGCCTCTCTGTTTCGCCTCTTTTGAATTGAAACTACCGAAAGTGCTTTATTTTACTTTTTAATCGAAATGTCTTTCAGCGTTTTTCTTGAAAACTAGCGTATAAAAATTTAAGGTTTTTTCATAAAAATTGTCTATATATGTATGTTGTTGAATTTATCCTCAAAATATTTGCAGTTGATAAAATGTGACCTTATATATCTACAGGTATCTAAACGACTCGCCAACAGTAAATATTACTTAAATTAACAAAGAATTTTAATAGAAACTCCTCACACTCTAAAGGTCAAGCCATCATAAATTATATATCAATATAATTTCGCATATATTATGTTGTCTTTATGTCAGTATGCAAAATACCCAAGGCAACAATCGTGAATTTAAATGGACAACTCAATATATAAATTAGTTATCTATGTTTCGTAATATTATCATATTCGAATGTATAATTATTATTATACTTATTTTACTTATTTTGAGGAACTCGGCGCAGTGCTGAGGTTAAGCAACTTTCGTAAAGGCCGGTCATCGGATGGGTGACCAAGAATTTATCATCGCGAGCTTCTCCGTGCTTTGGAAGGCACGTAAAGCCGTTGGTCCCGGCTGCATTAGCAGTCGTTAACCACCACCAATCCGCACTGGACCCGCGTGGTGGTTTATAGCCTTCTCCCTATCCACCCGTAGGGAAGGCTCGTGCCCCAGCAGTGGAGACATACAGCTGGCGATGATTGTGTTACATTACAAGTTGTATAAACATTACATATTTTGTGAATTACGGACGAGTTTCGACCACCACTATAGTTTAAATAGAAATAAAAAAATCTTTACTTGGTACTAGCTGCCCCGGCGGACTTCGTATAGCATTTTTTATTTTTATTATAGCCTATATTACTCAGCGCTAATGTAGCATTCTAATGGTGAAAGAATTTTTTAAATCGGTCCAGTAGTTTTTGAGTTTATTCGTTGCAAACATACATACAAAAATACAAAGCTTTACTCTTTATATTGTTAGTACTTATAGGCAATGCATTACACATACAAAAGGTAAGATTGGAAGGGCACCAATGTGTTTTTTTTATAGATAGCTCGGCATATGACGCCATCCCACTCCCACCTGATGTTAAGTGGAAATGGAGTCCAGACGCGAAGATAACTGGTGCAGCGTGAAAACAAACGTAGCATCAGTTAACGTCACTCTGCCGGCCAATATTGTTGCCAGTGTTCGACACAGTTTTCGCCGCAAGAAATAACATAGATTTTCAATGAAATTTAACGTAATGACAACTAAGAAACTGGTGGTCTGAATTCAGTTGGTAGAGACTAAAATCAGTTGCTGACAAATATTATAAAATTATTGATTCATCATCATCATCATCAGCTCATTTTATGTCCCCACTGCTGGGGCACGAGCTTTCCCTATGGATGGATAGGGAGAACGGGCCATAAACCACCACGCGGGCCCAGTGCGGATTGGTGGTTGTTAACGACTGCTAATGCAGCCGGGACCAACGGCTTTACGTGCCTTCTGAAGCACGGAGGAGCTCGAGATGATAAATTTTTGGTCACCCATCCGATGACCGGCCTTTGCGAAAGTTGCTTAACCTCAGCACTCGCAGACCGGGCGCGTTAACCACTGCGCCATCGAGCTCTTTCTCCTTATTATTGATTATTTTAGGAAAAACAGTCGATTATTGGTCCCTGTCGATCACTGGCACCACTACTTCAGTACTTTTAAATTACAATGCTCTAAAGTTAGGTAGGTACTACATAGTTAGATTTTAAGTTTCCATTTTCTTATTCAAAACACAAAGTTGATCGCATAAACCCAATGATTTAAAAGATTCGGTAGAAAGGTCTCACATAAAATAGTGCTTACATTAATATAAATGACGATTGCACATACAAAATGGTATTTACCAT
The DNA here is from genome assembly GCA_963082485.1 of Eudonia mercurella. Classification (NCBI taxonomy): domain Eukaryota; kingdom Metazoa; phylum Arthropoda; class Insecta; order Lepidoptera; family Crambidae; genus Eudonia; species Eudonia mercurella. The sequence goes on along the minus strand of OY720052.1, from coordinate 8,317,459 downwards.
ATACATAACGATATTAAATGCAAATATGAAAATTGTTTGCATTTGATTTAGTGAAATGTGGTATATATTTTAGCTTTAAACAGCTTTGATTGTTTCTAAAATTGCTTAAACAACAAAATAAACATACAGCTCAACTGTTTTTATAACACCCTATTCACTATGTTCTAGTAAATAAAGCCTATTTCATTTCATTTCATTTCATTTCATTTGGAAAATTAAGTTTATTGGTATACTGTAGTAACTATATGTTACTAATATTAGGTCCTTACCTATGAAATTGGTGTTTTGTATGAAGATTTTTTATAAAATTCTATTTTTCATACTAACGTTTTTTCAATTTTTAAGCATCTACTTAGGTTAATACTATAAAAATTGTAGGGCAGTGTGTTTGTTTCACTAGCTAATTATTGCAGACCCTTAAAAGAAAAAAAGACAAGTACCTTCAAAGCTACAATGAAACAAGAGGTCAATTCCGCTAACAAAAAAAGATGACTTCTTTTTTTGTAAATATATTTGGGCAATAAAGACACAAAATCAAAAATCATTGTTATTACTGAAGCCTAACTAATATAGTCTTAATTAAATGTGTATGATAATATTAACAACCGGTATTGAGTTTTAGAAGTAATACACCTATTAATGAGTAAGAAAAAAACGCCAATTTCATAGGTCCCAATAATACTTACTAGGCTTACAGAGTAAGAGTAGATAGTGTTGATTAATTTCGGCGAGTAGGATTGAGCCACGATAGCATAGTTGGTAGTGCACCCGACCCGGGGGTCGACCGCCTAACTCTCTCGCTTTCGATCGCTTTGAAGGCGAGGCGAGTAGGAGGCGTCATCTTGTCATTTTGAAAGCAATATGAAAGCAATATCGAAAGCTATAGGCTATAGTTTTCGATATTAGAAAGCGAGACGAGGGCCTCGCTTTCAAAGCGATCGAAAGCGAGAGTGTTAGGCGGTTGGGGGGCCGGCATGTCATGGGGTGCGGGGTCGGATCCCGCTCGTGGAATTTTTTTGAACACTTTGTCTTTTTTTCAATTTGTAATTTGTTCGCAACAATATTTGCGCGCGTATTTTGCGTGAAATTCGTCTGTTTTGCGCAGGCGTGTGTACGTGTGATCCTAAATTCATATTGTATTATGCAAGCACCATTATGATTTGGTTGCGAAGCTGTGAGACATTCGGCCTCTGGGTTCTGTTAAATATATCTGTCAATACAACTGTTTCTTCGTGGAATGTGACCGTCTCGTTTTAAACCTTGATGAAATAAAGTTTTAAAACAAGAACATTTTTAAAGAAAAGAGAATACATACATTTATATATATATACATCATCATCTCAGCCAATAGACGTCCACTACTGGACAAAGGCCTCCCTCAAGATTGAGGGGAATTTGCCATAATCGCCACGCTTGGCAGGCGGGTTAGCGATCGCAGTATGGTTAGAATTATCACAAAGAGACGCTGCTGCCCATCCTCTGAAATGGTCCCTAAGTCGCCTTCTACGACACCCACGGGAAGAGATGGGGTGGTGCAATTCTTTATCCCCGGCACCACACGGGGAGTATAGACACATATATATATACTATATATATATATATATATATATATATATATGGGCAAAATGGGTGCCTACAAATAATATCAAAAATTTTAGTTGATAAGTTTTTTCTTTAATGATTTTTACTATTACTTTAAAATACTTTAAAAAAACTACTTTAATACTTAATTTAATTTTACATAATTTGTCATAGTCTGCTAATATGAGTATATAATATAGTTTGCTAATATGTTACGGAAGAGCTTACTAGGCAGGTCCCAAGTACTGTTTATAAATGTAATAAGTATGACAGACTGAAATAAATATTTTTTGATTTTTGATTTTGATTTGATTTTTGAAATATACTCTCACATCTTTTCACAAAAAGGGTTCTATCACTAATTTTGAGTAAACTCGCCGTTAGCGATGATAGTAGGGCTCCGAATAGATAACATCAGTGATGGGTTGCAGCCGATCACCTGGTGTGTGAGCATCTTGTAACCCTTGATCCTTAATCGGTTCTTACGGAGAGTTAGGCAGCTGATACATTTTTTTAACGAAAAGAGAATATCCTTTGATATTTGTAAAAATGTTAAGATACCACCAATCGGCACCTGGCCAGCGTGGTGGTTTATGGCCCGTTCCTATCCATCCTTATGGAAGGCTCGTGCCCAAGCAGTGGGGACATTATAAGCTGGTGATGTGAAATAACAAACAAATTATTGTTTTAAAAAATCAGTCTTTTAACTTAGCGTGAATGTTATCGGGTTACACAACCCGGTGACGTACAGACGGCCACATTATTTGTGTACGTATATATCGGACGTCGGCGGATGGCAAACCGGTCGCGCGGACCGGTAGCGTCGGCAAATGAGGTCACGTAGACGCGATGTGAACTCTTAAAAACAATGTTTTCAACAAATCTTTATGACTTTAAAGTGTTTAAAGGCTACTTTTTAATCATCTCAAATTCAAATTCAAATTCAAATTTAAAACCATTTTATTCAGTTTAGGCTACAAGTAGCTCTTATGAATGTCACTATGCCATCTCAGCCAAAAGACGTCCACTGCTGGACAAAGACCTGCCCCAATGATATGGGGGGTATTTGCCGTAATCGCCACGCTTGGCAGGCGGGTTGGCGATCGCAGTAGGTTAAGGGTAACCTCAGAGAGATGCTGCTGCCCATCCTCTGGAATGGTCCCTTAGTCGGCTTTTACGACACCCTCGGGAAGATATGGGGTGGTGCAATTCTTTATCCCCGGCACCACACAGGGCTTTTTAATACACACTTTTTAATAGCCAAAAGTTTAAGTCATATAGTTTTTCCGAAATACCTTATTGAAGTCAAAAACTTCAAGCATTTCGGTTAAAGCTAACGGCCCAGCGTACATGTTTGTGTACTTAGTTTTGTTGGTAATAGGGCTTGTTAGTCCACCACAACATCAATGTTTGTAGCATTGTTGTGTTCCGGCAGCTAGAGATAAGATAGCCAGTGCCTCAGTAGTTGAGGAATCCAAGTGCAGTTCACTTCCACCTTCGGCCTTATCATCACTTAACATCAGGTGGGATGAAGGCCATAAGATAGGTATATACAAATTACTACTGAATCTACTATCAGTTCGGATTTTGGAAGAGCCTTCGATCGAGAAGTGCTGGCTTAATAGGTAATCACTATTAAGTGGCATTTTTAATTCATCTTTATATTCATCATCATCAGCTCATTTTTATGTCCCCACTGCTGGGGCACGAGCTTTCCCTATGGATGGATAGGGAGAACGGGCCTTAAACCACCACGCGGGCCCAGTGCGGATTGGTGGTTGTTAACGACTGCTTATGCAGCCGGGACCAACGGCTTTACGTGCCTGCCGAAGCACGGAAGAGCTCGAGATGATACATTTTTGGTGTGATACAAAGTTGCTTAATCTCAGCACTCGCAGACCGGGCGCGTTATCCACTGCGCCATCGAGCTCTTCATCTTTATATTATTCTTACATAATATGTGTTTTTTACTTTATATGTATAGAAAATTAAAGATACATGAAGAGTTTTCGTCGTCAAGTGTCAGTGTATATTTTCTCCAATTTTACAATTTTCTTGATATCGACTAACTTCATCTGAACACAAATTAAAATAACAGAATTTAATTTTGAAATAGTATTAATAAATAAGTAAAATTAAACTGTTTAAGAAACTGTCATACGCGTTGGAGACTAGCAAACGTTTATGCTACAGATATAAAAATGAAGTTGTCTCATTAATTAATTTATACATTCATTTATTAAAATTGTTAAACCATTTCTTACATTGAAAATTTGTGTAAAAGAATTTATTAGCACTTTATAACACGTCTTCATCTTAGTAGATATTAAAATAATCATTACTCAACAATTAATTAGTCAAAACCTTATGATTCATAACAAATCAAGAAACCTAATTTTAATTGCAAATTCTTTTTGAGGAACCAAAGACGACATTGACTTAAAAACTTCACATCTTAATAATTATCATTGTCTAATCAGAAGTATTATTATTCCTACTTATTGTAATTAAAGTTTAATTAAAACCAATCTATGTTATTGTGCAGGAAATCAGTTATTACGTAAAATCAATTGTCAAACGATTTCCTTTATCGAGTAAGAAGTTACAAGAGAACAGATGGACATATTTTTTTTTGCTTTTTTGTTAAACCGACATCTTCGCTAGATTATAATAGTTATGCATGAACGTTTGTATGCAAATACAAGCTATTGGTTGGCGAGTAATCTCAGATATTTTTAACCTTGCTTACGAATACAATGTCATGTCATTTCGCTTTGCATAACACCTTGGGTATGCCCGGTTTTTTTATTGATAACGACGACATCTACGTGATGATATTTCCTATAATTTATACAAAGGCTTATCAGGTTTGATTATATTAACTTTATCTGTAAGTTTATAGGAGCTTAGGTTAAGTAATTTTCGCAAAGGCTGGTCATCGGATGGGTAACCAAGTTTATCATCTCGAGCTCCTCCGTGCTTCGGAAGGCACAGTTGGTTCCGGTTGCATTAGCAGTGGTGCTGGCCCGCGTGGTGGTTTATGGCCCGTTCTCCCTATCCATCCATAGGGAAGGCTTGTGCCCCAGCAGTGGGGACATAAAATGAGCTGATGATGATGATGATATAGGAACTTTATAATTAGTTAAACTTTGTACATGGAATTACTATTGTCAAAGAATTAGTCCCATAGACTTTTCCACGCAACATCTAGTGTTTGCTTGAAGATACAACTTCTAGAGGTGAGGTTACCAATACTACTTAGATTGAAAATGATATTGATGCTGTGAAAGAAAGGGAGAAAAGAAATGCCCTTGTTGTCGGTTCTCGTCAGTAAAGATCTCCTGCCATGTAGACTTACGAACCCGTAGCATAGTTACAACCATAAGAGCTATTTGTAGGCTAAACTGAATGATTTTGAATTTGAATTTTGGTACAGTTGTAATATTTAAAGCCTTAAGGTCAATTTGTGAACCATTCGAGAGTACAACGTCAAGAGCTTATATCAGTACATTTCGCTATATTATACAAACTTCAAAGCTCAAATTTTTGTCACCAATAGACGCTGATACAATGACATACAAAATCTTTAACGCTATCAAATGACAAATGAAACTTGCCTCAGTCATTCTGCTAAACTTTAATCCTTATACTACAAAACAGTGTTTAAAGTAAAGCGATAGCTAAATACGTGTTTAAAATATCGTGTCTCTGTCTAAAAGTATTAGCTGAAGAGTGACAGCATCTGTTTTAAGTATTGTCTAATTTAAGCCATCGTTTTGTGGTGAAGCAGCAAGAAGTCATAACGACCTGCCTTCAAACAACATACAATTACAGTAAGTATTGTGTTGTACTCTTCCTTGACGACCTTGTTATTTCTTTTTCTAATTATAAACATGTGCGCTACATGGAAATGTCAATTAAAATTCATATACTATTGACACGATGTTCGTCTGCTCGTCAAATCATTCGCTATGTCTGATAAGTTCAAGGTTGTCATAACTTAATCTTGTACGATGGGGGCTGACTTCTGTAGCTTTGTTTGAACGAGGAATGTTTTAACCGGATGTAGTTATTATTAAGTAAAAAAGAACTTGGTTCAGAAGAAAAGCAGTAATTGTCTTACAGAAAACGTTTTTTTTTTCGCTTTTGAAGTTTTGGTTTTTTATTTTTCAGCTTTAACTTTTTACAACTCTAACTTTATAGCTAGCTTAGTTGGTAGTGCACCTAACCTGACATGTCATGGGGTGCGGGTTCGAATTCTGCTAGTTATTTTAGCAACACTTTGTCTTATTTAAATTCTAACTTTATAGTCAAATTAGTGATTTTAGTTTTGCGTTAAAGCTAATGTCTCTTTTCATCTCAATTTAATGTTTATACTCTAGATAATTATTTCCTTATGGTTAAAATAATACATTTAAAAATAACGATAACGAAAATATATTTTCCCTTACTATGTAGGTAGACCTAAATGTATTTTAAAGTCTTGTATGAGTTGGGAGGAGACTTTTGCACCAGGATCTCAACTTTATGCATCTTAGCGTTGACCGTGTCATGATTTTCCCACAAAGACTTTGGGCAAAATCATGCCACTGGCACACACTTGTGGACACTTTGAAATACCAGAATAGAAGCCCAACGGTGGGACAGCTTGGTAGAGTGTTTTTTAGCCTAAATTTGAATTTCCTATTTATATAAAATACAGTGAAAAAATTAAACGCCCACCCGACCCAGCCAGGAATCGAACCTGGGTCTTCCGCAATCCGGGCGGCTGCACTGACCGTTATGCTACCGGGAAGGCTGACGTAAGCGCTGAATTTTGTCACTGCTTTTTGATTTTTTGAAATGCTTTAGAGCGACATTAGTGCCATCTATCCAAAGGTGATTGCAACCGATGGACATGCAGATTCATCTTTGCAGATGAATACCACAAATTGACAACACAACGCTATAGTAGTTTTTTTTTTACTTTTTCACTGTATTTTATATAAATATTTAATTCAGCTTAAGTGTAGCAATTAACACTTAAGAATAAAAAGTAAAAAAAAATGAATTTCCTATTATTTCGTAATTTTGTCAGAATCAGAATCATATGTACTGAATAATTTGTCCTCGTAATACTGATAGACGATAGATATTGTAGAATATAAGGACGCTTCCTATTTCCTTCTCTCTTTGTTTCTTTCGTTGCGTGCTCGACAGGGTAATTTGGTCGCATATTTTGTTACCATCGATATGTACATTAAGGTTTTACAGTAAATATATTGAGTATTGAGAGGAACCTAACGCATATTTTAGACAAAAAAAATAATTTTCCTATTTTTTGGTAATTTTGCATACATTTTTTCGCTTCCTCTGCCAACGGTACCTTTCGACAATGACCCACAAGCGCGCACTCCCCTTATTGGCATTCTCACTTTTCACCAGATCGGAGAATTTAACTGTTTTGCGACGTAACGTTCTAGGTATTGCAAAATTATCATTGGCCAGCCTCAAAACGGCCCACAATTGGGCTTAGGTCTTTCCACATGATTAATGGAGAGATTGGAAACCACTATTCTGGCAATTACAAAAACTTACCCGCTTCTCTGGTCTACCCCCAACCAGATCGAGTACAAACAACCCCCGTTAGTAATCGAACCCGGGTCCCTCTAGGTTGAGACCGGTGGTCCATAGAGACCACAGAGGCGGTTAAAAGACCTTTTTACGCTTGGTTAGCAAATTGTTTTTAGCAACACAAAACCGGTCGTTGTTGAGATCCTTGTGGGAGGCCTTTGTCTAGCAGAGGACGTCTTTAACCTGAGCTGATGATGATGATGATAATTTTTTTTATAGTTAAGTAAGTTAAGTTAAGTATTTGATCGCGATCTCACCTGATAAGTAATGATGTATTGTGATGATGCAGCCTAAGTAGCGTCGCCAAGCGTCCGGATAAAGTCGGACATAGTTAGGCTTTTTGATTGCGTGTCTGGCCAAGTAAACGTTGTCCAGCTTTCGTTTGGCTTTTAAAATTTTTACTTTTGCTCGATGGCGCAGTGGTCAACGCGCCCGGTCTGTGAGTGCTGAGGTTAAGCAACTTTCGCAAAGGCCGGTCATCGGATGGGTGACCGAAACTTTATCATCTCTCGCTCCTCCGTGCTTCGGAAGGCACGTAAAGCCGTTGGTCCCGGCTGCATTAGCAGTCGTTAACAGCCACCAATCGGCACTGGGCCTGCGTGGTGGTTTACGGCCCGTTCTCCCTATCCATCCATAGGGAAGGCTCGTGCCCCAGCAGTGGGGACATATAAGTGAGCTGATGATGATGATGATGATGATGACTTTTTTTAACTGATGACTTTATTTGACTGATTAATGATGAAGTACTTAGACTGATTTGGTATTCGATTTTATTTATTAGAATTTAACATTAGAATTTAACAAGATTTATGGTAATTATCAAAAAAAGCTTGATTGTACAAACAATAATTTTTTGTCGTTGTCGTGTCTCAGTATTTACGATACTGAGACACAAAATCCTCAATAATACCCTACATTACCATTGTCCGGCCAAAATGGCTGGTCTCTCCGGCTATTAGGTTTGGCGAGCAGGTAGGCTACTCTTGACGCAAACTAAATCTCAATACAATTCCAATGCGATTAATATGTATCGATATTGGGATAAGTTTCGCAATTTCGGAACGCCCCATCTCGATAATAATTTGTTCACTCAATTTTCACGCAATTTAATTGCAATGTAGCGCTATCATCGCTTTTAAGAGTGCCATTTGAATTTTTTAGATTTGGGATTGGAAATTGATTATTGCAATTGTGTTTCAAGAGTAACCCACCTGGCAACCCTAGGCCAAAACATTAAAGTATTAAGTTATTCGTCGGTGTTGGTATCTGGTGACCGGATTATAAGAAAGAAAGCTCCAAAATTAAGTTAAAATTTTCATATACCGTTATGTCACGTATAGCCAAGCAGCAGTTGTATTGATTACTCTGATCTCTGGGGTTAATCGTTATGTAACTTGAATACTTGCAGGCGACCGATATAGCGACTCGTTTATGGAAGAAAGTGATGTATTTTCGTGCGTAAAGTATGCACGATGAATATTGGAAAGATGATTTTTTTTGTTCGGTAATTTTTCTAGAAGCACTATTGTTACAGCCGAAATTAATAACCTATCCTCAGCAAGAGATAAGCTTACTAGAGATTTGTTGCTTAGTTATTTCTGTTATTTATTGGAAAATAACAGCGGTTGCTAGGTAACTAAACTAAGATAGGGCTATCTCTTAGTAGAGTGATTTTTTTAATGCCTTATGAATGAGACAGCTCTTGTTCTCGCTTCTTTTCAGTAGAATATGGTAGCATCTTTTGATCTCGTGGTTAGATATAGATGTCCTGGGTTTGATTCCTAGCGTAGGGTACTGTAGTAGTGTTATGTTTTGACGAGTTTTTTAAAAGTAAGTTATTTTTATTTTTACTACAAGAATATGTCAAATAATTTTGATTAATGAATTCCATGACAACAAAGCAAACAAATCATTTTGTATTGGAAAATTAAATTGTCGTTTTTAGTATTTAATTTAATATATTTTTTAAATATAGGTGGCCTATGTTACTCAGCGCTAATGTAGCATTCTAATGGTGAAAGAATTTTTTAAATCGGTTTTGTAGTTTTTGAGTTTATTCGTTGCAAACATACATACATACAAAAATACAAAGATTTCCTCTTTATAATATTAGTATAGAATAGTAACTTTTAGACCCAGAGCTAAGTAAGTAAGCTTAAAATAAGTCTGCCTCACTATTTTGTTTAAGTTTGTCGCAATACTGTAAGCAAAATTGTTGGGAGCGTTGTTGTGTTTCGCCAGATATAAGATAAGATAGCCAGTGCCTCAGTAGTTGAGGATTCCGGGTGAAGTGCGCTTCAATCTTCGACCTTATCAACAATTAATATCAGGTGAGATGTAGGACAAGTGTTATCCCGTAATAGTACTCCTCTTAATAGTGATGCCCTGATTTCAATAATGGAGAACTTCGCTCAGCAGACAATATTCTCCTGAGGCCGAGAGTAGGGCATTTGTCCTATATATTGTTAAGATTACGATTATGTATGGAAGATAAAGTGTTATTTATATTTCTTTACAATTCGTAAACAGAAAACTGGTATTTCTTGATAAACTATAACATGATTATAAATATTTTTTATTTTGATGAACTTGCATGAACTTAATGAAAAGTGACATTGGCAAATAACTAGTTATATTTGGTTTTACCATAAAGTATATATATTAACTACTAACTAAACCATAAAGTTAATATATATTAACTTTATGGGTTTTCCATCTATTATAATGACTTTTCTTTACTGATTCATTATCGCCGAGCTGAAACTGCTGGTGGACGGTAGGTTAATTGAGTGACGTAACCAGCTTCTAAGAAAGGATATTACGAAAATCATATCCTAAGGGTGTCAAATAGGGTGTGAAAGTTTGTATGAAAGTTCGTCAGTTTTGAAGTAAAATACATGAAAATTGGTATTTGGCTTTTTGAAAAGAAATAAAGAATGACGTGTCTCAGGAATTTTGTTTATTTTTCCTTAAAGAAGTAAAAAAGGGAAAGAGGTTTTTTTAGGGAAAAAAAAAATTCTGCAAAAATAAAATCTATAGATTTTTCAATAAAAATAAAGAATGACGTGTTTTAGCATTTTTCGAAAAACCTTCCCTAGAGGGGTGAAATAAGGGAAGAAAGTTAGTATGGAAATCTGTCGTTTCTTACATTTCGGTATTTGGCCTGGTGAGAAAATATGAAGTGTTTTAAGATTTTTGGAAAATGATCCCTTTTATTTGGCTTTTATTACGAATAAACAAGTCGTTTAGCCCACGTGAGCAAATCCGTGAGCAAAAGCTTGTATTACATACATATTATACTTTTACGTCCTACTCCCAAAAAGAAGTAGACAGAGCATTAATATCACCTGATTTTGAGTAAACTGCCATTAGTAACCTCAACACCACATTCAGCATGATCAAAGTAGGCCACCGAGGTGGAACAGATAACGTCAGTGATGGGTTGCAGCCGATCGCCTGGTGTGCTAGCATCTTGGAACCCTTGACCCTTAGTCGGCTCTTACGACATGCACGGGGAGTTAGACAGCTGATACATTATTTTCACGTCCCAGATTAGCCGGTACTCAGTAGAATATTTAGGCCATTAAGGGGGTGGCGCGCGGAATTTCGAAAATTTACGTGTTTTTAAGTCACTGGTGCTAGGCGCTGAATAGGTCATATACATTAAAAAGACTAGTTGGTTGTCTTGGAATTTGAAACAAAAACCCAGAAACTGCATAAACAATACGTAAAAGTAATGATATCTAAAAACTTATTTCTTCAGAAACTTTGTAAATATAGCACATGAAACAATGATACGACATCAAAATGTTTGTATTGATATTCCGCAGGCCACTGTTGACTTATTTTTCAATTAAAAAATATGAATATGAAAATATTAAGACTTTTCTTATTTTTTACCCACACGCCTATGATTTTACGAAACTAAACATTGCTCTAATTAAATCATCAGCCTACTCTGTACAGATATTAGTGTGCGTGCGTATTCTTGTCGTGCGCCGTTGTCACACCACTGCCACGCGCCGCTTGCTCGCTATCATAAACAAACTTGAAACTCGCAGTTTTGCGTCCGCGCTGCACCCCCTTAACCTTAACTAGTGGTCGCCCAGTGGTCGAAATTCGACCGTAATTTTATTAAGGCTGCACGGATTGTATCCTAAGCAATGACAAAATAAAAAAGATAAAATGTGAGTTTGGATTGGCATTGACAGATTTTGGCTGCATCAAAGACAAACAATACGTGTATGTCAAATACATGATAGTGTGTGTAATGTTGTTTTTGTTGATTTTAATGTATTATTTATGCATAATTAAAAAAAAAAATATTAACATTCGGATAACCTTCTCTATATAAACTATAAGTGTGCGAAATTTCATACTCCTCCGTCCGCGCAATTTTCGTAAAAACGGGTACAAAGTTTTTGCTTCACGTACTAATATATAGATAATAAACAAATTTAAATTATCAAACTTACCCTGTAGAACTTGCTTGCCCCAACCAGTTACTATACATTCACCAGCGCCGTTGTAGAACGCGTCAAGGGTATCAGAAGCTGATGGCAGGCATATGGGGTAGATGTTCTTCGCCCATCTCAAGTTCTCGGCGAGAACCAAGATGGCCACATCATATTTCGCAAGGCCCGACTTGTAGAAGGGATGTCTTAGGATGTTCTTGACTTGAACAATCTGGAATGGCAGGGGTTCGTCATCGATTCCCAGCTTCCATTCTCCGCCTTTGATGAGGACGTTCTTGGCTTCCAATCTGGAATGAAATGGTGAAGTTAGATTGGTCACCCATCTTAGTGTGGCCATGGTGAATGTAGCTTAGTTTTTACGATCGTTGTAGAGCTTTACAGACAGCTTCTGCCCAGTATAGAGGCACAGATTTAATAATAATAATAATAAAAATAAAAATTTGGTGATTTTAAGTTATATTTTGTATCCAAAACCATAATAAAGTCACTGTGTTGAAAAAAATCCACGAGCGGGATTCGAACCCGCACCCCATGACATGCCGGGTCAGGTGCATGTTTTCCATAATACATCGCTAGATGGCGTGATAAAGTACCAAGTGACCATAGCTATTATACGAGAGGTTCTAATTCAATACCATTTCTCTTAAAATAACAATTTATTGAGCTTAGTCATAATAACATCTCTTATCATATCATGATAGCCTGGTACTTGGTCTGAATTAGTTTTTAATATTCTTTGGGTATTCAAACGCAATGGTGAACAGGAAATAGGTTACATCGAAAAGAGATTTTAAATCGTTTAATAAAATTTATAAATTTTGTAAAAAAAAACACATTTTACATTAACCAGGCTTTAAAAACTCTTTGCATTCGTTTGCGTTGCCGAAAATTTTATTAAAAATTATAATTTGAGTAATAGTAACATCTCCTATCACATCCTGGAATCCTGGTACAAACAGGTATTATCTGGGTACCTGGTCAACAGGTCCGTATTTCTTTAAAAAAATAGTATTCTAAATCGATGTACCCAGGCGACCAAAGCTCTCTATAAGAGCTTCCAATTCTCATAAAACAATAAAACCTCCTTTACTCTGACATTGACTAAACATACAAATCGCACGAAGCTATAAATTAAAAAAGATAGAAAAACAAACTTACCCCTCAACGCAATTAGCCGAAGTGATGACCACTTCAGGCCTGGTGATGACTCCACCGCACAACAGACTCTTGTTTGTCTGCAGAAGCACCATAGCTTGCCATGGGATCTCAGCGAAGTCTACCTCGAGGTCGTTACGGTTACCATATGGCTTCTGGCCCTGTGACAAGGAGGATGGATGTCAGAACAACAAGATAATTTAATTAGGCCCGATTTTTCAATTGACGGATAAAACTTATTCGTTTGTTAAAGTATTAGATAACTATTTTAAAAATGTATTGTCATAACATGACAGGTGACACTTTAGCTTGATTGCGTAATACTATAACAAAAGGATAAGTTTTATCCGATGATTGAAAAGTCATGAGTTTTATCCAACTAGTAACATTGACATATTTTCTAAGAGAATCTGTCATTATGTCAAAATTATTCAATGAATAAACATTCACTGACGATTGATAAATCAGCCCTAAAAAATTTTATACAAAGTTTTTTTTAACGGGAAATAATGCAATCTACATAGGGTATACCCAAATACCGATAGTGGCACCAGTACTCGACACATTTAACCCCAGTTTTCGACACATATTTCGTTGTCAAAAAACAATATAATTTCTATGAAATTTGACGAGATGGCAGCTAGGTAGCGACTTTAAATAGACACCTTTAATTAGGACTATGTTACTAAAAACAATGATTAGTCATTTTGTGTCTTTATGGCCCAATTTTTTTTTAATTTGACTTATTTTTTGTTTTTCGTTTCATTGTAGCTTTGAAGGGACTTAATTTTGTTTTTTTTTAATGTCTGCTATATTTAGCTAGTGAAACAAACATACTACCCTTAAATTTTTATAGTGTTAAACGTGTTAAACGTCACTTTCATAGGTAAGGACCTAATATTAATAATAATAAGGAGCTCGATGGCGCAGTGATTAACGCGCCCGGTCTGCTTCTGGTGTTCAAATCAAGCCATCATTACAATTGATTAGTAATGGCTTTATATACGTTTACCAAATGCAGATTGCCGATCACAAACCCGGGCATGCATCGAAAAGAAACACACTTTGAAACACACAGCCCGATCTGGGAATTAAATCTGGGACCTACAGGCCGAATGCTATGCCACTCAGACACTGATGCGTCCCATTTAAACCGACCGGGCGTTTGTAAATGAAACTTTAAAAGTATCACATTAGGGTACATCTTTAAAATACTTTTAGAGGTAGAGGACTAAGTGGGGTTTAATGACATAAAACATAAAAGTATACCTACAATATTTTTTATGACACGTCAGATTCGAACCTACAACTATTAACCTAAACCTTGTGTTGTCTCTAAGGCAGCCAAATCAAAACACAATTTAGGAAAATTAAATAGGTAATTGTAAATCTTGTTACTACAGCATAATTTGAAACCAGTGATGTACCAAGGTTGTCGATGATAAATCGATTCACAATTAGATATCGATTGTCGCGAGCCATTCCATTTTTTATGGGTCCACTAATTTGTTTATTTATAGTAATCGTTATTCGTAATTTATATTGATAATGTCAAAGTATATTAACTTTTAATTTAAGTTAGAAGAGGTAAATACCTGTTTAAAAATAATAATAATAGCCTATAAAGTGACCCAATGCTGGGCAAAAATCTAGAAATCAAGTCATCTCGCTACATTTGTTTAAAGTTAAATTTTTAAACCATAATGTTTTTTAGCCAATTTTAATGAAACAGAAATTACATTAAAATTGTATCAAAATTGGTTTCATTGCTTAATAATAAAAAATTTAAACAGTTGGTAGAAACATTAAAAAAACCGTTTATTCACCTGAATGTATGTGTGTGAAGGGTATTCACACTTCCTCTATCTCTTTCTTGGATTCTCTAACCAAAGGTTGTCTGGAAGAGATCGCTTGTAGCGATAAGACCGCCTTTGCCTATATACTAGCTTTAAGTTTTTGTTTACCTAATTTCCATTCATTTGTGTGTGAGCAATAAAGAATTTATATATTATTTTATATTATATAGAGGTCTTAGTAAAATTCAAATTCAAAAAATTCAAAATTCAAAAACATTTATTCAGTTTAGGCTACAAGTAGCTCTTATGAATGTCACTATGCCAACGGTTCGTAAGTCTACTCTGGGCGGGAGATCTTGTACTGAGAAGAACCGGCAAGAAACTCAGCAAGTGTCCAGCTCTTTTCTCCCTTACAGCGTCAAAAATATTGGAAAATGCCCTATCATAGCAGGACACTTTCCATTACAATAAACACAAAAAAGACAACCACAACATGTAAAAAAAAAAAAAAAAAAAAAAAAAAAAAAAAAAAAAAACACAAAATAAAAAATATACGTTAACAAATTTGCATCAGGTAACAGTTGCAATTTCCACAATGTCATACAGTACCACTACAGTACTATCGTAAAAGTAAAAAATTGTTTAAGAAAAACAAAGTCAAATTATAGTGAATAATACTAAAAATAAGATAAGTATGCGTGAGCAGACCAGCCTCCACAGGCGGCACCCGTTCACGAGTATGACATATGAATCAGCCATCGCTTCACTCAACCATATTTTAGGGAACGTAACGACCCGACGCACACGCCACCACCGCAGAGACAGTAAAGAGAGCATGACACACTCAAGATACTCTAAATAAAAACTTAGTGATCTATTTAACGCAACGCTGTTTGTTATCTGTAGGACACTGTTGATAAAGGCTATCATATCAGTATAAAAATTATATAAATTAATTTTATTATGATGATTCAAATAGAGTATAATGTGTTTTTATTATAACCAGGCTGTTTTATCATCTAAATATTCTTTTACTGTATAATAACCTTTTATGAGTAATAAAGATTTCACATGTTTTTTAAACTTATCTAAAGGTAAATCTAGTACAGTACTTGGTATTTTATTGTAATAGTGTATACCTTGCCCCAAGAAAGAACCAAGAACCTTTTGTAACCTGAACAGTGGCATTACAAGTTTTGTCTTATTTCTAGTATTGAAATTGTGTACGTCACCATGTTTAGTGAAGGAGTTGATATTGCAACGTACAAAAACTATACAATTATAAATATATTGAGATGCAACTGTCAGGACACCAATCTCCCTAAAAAGATTTCTTAAGGAAGTTCGTGATCCTAGTTTATAGATTGTTCTTATCGCTCGTTTCTGTAGAATGAATATAGTTTCAATATCAGCCGCTGTTCCCCACAGTAGGACGCCATACGACATGATACTATGAAAATAACTAAAATAAACTGTTCTAGCAGTTTCAACGTCTGTTAACTGCCTAATTTTTCTAATGGCATAAGCAGCAGAACTGAGTTTACCGGCCAATTTCGACATATGAGGATTCCATTGAAGTTTTGAGTCAAGGGTTATGCCTAAAAAGACTGTAGAATCTACCAATTCTAATTGATCACCGTTTATTCTAATATCAGTTGGTTCATTTCTGACATTTGGTAAAATAAATTTAATACATTTTGTTTTCTTAGCGTTAAGCTGTAAATTATTAATAGTAAACCAACGGAGTACCTCTGAAAGAGCTTTATTTACATTTTCATAATTAGTTCTACACCTAGTTACATTAAAAATGAGTGAAGTATCATCTGCAAATAATACAATTTCACAGAAGTTCTCTACAAAGAATGGCAAGTCATTAACATAAATCAAGAATAGAAAAGGACCAAGAATCGACCCTTGTGGAACTCCCATTTTTACATGAGAACCAGATGATTTAGTACCATTTATATCGACAGTTTGTGTTCTAGCGCTAAGATATGACTGTATTAAATTTAGAGCAAAATCTTTAAGACCGTAATAATGTAGCTTCATCACCAGAGTCCGGTGCTCAACGCAATCGAAAGCCTTGGACAAGTCGCAAAAAACTCCAAGAGCGTTTTGAGACTTCTCCCAGGCATCAAATATATGTTTTATTAGAGCAACACCTGCATCAGTAGTAGAACGACCCTTAGTAAAGCCATATTGCTTACTATGTAAAAGGTTGTTTGTGTTAAAATATGTCATCAACTGTTCGAGTATAATTTTTTCATAGATTTTACTTAGCGCTGGTAATATTGAAATGGGCCGATAGTTACTGGGGTCTTCTTTGTTTCCTGATTTAAATAAAGGTAAAACTTTACTAAACTTCATAAGATCAGGAAAGATTCCTTTATCGACACAGTTATTAAAAATTTCAGCAAGATACGGTGCAATAGAATGAATAATATCCTTAATTACTTTAATAGATATACCCCATAAATCACTCGTGTTTTTCATTTTAAGTGATTTGAATGTTTTAATAATATTAATTGAATCAATGTATTTAAATTGAAAGGAAAGATTACATTTTGGTACATATTTTTTGAGTAAAGTTTGTGCAGCTTCTGGTGATGAATCTAAATTTGACGTTGTTATTACAGGTATATTTACAAAAAAATCATCAAAAATATTAGCAATTTGTGCATCTGAATTAACTAAGTTGTCGTTTACTTTTAAAGTGAAAGTATTATCCCGTGGTTTAAATTTACCTGTTTCACGGTTTATAATATCCCAAGTGGCTTTAATTTTATTGTTAGACTTTTTAATTTTTTCTTTAATGTAATTAGATTTTGCTACTATGCACACTTTCTTAAACATTTTCGAATAATTCTTTACATATTCCGTAAAATTAACATTTTGGTTATATTGTTTTAAACTATATAGCTCATACAATTTATTTCTACTTTTATATATACCAGTCGTGGCCCAGTCACAGAACTTAAGTTTATGAGTAATTTTTATTGTTTTTGGTGTAAACACCTGGTTGTATTCGGTCTTGATTAAGTTAAAAAGATTACTATAAAGTACATCTGGATCATCTTGTACAAAGGGTAATGCATCAATTTTACAAGCTATACTATTTTTGAAACACTCCACTCGCTCTTTTGTAACTGGTTTACAGTTCACTATTTTTGGTTCATCCCTATTATCAAAATCATAGGTCACCTTCAAACCGCAATGGTCAGACGTAAGATTACTAATGAGTGACTTAGAAACAGGGTCATAGTCTGTAAAAATATTATCGAGACAAGTGGCAGAATGTGAAGTTATTCTAGTGGGTTCGAGAAATAAATTTAAAAGATTAAAACATTTAAATAAGGCAAGAAGACGAACACTCGTTGAAGTGTTTTCTAAAATATTTATATTAAAATCTCCACATACTAAAACAAATTTCTTTTTTAATTTTAATTTTCTAAGTACGTCTTCCATTACTGATTCAAAAATATTGAAATTGCCCGATGGGGGTCGGTATACACATACTATTACAAAACTATTGAACTCCACACACGATAGTTCAATGTTACGCTCCACTGATAGGTCTACAATATCGTTGCGATTTTTGTATTTGATAATGTTTCTTACTAATATTAGAGAACCGCCATGAATAGCTGAGCTTCGCACGTACGCGCTTGCTTGTTGGAAATTATTCACATGGAACGATGTGTCATGACTTCTTAACCAATGCTCCGTTATACAAAATACATGAATTACCTGACTTTTTGCTAACAATTCTAATTCTAAGTCCTTGCCAGCCAAACCCTGAATATTTTGATGTATAATAGTAATGGATGTGGGCTTAGCTTTTGTCTTAGACCTCAGTTTAAATCTGAGGTTGTAACCTTATTACTAGTTGTAAAAGTTGCATTAGTAGAACTACTAATGATTAAGTTATTATAATGAAAAGACTTAGTTATACCACATATAACTGTATCATGTATATTAAAAGCTAACAAATTAGCTATCTGAGTCCTACATTTCTTAGAAAGATACATAGTATCTGACGTCAAAGTAAAGTTATTAATAAATTTATTAATATCGAAATATAAGATAGTGTCACTATGACGACAAATCAAATTAAATAGTAATAAATTTAAGTCATAAATGCGCTTATTTTGTTCCCAGGTTAAATTTGTACAATAGGGAAAAGCGCTAACTATTAACCTGCAATTTGTATCTGATTGCAGTTTTATCAAAATATTAAAATTATTTATAATGTCACGTTTTCTAGTATGTGAACTGTCACCACACAATACAATAACATTTGTGGAACTATTCAGTGAATCCTGTGATATATTATTTACTATAGCATTAAATGATTGACCTGGAGTACAAATATTGGTCATTGAATGGTTAAGATTTGCATTCATAAGCCACCCTAAGCCCTGACCAAGTTTATCTGAGTACATAACTGTTTTTCTTACTAATTTAGTTACATTAGGTTTATGAATTGTTTGAGGAGAGGCCGAGGTAGGACCGGGAACCAAAACAGATAAGTTTTGTGACTTTATCTGAATATTAGAGTTCAGCGATGAAGTCTCTTTGTTTATGTTAATTTCATTATTAACTAATGAGTTGTACCGATCAGCATTGTACTTGCATAGATCTACTAAGCCCCACGTCTTTACTGAGATACTCGAGGGGTTGAGGGTATATCATTTCTCACTTCTCATTACTATTATCATTCATCATCATCACTTAATAACATGAGATATATTATTTATGTATTATAATTTGTAAGAAAATTACTTTGACACTGGCTAAATTTTAATATGCTAAACCGCACGAAGCCATCAACTAAAAGAAAAAATAACATATCAAGTTACAATTAAACACAAAAACGCTTCTTGGCGGGAAAGTGAAGAGTCAAGTCTGCGGTTTTGTTTAATTTTCAAAAATTTGTGTTATATCGAATATTAATGTGAAATAATGATGGATTATTAACCGTTAAGTGTTCGTGAGCGTGCATGAGTGTTGGCAAATGAAACAAAACAGTGCAACGTCACTTTTCAAATTCTCTCAAGAAGTCCGCCCGAGGACTTAGTAAAGCCCCACATCTTTACTGAGATACTCGAGGGGTTGGGGGGTATATCATTTCTCACTTCTCATTACTATTATCGTTCATCATCATCAAATAATAACATAAGATATATTATCTATTTATTATAACTTGTAAGAAAATTACTTTGACACTGGCTAAATATGCTAAACCACACGAAGCCATCAACTAAAAGAAAAAATAACATATCAAGTTACAGTTAAACACAAAAACAACTGACGTTATTCTAACCTCATAGTTTCAACACGGTATAAATAAGATTTGCCACTTCGACCATAGACCAATGATGGTTTGTTAAGTGGCCTGTCAAATGGATATATGCTTATTATATCTATACACCGAGTATATTTGTAATGTGGTATTTACGTAACTGTTGAGGTCACATGAAGACGGCCCTTCCAATATGAATATATTAATTACTAGCGAACTGTCCGATTCGTGTTTCGGAAGGCACGTCTTGTCGTCGGTCCCGGCTGCATTAGCAGTCGTTAACAACCACCAATCCGCACTGGGCCCGCGTGGTGGTTTACGGCCCGATCTCCCTGTGGTGTTTTATCCATAGGGAAGGCTCGTGCCCCAGCAGTGGGGACGTAAAACCATGATGTGACTTAAAACACGGCGTGACGCACACCGGCGTCGTGTCGCCTGCCTGTGTGTCTTTTACCGACTTTACTACGAAGAGTGGCCGGGGAGCTTTTCGAGCTCATACCACCATTGCCCTTTTACCACCGAACCTCCAGACGTACTGCAGGATATCATCCCCACCTAGTAGAAATTCCACTATGTCGCACTAAGCACTTCTATTCATCATTTTTACTGCGCACTGGCAGGGAGTGGAATTCTCTGCCATCGTCTATGTTCCAAAAAACTTATAACCTAAATTACTTTAAGGCGAGAGTTAATAGGCATCATCTGGGGCAGCTCGCTCCATCGTAGAGCTCATCTAAGCTCACCAGGCGAGATCGAGGTCAAGAGCTGGAGAGTCTTATAAGGTATTAAAAAAAAACTAAAGGGAATTTTGGAAAATCAAAATCAAGTCAATGATTGCTTTACACGTTGTATTTTTATTTTTAATTAATAGCATCGTTCAGTTAACACATTTAGCCACAGTCACTCAAAATTATGTAGTTATTGAAAGAAAATCACAAGTTATTTAAACTTAAAAACTATAAACTATAACTACTACTATAAATAAAAAAATTGCCCCAAATCATCGCCATCAGGCAGAGTGCCCAGTAAGCTAGCAGCACTGCTATGTTGGATAGCAATGTGATAATTAGTAATAGAATGTTAAATTAGATTCCCCCAAATCCTTCAGTATTAATAAAGATGCGGGAGTTACTGAGACAAACGCGATCTTCTTAAACGAATTTGAAAAGTGACGTTGCACTTCGTCGCTCGTTTCTTTTGCCAACCTCAGTAGATGAGGACTCCGGGTGAAGTGCTTTTATATACCTTTGGCCTTATCATCACTTAACATCAGGTGATATAAAGGCCAATATAAAGGATATAAGTGCTTACCCGTAATATATAAAGTTACTTTTTATTAACTGCAAATATTTTGACAAAACATCTAAATATATCAGAGAAATAAGGCCCAAGCATTAAAAAAAAATTCAGGCTAGTTTTTTTTTTACTTTTCCTGACACAAAAATTATAATATTTTTAAGAGCGGCCTCTCTGTCGGCTCTTTTGAATGAAACTAGGGGCACGTGTACGCGGTGAAGGCATTGCGGCCTCTCTGTTTCGGCTCATTTGAATTGAAACTACCTAAAGTGCTTTATTTTTCTTTTTAATCGAATTGTCTTTTGGCGTTTTTCTTGAAAACTAGCGTATACAAATTTAAGGTTTTTTCATAAAAATTGTTTATATGTGTTGTTGAATTTATCCTCAAAATATTTGCAGTTGATAAATTATGACCTTATATATAAAAAAAAACTCTCATGCACGTTCACGAACATTTAACGGTTAATAATCCACCATTATTTAACATTAGTATTCGACATAACACAAATTATAAAGAACTAGGTGACCCGACGAACTACGTACCGCATTTTTTTAATATAGCCTATGTTACTCAGCGCTAATGTAGCATTCTAATGGTGAAAGAATTTTTTAAATCGGTCCAGTAGTTTTTGAGTTTATTCGTTGCAAACATACATACAAAAATATTAAGTATTAAATATAGATAAAACAAAATAGCAGACATGACTCTTCACTTTCCCGCCAAGAAGTCTTTCCAACTACGATAGTGGCCACCAGTATTCAACAGGAATCAGCGATTGACATTTTTGTCCTTGATCATTAAATATAGGGGTCAGCGACTGATTTTACTGAGGAGCCCGGTCTGCGAGTGCTGAGGTTAAGCAACTTTCGCAAAGGCCGGTCATCAGAAAAGTGACTAAAAATGTATCATCTCGAGCTCCGTGTTTAGGAAGGCACGTTAAGCCGTTGGTCCCGGCTGCATTAGCAGTCGTTAACAACCACCAATCCGCACTGGGCCCGCGTGGTGGTTTATGGCCCGTTCTCCCTATCCATCCATAGGCAAGGCTCGTGCCCCAGCAGTGGGGACATAAAATGAGCTGATGATGATGATGATGACGACTGATAGCCTTTAGCAACAATTGACTACCGACCACCTGCTTCCTTGTTGATATCCCGTAACAGTTCAAATTTATGTTAATATCTGGCGACGAAAACTCGGTCGATTATTGGTGTTTTTTTCTCACTCATTAATAGGTGTATTACTTCTAAAACTCAATACCGGTTGTTAATATTATCATACACATTTAATTAAGACTATATTAGTTAGGCTTCAGTAATAACAATGATTTTTGATTTTGTGTCTTTATTGCCCAAATATATTATTTTTTAAATTGACTTCTTTTTTTTTGTTAGCGGAATTGACCTTTTGTTTCACTGTAGCTTTGAAGGTACCTGTTTTTTCTTATTTTTAGGGTCTGCCATATTTAGCTAGTGAAACAAACACACTGCCCTACAATTTTTATAGTATTAACCTAAGTAGATGCTATAAAAATTGGAAAAACGTTAGTATGTAAAATAGAATTTTACAAAAAATCTTCCTTAATTATTTTTGTTTGTTCACTGATCAATCAGTATAAAATTTAACATGAAAATTAATGAGCAGGCATAGTTTTTACTACAACTAATTACTCACGATGTGGAAACATATACATAGCTCGTTATCGAAGATGACATTCAAAACATCGCATTTCGTAACTCATGAAAAATTTATGAGAATTGATTGAAACTAGTATTGATGAATGAATGTGTGATTCACTTTAAATGTTCCGTTAAGGGTACTTGGTTTATTATGTAGAAGAAGGATTTACTGTCCCACAGCTGGGCAAAGGCCTCCATCACTGAAATCAAGTCATCGCTACAATTGATGGGTATTTTTAATGATTAAAGAATGAAAGTTTCGACTACTGGTACCTGACGAATACTGTTGCCAAAAAATAAATGTGTCAATAAATAGCATGTTATTAAATCGCACGTTAAATTAAAACTTGTTATAGCATAGCACTATTGTAGACCTCGCTGGGAATCAAACCCGGGACTTCGAAGTCTAACCATTAGACAGCAGAGGCTGAGTAAGAGTTTAATAAAAAATCTTAAGCTTAGCTCCAGTTTGTGATCATTCATTCAAATTCAAATCATTTATTAAAGAAAAATAAGTATAAATAAAAAAAAACACAAATTTTGAAAAAAATTCCACGAGCCGGTTTTTTTTGCTCTTCCACGTCAACCACGTCAGAAGGGTGCAGGTTCAAATGCTGCTCGTGGAATTTTTTTCAACATTTGTGTTTTTGTAATTTGTTCGCAAAAAAATTTGCGTTAAAATTATTTGAACATTTAAAATAATATAATGAAATGTATTTAATTAAATTTAAAGAAAAATAAGTATAATTAAATAGATCACCAACACGGATTTGGCAAGCGTGATGATTGAGCCAATACGAATTGTAGCGAGACGACTCGATTGCTATATAGAAGGCTTTTGCCTAGCAATGGGGCAGTATTTAAGCTATTTAGACAAATAACACACTATTGTGTCATACGTAATTGATTCACGATTTATAGTTTTACAGCTCTATGTAAGTCACAGAAAAAATCAAAACAAAACTACAATTAAGTAAGTTGTTCTGAAATTATTATACAACTAGCGGCCGCCCGCAATTCCACCCGCGTGGTTCCCGTTCCCGTGGGAATATCGAAATAAAAAGTATCCTATGTGTTAATCCAGGTTATAAACTATCTGTATGCCGAATTTCATCCAAATCCATCCATCCGTTGCAACGTGAAGAAACAACAAATAAACATACACACAAAAATTTGATAATTGGACATTGAAATTAATGTTCATTTGCATTCGGAAATGCGATGATTATCGAGAGAGCCATTGTGTTTTTGCAAAAGCACTTTGCGTAGCGCTTTAAAGATGGCCGAACGTCTAAGGCATTTGATTTCACAACCACTTGTTTTGTCACATCTAAACACCCCGCTGATCGACCAATGCAAGTGTCACATACGTCAAAATGTTTCACAACAGCATTACGGCAAAGGTGCTATGAATAGATGGATAATGATGATTCAAATTGTTGATTATGGCTAACACACGAAGCGAACACTAATTTTACTGCCAAGACAAACATTTAGAGTTATTTGTGTGCTATTCGCCACATTGGCCGATTGGAAAATCACTCGGCCCGGTGTGCCAAAGATGCCAGATTCGATTCCCAGGTAAGGCATAGAGAGTTTCGGATTCTTCGATGCGTACCCTGGGTTTGTGATCAGCAACCCCCATTTGGCAAGCGTGGGGATTAAGCCAATAACCTTCAATTGTAGCGATGACTGGATTTCAATGATGAAAGCCTTTGCCCAGCAGTGGGACAGTTATAGCCTATTTACTATATGCTATTTCAATTATTACTTGGGCCAAATTATATGTGGAATGTTTGTTTTATGAAGTATTTACAATTCTTTTTGTAAATGTTTAGTATCATAGTTTGACATTATAATTTTTGATTAATAAAATATGCTGATGAGAGCCAGCAGGATGGTTTACGGCCGGTTTACAGGGATGTGGTGTTTCCATCCATAGGGAACACTCGTGCCCCAGCACTGGGATATAAAGATGAGATGATGATGAAGAAAGAAAGAGAGTAGAGAGAGCAAGAAAGTCAGATTTCTACCGTTTCTTAAGAGATAGTCACCACTATTCATAGTTTTCACGTTTGTTTATCACTTAAAAATGACATATTACTTTACTAGAACTTAACACGGGTTTTAGAACGAAATTTGCAGATGTCTGTACGTTCTTTAGAACGGAGATCTATACTAATATTATAAAGCTGAAGTTTGTTTGTTTGTTTGTTTGGTTCGTTTGTGTGGTGCGTTCAACGCACTAATCTCAGGAACTACTGGTCCATTTATTGAGGAAAGCTATAGGCTATATTTCATCACGCTATGACTAATAGGAGTGGAGCAGCATTAAAAAATGTTGCAAAAACGGGAAAATATTTACGCGTGTGAAATACCTAATATGTGAGCAAATGTCTCCGCTCTAAATGATGTTAAGTGGCACAGAGTCCAGATGCTCCACAGCCAGTGGAGCAGGGTCTTGCCTCACCAGCCGTCCTCACCGCCGCCGACCCGCAAGTTGCTTCACATCTCGTTTAAAGGACCCTTAAAGGACCCTTAAAGAACCATTTTTGAGAGAGTTTGCTGATTGCCTCAGACGGCATCTTCAGCTTCCCCGTGCTTTTTGGAAGCGGCGAGAAACTTAAAGGGTTCCTCAAGTCGTGTGAAACGAAGCACCGTCAGAGGTTTTCTAGAGGGAACGGCATCACGCACTAGTGCGTGTCCTCGTGCCCTACTAGATTCTCCGAGGGGTTCGGTTCAGATCGGGACTTCGGGAGGATAATATATGTGTTGGAAGAGCCTTACATTTTTTGGTGGTACAACAAAGAAATGACAATATAACATTTCGGTCATAATAAAAAATAAGCTACTTACAACCCACAACCTATCGTATTGGCACAGTGTTCGACATATTAACCCATAGTTCGACACCAATTTATATTAATCATCATTCAACAAAAAAAAAATTCACAGATTTCGCAATCCCCGCAAGAATCGGAGCATTGAAAATGAATACAACAATTTACGAAAAAAAAACTTTTTATTTTAAATAACACAATTTCAACTTGAATGCACTTCTCGCCTGCATCCGCATCTTTTAACACCATTACCATGACGGTCGGTCAATAATCAGAAAAGCTATACCCGTTTTTCTACAATACCAAATCTAAAGGGGCCACCTACAGGTCACAATTATTAACCGTTTTTCAAAATTTTTTCGCCATTTTGTAGCTAAACTAATACCCTAGTACCATTTTTTTCATTTTTTCTTAAGTCGGTTTTTCTTTTAAATATTTACAATTTAGTATACAAACACCCGCTAAAAAACCCGTCTTTTTTGTACATTTTTAAATTCCAAAAAATATTTCCAGCCGATTTTTAAGATTCAAACGCTCACATGTGTCTATATAAATTTCTCAACTCTTGGTACTATTTTCATCTCGATTCTCCCAAAATCCTCGGAGCTATGGCCAAAAATACGTCTCAGGCGATTTGCATCTGATAACCATTTTCAATGGTAAAAACTACCTGATGACAGTAAAATTGGATAGACGGCTAGGAAAAACATGTCGATTACTGGTATACCCGTTGAACACACGCCCTAAATGATGTCGCTTAATTTATTTAGAAGATACCTGTGGTTCCTTTTTTTTTGTATTTTTTTTTTGTATGTACTGAGAACGTAGTCAAATCTAATTTAGACTTTAAGATACAATTTACCAATTTTGTACCTATAAAATGTATTGTTACTAAATAAAATAAAAATAAAATTAATAAAATGTAAAAAAAGAGAAAGTGTTGAAAAAACCACGTTGTTGGAGTCACGATAGCATAGTTGGTAGTGCACCTGACCCGGCATGTCATGGGGTGCGGGTTCGAATCCCGCTCGTGGATTTTTTTCAACGCTTTGTCTTTTTTCAAATTGTAATTTGTTCGCAACAATATTTGCGTAAAATTATATGTAAATAATCATAAATAAAATGTAGAAAAAACTTACATTTAAGACTCCACACTGGCCGTTGCCGCCATACTGTCCCAGGAACACTCTGTAAACATCTTCGGAAGCGCTAGCTTGCCCTTCTCCTTGTACTATAGCCTGGCCAAACCCTTGGCGGATGCTGGAGCCAAAACCTTGGTTAACACCAACGCCCTGTCCAGTCACTAAGCCCTGGCCGAATCCTTGGCGATATCCTGTGCCAAAACCTTGGCCAGACACGCCAAACCCTTGTCCAGTGATGACCCCTTGGCCTTGGCCGGTGATCAAGCCCTGGCCTTGGCCGGTGGTGAGGCCTTGCCCTTGTCCAGTGATGACTCCTTGGCCATATGTCTTTTGGCTTTGGCTTTCGCTACCGAACTGGGAGTATTGTCCTTGGGCACCCTAAAACAAAGATATTACATGTTTTATTGGCCCAAATAATAATTCTTTCTTAAAAAGATGAGAAGAAAAGAGAATTCTACGTTGGTTATTAATATCCTAAAATAATAAGTAAAGTATTGTAAAATAATAATAATACATGTGAATAAATTACTGAAAAGTAGCATAGAAAAATTCTACAAACATAAAGTCGATATAAATCAACACAATGACATTCTACCAAATATAAAAAATACTTTTTACTTTTTTTTTGTGAGAAGTTAAAAAGTTCCTTATTAAAATTGCTATCAGCCATTAAAAGAACTTATAGAAAATAAAGTTAGTATTCAAAATTTTTGTTAACGTTAATTGTTCTGAGCGAAAGATTTAATAAATAATATTTTCGCCAACCATTCAAATCAGAATTTAAAAAAATAGGCATATCATTTTTTTGTGTTTTTTTGTCTTGTCGATCATTACCGTCTTTAGCGTATAGGGCATGATATTGCTAGTCGACTAAATCCGACTGTGGCAGTCAAAAGGTTAACGTTATATATATTTATTATATACTTGCTTTTATTTTTCACTGTTTTTTAAAAATATTGTAGTATCTATAAAATAATTATGAAATATAGTGAAAATATTAAATGCCCACCCGACCCAGCAAGAAAAAAAAATATAGTACCACTAATAAAATTTTCAATAAGTAATAAATATTTTATATTATTAATTGATATTGCTTACCACTCCCTGAACCCCCAACTGTGCTTGTCCTCCCACAGTGTATTGGCCTCTTCCTCCTTTAGAGAACGAGCCTTGGCCTCGCTCGACGTACGAGCCTTGGCCTTGGTTCAAAAGTTGTCCTTGGTCTTGGGTCGAGATTTGTCCTTGTCCTTTGAACGCTTGCGTGTTGCTCGCGAATTGAGAGCCTTGTGCTAGCTGGGTTGCTAGACCTAGGAATATAATGTTTACTTATTTATATGTTTGATATATGAAAGTATATAAACGCCCTTTTTTATAGGTAACCTATATCTACCTATCTCATGACTTAGATGTATTGACTTGGCGTGCCATGAGTAAACAAAAATAATATTTTTGTTTTTTTTATTTATGTGTATATCCAAATACATAGAAGCAATTTGATCATACATAGAAGTAGAATCATTGTCAATTTTTAAATAACATATGTGCAGGTATATCATAAGCTTAGACAGCATTCTTCACAATGAATCTAAAGGATTATTTTATTAGCTGACCCGGCGGACTTCTACCGCTTTGACAGTTTCTATGACGACAAAACAAATAAATATTTTAATAGTTTACGCGTGAAAGCGTATCAAACATCCTATGTCTTTGATTTTACTCTTGAGAATATTTGTACAAAATTTCATGATGATCGGTTTAATAGTTTACACGTACGTGAAAGCGTATCACACAACAACAAAGAAACAAACTTTCGCATTTATAATATTAGTTAGGATATACATTATCAAAGTATTACTCCTGATATAAGTTTTAGTTAGTAGCGGCAACATATAAACATAATATAGTATATACTACAAGCCGCTATGCCATCAAGCTCCGCTGTTTACTATTCAACATACTAATTAGTCGATATAACTAGTGAATATTGATCGAATGCATAAAAACCTTATTCACTTATTAAATTCATAGATTGCTAATTTATTCATCTCAAATGTTCAAATAATTTCAATAAGGAATGTCAGAAGGGTGCAGGTTCAAATCCTGCTCGTGGAAATTTTTTCAACATTTGTGTTTTTGTAATTTGTTCGCAACAAAATTTGCGTTAAAAATTATTTGAACATTTATAAATAGCTTGCTTACTTCTTAACTGATCTTTAATATTTGTAAAAATATTATGATCGGATGTTAGTGACGGTAGTTGTTGACATTGAATTTTTGAACCTTTGGCTTTCAAAGTAAAAAGTGTTGAATAATTTCGGCGGGCTGGTTAGAACCACGATAGCTCAATGGAAAGAGCACCTGACCCGGAATGTCAGAAGGGTGCAGGTTCAAATCCTGCTCGTGGAAATTTTTCAACATTTGTGTTTTTTTATTCATCTCACATAACTTGTTATCAATTAATATTTTATAACTTAAAAACCTTAAACCCTACGTCAAAACCACATCATATTGTTACGCAACTTATCAATAATTTTAGAATTAATGAATAATCACAAATATCACATTACCTCCTTGGCTAGCGACGCCGAATTGGCCTTGACCTCCTTGGTTGTATTGGCCTTGACTTCCTTGCTCGTATTGGCCTTGGCCTCTGACCTCGAATTGGCCTTTTTGTCCGTACGACGAGACAGTGGAGCTCGGGAAACCTGGTGTGATTTGGTTGACTCCGAATGGTGTTGCGGTGGTCTTTGCTGGTCTATGGACAAGGTGTTAAATCAGTAATGAGGTTATAAGCGATAATCATAATAGCGACGCACTTTTGAGCACAAAAGTCAAAGTTGGCACTTCTTGGCGGGAAAGTGGAGAGTCATGTCTGCGTTTTAGTTTTGTTTTCTAAATTTTGTGTTATGTCGAATATTAATGTGAAATAATGGTGGATTATTAACCGTTGTGTTCGTGAGCGTGCACGAGTGTTGGCGAATGAAACGAATCAGTGTGCAAACGTCACTTTTCAAATTCTCTCAAGAAGTCCGCCTGAGGTCTTAGTATAGCCCCACATCTTACTTAGATACTCAAGGGGTTGGGGGTATATCATTTCTCACTTTTCATTTCTGTTTTCATTAAAAAAAAGTTGAATTCAGCAATTAAGTCTTTAGACTTTATTCAAATTTTAAATCGTCCAAACACATTTTTTTGTCTACTATCCACTTAGGACGTCTATTTTGTAGCTGTGGGGAAGATGGGCACAAAAAAGTCACAGCTTTAAATAGAAGTACCTACGTAATGATGTTTACAAAAAAAAATGCGACATTTTAGACAAGATAGCTAGGCGGACTTAAGACAAGCCCTACCACCAACCAAACCGAGCACAAACAATGTGTCCCCCAGACAATCAAACCCGGGACCTCTTGCTCTGAGTCCGGGGGTCTTAACCACTAGACCAAAAAGACTGTGCTGTCAATTAATTTTAATTAATTGTACTAACATAGATTTTAAGTTTCTTTGTCAGTAACAAGCTATGGATGTGTACTGATCTGAAAAAAAACTTTATTTTTTTATTTTTTATTATTTTGAATTCGAGGAGCTCGATGGCGCAGTGGTTAACGCGCCCGGTCTGTGAGTGCTGAGGTTAAGCAACTTTCGCAAAGGCCGGTCATCGGATGGGTGACCAAAATTTATCATCTCGAGCTCCTCCGTGCTTCAGAAGGCACGTTAAGCCGCTGGTCCCGGCTGCATTAGCAGTCGTTAACATCCACCAATCCGCATTGGGCCCGCGTGGTGGTTTATGGCTCAGTCTCCCTATCCATTCATAGGGAAGGTTCATGCCCCAGCAGTGGGGACATAAATGAGCTGATGATGACGATTATTTTGAATTTTGCGTTCACAAAGCCCTATATACCGCTGATTTGCAGCGTAAATCACAAACTACTATAAAAATTCAAGGAGTCTTCTGGGGTTTTGGTAGCTCAGCGGTCAGACCATTGGACCAGTTATCCAAAGGTCGTGGGTTCAATTCCCACTCAGTTTCCTGAAAAAAGTCCTCCAGTTTCCTGTTTTATGAAAAAAAAAACTAGTTTACTTTTGACTTACATGAAGTTGTTGAGGATGACGTTGCCTGTGACCGGTGGTCTGACTGTGACTTGGGTTGGCCTTGGGTTGTTGCCAGCTGTTCTGCTGTCTGGGACATATTTGCCGTCATTGCCTCCGAAGACCCCGGGAACCCACTTGCCGAGCTGGTTGGTAGGCCAAGGGTCAGTGTAGAGGGGATCTCTGCAGCACTTGCCGATGCGGCCTGATTCAAGGTCCTTGCAGTCCTATTTTGAGAGAAATGGGGTTAGTTTTCGCTTGGCAATGTCTGAAGATGTAGAGGAATTCTTCTTGGATCTATAAACGCTTAAAATATACACAGTCTGTGAAAGAAACTACATATTTTAAAGGATTCCGATAAATTACTTAAAAAAATATATAATATATGTTTAGTAAACACCATTTGTAATGAACATCAGCCGATTTTGTAATCAAATGCACTCCTTAATTAACTAATTTTTATTTTTATAATATTTTTCACAACATCAATTAAAATACAGAAACTGAAGAAAGGATTTATCATGATATCTGAAGAGGATTAATTAAATGTGTCAAGAAATATAGCAGATAGCCATATTATTGCAGACTTCTAGATTTTTATCAGCATACACAAGCATACCGATTACCTAATAGTAAGCTGTCACCACAACCCATATCAATATTTTTTATAGCATAGGTGAAGCTTCAGTTGATTTCAAGCCCTGGATTTCCTTTGGCTCTTAAAACTGTCAGCAATGCAAAACTACTTGTCAGCAAATCGGTACCGTAGAATGAAAGCACTGTAACATTGATCACAGCTATAGTAGATCCTTCAGTAGCTGCTTAAATGGATATCCATAGCGTCCTAGGCGTCTCTAGTGTGGTTATCTTCAGAATCATACCGTAAAACTACAAGTGAAAGACGATTTTAGAGAACAGGAGCTGTGTAACAACACCAGATTCATAAGGAGATCCGTTCTACCGTACTAGGATGTTCGCTGTCCAGTATACTGGACAGATTTCTACTGCTGGCGAAAACGCGGCTACTCACAGTGAGGGGTACTCTGTAGGACTCCTGGTCCCTGGTGAGGATGACGGTGCTGTTGGAGATGACACCTTCGGCGGTGCAGAACTCGATGGGGGTGCACTTCAGAGCTGCGGCGCAGCCGGCCGGGATTTCATCTGAGAGAATTGGTTGGTTGAACTTCTTGACACACTCAGGCCTTAGTACTGTCTTAGGTTGTACCAGATAAAATGGCAAAATTTTGGTTAAATACTAAAATAGAAAATAATATACTGGCTGAATTCTTGGCGGGAAAGTGAAGAGTCAAGTTTGCGGTCTTGTTTCATTTTCAAAAATTTGTGTTATGTCGAATATGAATGTGAAATAGTGATAGTTCGAGAACGTGCATGAGTCTGATGAGAATGAGAATTCTCTCAAGAAGTCCGCGCGAGGTCTGAGTGAAGCCCCACATCTCTACTGAGATACTCAAGGGGTTGGGGGGTTAACAAAAGAAATATTATCTATTTAAATAACTTTGAAATTAACTATTTTTACACTGGTTATTTGTGATAACCGCACGAAGCTATCAACTAAAAGATAAAAAGAAAAAACTGTAACGGCTTTTGATGAGACCAAGGGTTACAATAATAAATGAATGATTAACAAAATTGATCTAACATCATTCTCAAAAATATGAGTATGTTAACATTGAATTAACTAACTTTGGCACAGTTGCATAAATATGCCATGCTCATGGATTAACTTCCTGGGTGTCTGGTAAATATCTTATTGCCGTATTCATAATCAGATAATAAATAAATCTTTCATAAAAAGATATATTTAAAAAAGTTACATCATCCAATAGTTTATAAACCAATCTAGTCTAAAGAAAAATGCTTATAAACTCACTTGGCGTTGGTATAGGCCTAGGCTTCGGTTGTCGGTTCTGGTCCAGGAGGATTCCACCCTCACTGTAGGGTCCAGGGATGATCGTTTCCCTCTGGTTGCTTGAGTCACTCTGTTCAGGGGGCAAATATCCTGGAGCAGAGGTAGAAGTCACGGGAGGACGGTAGATGGGTTTAGGAGTGGTTGGCCTGGGAGTTGTAAAGGGACGAGGTGTGTAGGCCGGGACGGCGGTAGAACTGATAATAGTGGGTTGGTTGATGTTGTCAACGGGAGGGAGGTATGGGATTCCAGGTTTTAATCCAGTGCCGCTTGCGCCAGGCCTGTACACTCCAGCTGATTCGCTACCAGCTGAGAAGGAGTCGGTTTCGATGAAGTTCGATTGGCTGGTGGACTTGATGACTTCATTGTTGAAGTTCGTGTTCGTGTTGAATCGGTTGGCGGGCGCGGCTGTTGAGAAGCCGACGCCAGAGCCGAAGGTGCTCGACCCAGAACCGGAGGCGAATTTGTTGGCGTTGTAACCAGACTCGAAACCAGACGTTGTGCCTTGTTGTACTCCTCTATTGACAGAGTTGGTAGAACCAAACGAGCCTGTTGCCGAGAATCCGGTGTTGGTGGACTGCCCAAAAGTTCCTTGACCTTGGCTTCCTTGAGCAAACGCTCCCTGGTTGCCTTGTCCGAATCCGCTTTGACCAGTCTGCGATCCCTGGCCGAAGGTTCCTCGGCTGCCGAAGGAAGCTCCGAAGCTGTTTGCTCCGAAACTGGCTTGTCCACTCTGTCCAGCGAGTCCAGCTTGTCCGGCTTGTCCGGCCTGTCCTCTTTGTCCTGCTATCCCGCTTTGTCCTTGTCCGGATTGGGAAGCACCGAACGAGCTGCTACTCTGACCTGCACCAAAGCTGCTGCTTCCAGCACCGAAGCTGCCACTTGCGGATTGTCCAGTAGCAAAGACGTTGGATCCTTGAGCTCCTTGAGAACCTGAGCCAGAGTAGGTGGCGCCGCCGACTCCAAGAGAGCCTTGGCGGTTGCCAGCGCCGGAGAGGGAGGACACTTCCATCCTGCAGCATATCTCCGTTTTTATGTTGCAGTATTGTTTCTGTAACAAACAGAGATGGTGTTAAATGATTGTCTTTATTATTTTTGAACTTAACGCTTAACTCCATCGGACCTTATTTTCCAGGGGGCAAAAAAAAACTGTATTTTTTCTATTACTTGTTCCCAGACCTATTCACGTTTTTCTTGAATTTAAGTAAAAATGTGGTTGCGAATTTAAAAACACAATTAAAACGAAACGATACCAAAAAGTCATTTTTATAAGGTCACATTATATCAACTGCAAATATTTTGAGAATAAATTCAACAACATATATAAACTATTTTTATGAAAAAACCTTAAATTTTTATACGCTAGTTTTCAAGAAAAACGCCAAAAGACATTTCGATTAAAAATAAAAATATAGCACTTTCGGTAGTTTTAATGCAAAGGAGCCGAAACAGAGAGGCCGCAATGCCTTCACCGCTTACACGTGCCGTAGTTTCATTCAAAAATACCGACATAGAGGCCGCTCTTAAAAATATTTCAATTTTTATGTCAGGTAAAGTGAAAAAAAAACTAGCCTGATTTTTTTTTAATGCTCCCTCCCTCCCTTATTTCTCTGATATAATTAGATGTTTTGTCAAAATATTTGCAGTTGATAAAAAGTGACCTTATATATAAAGATATATCGTCAGAGTTACAAACATTAGAATTCGAATTAGGTACCATGATCCCTCTTTCTTCAGTCACAGTTTGTATAGCCTACAACTATTCATGTCTTATTTCTCAACACAAAATGTCATATAGTGAAATGTTTAGGTTGCAACATTACAGTGTTTTCCATGTACATTTTGTTTTATAGTGTATGCAGTCACGATGGTCGTCGTGTTATCTACAGGTTGTTCTAAAGGTGATACGTCAGACTAGTAAGGGGACAGTTCTGTGACGGATCTATAAAAGGAGTTGGCATTAACAAAAGACTTACCGTTATGAAGATACTCGTATAGCTTTTTGTTATTTGCCTATTTGTCGTTTTAATTTTTCTGTTAGCATTGCTAGTCATTAGTTTTTTTGAAAAGCGAAAATAACTGATTTATGTATGTATACTAGAAATTTTAAAGATAACAACAATGTAATAATATCATTGCCGCATCTTAGTTATTGTTGTTTTTAGGATAAACATTTTTTTCCAATGTCTTAAATAATTTAGTTTAGCCAGAATTATATAATAAAAACCAGAATTATACAATAAACAACTGCCAGTAGCATTTGTTATTGTGATTCTGGATTCTGGATTCTTGATTGTAACTCCATTTAACATTACACATAAAAAAGGACATTTCTCTTTAGTTTCATGTTATGTTTATCTCTATCAGGGTGCCTATGTGAGTTTCATTTGACATTAGATCACGTTAACGAAAACAAAAAATATGGCATTAAAGCAGCGCCTCCTGGCGACATATGAGAAGAACTAAAATTTTGCCATACAAATCTTCGTTTTCTAAAACGTAATCGAATCTATACGGATAGTAAACAAAACTCACACTAGGCCTGATGCTGACTAAGCCATCCGTCATATTAGTCTTGTCAATCTGACGTGCCGTTTTTGGGACACCCCGTATAGCCTTTTCGCAGGGGTCACCGGTTGACTCCCGTTTTAACTATTAGCTGTATGTTTGCGAAACTAATTTTATGGATGTCTCGATTCCATATGGTAACTGATACTTTTGTATATAATTATATACTTGTTTATAGCAACATAGTTTAATGTATTAATTTATAATGTGTTATATTAGAATGTAATTTTGAATAATGGAACTAATGTATATAAATATCGTAACTATGTTGGTTTATAATGCAATGGATTAATGAATGAATAATAATGATTTTCATAATAATAGCAATATGATATGATTTTAATAATAATGTTTAGACTATATAATTACAAATTTGATATTTTAAAATGAATTAATTGAACTGTTTGCATGTCTACAAGGCAGAATATTATGTGAAACTATATAAATATTACCAACTTCTTATAATACCAACCATATTCTTAGCAAATGAAATATTTTATTCTATTCCAACAATTATGGTTGGAGGTAGAATTTGTTTTAAGGCCGCCCGGCTAGCTACCACCATCTTATCTAAATATGTCTTCTGTTCCGACACTTAGAGATAAGATAGCCAGTGCCTCAGTGTTTGGGGATCCCGGGTGAAGTCCGCTTCCACCATTGGCCTCATTATTCATCCTTAAGTGATCAGGAGACATGAAGTTATAAAACTGTTAAATATATTCCCTATAGATACTTCACTATATGAAGTAAAAATAAATCTGTCATTAAGCTTTTTTTTTTATACGTGGCACGGCAAATGACTCCATTTCACCTGATGTTAAGTGAATGTGGAATCCAGATGCGACGACAACTGGTGCAGCGTGAAAACAACGCAGCATCAGTTACCCTCACTCTGCCGGCCCACAAGGTGCCTTCACGCCTCGTTTGAAGGACCCCATATCATAGGAAGGAGGGAAAACGTGTCCTGGCAAACTATTCCATATTTTGGAGGTGCGACAAAAAAACGAGTCACTAAATTTCTTAGTGCGCGATGGAATATTTGAGACAGTGAAGCGGTGACTCTGGAGAGCAGCACGTGTACTCCTATGGAGGAAGGGAGAAGGTGGGATGAGGTCAAAGAGTTCTTCAGAGCACTCGCCATGGTATAAGCGGTAAAACACGCTGAGTGACGCAATATCTCTACGCAATTGCAGAGTTTCGAGAGTATTTGTGACTTCTGCGTTGCCGATAATGCGTACAGCGCGACGCTGCAATCTGTCCAAAGCATCGAGAAGGTACTTTGCGGAACCGTCCCAGATGTGCGAGCAATACTCCACGCACGACCGTACCTGTGTCTTGTACAAAAGACACAACTGGTCAGGCGTAAAGAAAGAAGAAAGAAAAGAAAGCTATTGTTTATGTGACGTTTTTATAATCTGTTAATGATAATGAAAGTTACCATTAAAATTAAATGATAAGAAATGAAAAAAAAGTGCATATCAATTACATATAAAAAAAAACAAAAATATATTATGAAATAAATAAACAATACTCAGTACAGCAATTACATACATAGTATATGTCGTAACTGGCAAACGCAAACATATATGTAGTAACTATATTTCATTGATGGCTTACACCTCATTCTAATAGACATAATATCTTTTGTATAATTGATTACATACAAGCGTACATATTGACAGTTATTCATATTATTAACGATGCGTTTGACATAGTGCAGAACAGACAGTAACGCAAAAATCCTGAACCCCGTTGAAAGATTTACAGAAAGGTATCTCACTGTCAGGTTGTGCCATCAATAGACACTCGACCCACCCCATTTTCTATAACTGTACATTTTTTGTTAAAATTTTATAATTTTTCGCAATTTTTTTTGTTGCGACAATTATTTTTTAATGATCACGAGTGGGATTTAATTCCGCATCACATTACATGCCGGGTCAGGTGCACTGCCTACTACGCTATCGTGGCTATGTCCAATCCATCCGAAATTAAGTTACGGGTTCGAATACAACTTGTGGACTTTTATCAAAACTTGGTTTTCAAATTTTTGTGTTTTTATTATAAACTGGTCCCATATCCTAGTTCGGGTCATGGGTCTGTCTATGTGCAAATTTCATCCAAATCTGTTCATTTTTTTATTTTTTTATCTTACAGGTAGGCACTTGGCCGTCATTACACCTGATGTTAAGTGATGATAAGGCTGAAGTTAGAAGCGCACTTCACCCGGAACCCCCAACTGTATTATTATTATATAATTTATAGAAATATTTTACTTTCTTATTTTACTTTTTTTAGGTTTAAAAAAGATATTTTAAAGTTTTAAACATTGTGACTTCATTAACTTTTTGTTTCCTCTTTATTTTTCTCTTGTGTGTATGTCTGCCCGATATTTTTTTGTATATTATTTATGTATGCGTGTGTTGTTAATAAATGTTTTTATCTTCTTCTTCAAAGTGTGTGATGTTGCAATCAAGTGATACCAACGTTACTACCTGTTCACTATGACATGAACGTGGGTGCCTAAATATTATTTATAATATTTCCATTAGTAGAAGCATAAATTACGACTTTGTCCCTACACTTTATGCTACATTAGGATAATCTAAGGATAATGTTTGGGTAGATTCGTAGGGTATCTATATAACATCACCAGCTCATTTTATGTCCCACTGCTGGGGCACGAGCCTTCCCTGCTATAGATGGAAACACCGCAGGCAGACCACCACGCAGGCCCAGTGCGGATTGGTACGGAGGAGCTCGAGATGATTAGTTTTTGGTCACCCATCCACGTTGTTCGAGGTACCAGGGCCGCATAATTCGCGAAGAGGTTAGTGTAAAACGAACAAATTAATCAATGTTGTACCTTCTCAAAGTACCAGGAGAGCATAGTTTACGGAGAGATATTTTTATATTATTAACAGCGCCCTTTGAATGCTACTAAAAATATTGATGGCGACAGACTTTTATTTGATGGCGGTAGCTAGACAGGCAGACTTATAACACAC
This sequence comes from Eudonia mercurella, assembly GCA_963082485.1. Taxonomy (NCBI): domain Eukaryota; kingdom Metazoa; phylum Arthropoda; class Insecta; order Lepidoptera; family Crambidae; genus Eudonia; species Eudonia mercurella. The sequence goes on along the minus strand of OY720052.1, from coordinate 8,278,993 downwards.
ACTAATCAAATGTGACCTCGATTTGTACCACTGTGAATCAAACCCGGGAAATCTAGACGGTCTAATCACTACACCAATTAACGTTCGTAAAATTACTTTATATGAACCCCATTAAAATAAATTATACGAAATTTGATTGGTCTTTGGTAGGTAAATGGCCACCAAATCCCCCCAAATAGCCTTTTGAGCATTAGCCAAACCCTACGATACCACAAGTACCAGGGCTACATAATTTACAAAGAGGTTAAAGTGTAAAACGTACAAATTAATCAATGTATACGCTTCTTAAAGTACCAGGACAGCATAGTTTACGAAGAGGTATTCTTTTTATCTTAGCAACAGAATGTTTTAACCAGCGCCCTTTGAACCAAGCCCCGCCTCATATGTATTTGTCAGTCAGTCTGTCTCGACTATGCAATATGTATTATTAATGTATATTACAAAGCCTTAAAGGCTATTTTATACTGGCACAAATATCAGTAAATATAGTAATCAACATAATTAGACGTTTGAATGTCGTAGCAGTAATCAGATATAGTATAAAATGTGTAATGTTATGTAAAATGAATAAATAAACCACCACGCGGGGCCAGTGCGTAACTCCTTATAACTCATGATAGCCTGGTACTTCAAAGTGTGGAGCTCACGCCAGGAACCTCTCTGGGGCTTGATAGCTTGGTACTTTTTAAAGAATAGGGTAGAAAAAATCGTTATACATACAAATAGATCTCTCTCTCTCTTCTTTCCAGCTCATTTTACCCCCTGCTGGGATACAAACTTTCCTTAAAGATGGAAACACCACAGTGTGGATTGGTGGTCGCCAAGGAGATTTAATATATTGTTAAATGTCTTTGGTGGTTGCTAACGACTGCTGATGCAGCCAGGATCAACGGGTTTACGTGTATAATACAAAGTGTAAAATCCTGAAACGCAGCCATGCAACCCAAGTATAAAAAACACTGTGACAATATGCAAAAAAAATTACGTAGATTTTTCCATACAATCTATTTTCTTTCTTTATTACGTTGTCACTGCCATATTTCTTTGTAACAAACAACCTCATTATCTTGGCCATAATTATTTAGTGTTTTTCTTTCTGCCGTATTCGGTATTACCAAATACCTGCATATAGAAATATATCTTTTTGGAAGTTGCAAATAAGTTTTTTTATTTACTATCAAGTCATTAACCCTATTCTAAGCAATGTTATTAGCACTATATACGACCACATATAAATATTATCTAACCAGTAGTGTATAGCTATTAATTATGTATGTACCAACAGTAAGTACATAGATCAATTTATTTTGCGTTCTTTAAATATTTGCAATATCATCAAACCAATTAAATGCTTTTAGTATTTCGTAAAATATTGACTTTAGCTATAATATTCGCCGTAATCAAGTAGATATTTTTGTCGATATTATTGATTCACTTAATTCTATAATGGGTATAAATATTTGACGAAAATTTGTTATTATGAAAGATATAATTATTTGTTAGGTGGTAAATCTTGAGGAGCTCGATGGCGCAGTGGTCAATGCGCCCGGTCTGTGAGTGCTGAGGTTAAGCAATTTTCGCAAAGGCCGGTCATCGGATGGGTGACCAAAACTTTATCATCTCGAGCTCCTCCGTGCTTCGGAAGGCACGTAAAGCCGTTGGTCCCGGCTGGATTAGCAGTCGTTAACAACCACTAATCCGCGCTGGGCCCGCGTGGTGGTTTTCGGCTCGTTCTCCCTATCCATCTATCGTGACCCAGCAGTGGGGACATATAAATGAGCTGATGATGATGATGATGATGATGGTAAATCTTTTCATTTTCACGTCTGAGGAACTGACTATCTTATCTCTGACTGTCAGAACACAACAGTGCTACTAACATTGATGTTATGGCGACTCATTTAGATAAGATGGTGGTAGCTTGCCAGGCGGACATAAATCAAATTTACAACCAATCAAACTGAGTATAGACTTGTATCACTGCGAATCGAATACGAAAACACTATGTCTGATACCAGTGATCGGTAGTCTAACCACTAGACCAGAGAAGCAGTAGCAATTTAAGTAACGGCGAGTGCTCTGAAGAACTCTTTGACCTCATCCCGCCTTCTTCCTTCCTCGATAGGAGTACGCGTGCTGCTCTCAAGTCACCGCTGTACTGTCTCGAACATTCCATCGCGCACATATAATTTGGTGACTCCTTTCTTTGTCGCACTTCCAAAAGCTGGAATAGTCTACCAGCACACGTTTTCCCTCCTTCCTATGACATGGGGTCCTTCAAGCGAGGCGTGAAGGCACCTTGTGGGCCGGCAGAGTGAGGGTTACTGATGCTGCGTTGTTTTCACGCTGCACCAGTTGCCTTCACGTCTGGACTCCAGTTTCACTTAACATCAGGTGGAATGGAGTTATTTGCCGTGCCATGTGTTTGAAAATTTGTCATGTTCCGATAGATAGCAGTGAGTTGGGTCCAAACGCCACAAGTTGTGAAATAATAGAAATATCATAACAGAAATTAATGATGTTGTACGCTTTCGTGTTACGCAGACGTTGTTCAGATAAGAAATTTGATAATAATATAATTTTTTTTCACAGCTTTAAGCTTTGTTACGCAAAAGATGTATGGATTAATTAATCAGTCGACAGAGAAGCAACAAGATTATGCTGACGATACATGCGGTAGGTCGTGAGCTCAATCACGAATAATAGAAGTTATCTTAGAACTCAGATGGAGCTCGATGGCGCCCGTTCTGCGATTGTTAAAGTTATGCAACTTTTGCGAAGGCCTGTCATCGGTGGGTGACCAAAATTTATCGTCTTTAGCTTCTCCATAATAAACTTACACATGAAATTATTTTGTTACAAATCGACTTCAGACATTTTTATGTGCTCGGAGTTTAGCGATGATTACTCGATTTCAATGATAAAGGTGTAACTACTACTTACTTACTTAAATTTTAACTTAATATGTTTAATTATCTTACTACAAAAGCAAAAGAAACATAACTTACATAAAGAAACCTATAAATAAAAATCCCAGCTCCCAGCTGTAGGCTCATGGGAACGGTCCCAAGAATGAATTAAAAAATAATAATATTTTTTTAACCAATAGACCACAGAGGCTATAAAAAATAATAAAAATATAGTCAAACACATGAAAGCAAGTTCTAAAACTACTGTCCATTTTAACATTACATATTATTATTATTTTATTAGCCATTAATTTAGTGTTTATTAACCACATACTAGGTTTAGAGTAAAACTTAATTCTTAAGTCGTAAATCTGTCTGCTCTGACCGCATTAATGAGTTTCATCGTCTTAATTAAAACTACTTTGTTATGTACAGACAGCATGGAAAAATACATAATACAAATTGTCACTGTCACTGTCACTGTCACTGTCACTGTCACTGTCACTGTCACTGTCACTGTCAAAAAGTGGTAGTAGACAGAGCATCGCATTCACCATTTTTTTAGTAAACTCGCCGTTACTAACCCCGACGACGCCACATTAAGCATAATCAAAGTAGGACTCCGAGCTGTAAAGATAACATCAGTGATGGGTTGCAGCCGATCGTCTGATGTGCGAGCATCTTGGAACCCTGAGGGCCTACCACGAACCACGTTCGGCGTGTTGCCTCTCTGTCGCACTTGTAAATTCGTGCGTAAGTGTGACAGGGAGGCAACACGTCGATCGTGGTGGTCGTCTCTGGTCCCTCAGTCAGCTCTTACGACATGCACAGGGAGTTAGGCAGCTGATACATTCGTTTCAAGTCCTAAGGTCCCAGACAATCTTTCTTCAGTGTCAGACCAGCATGGGATAGTAAAGTAGCCAATACACTGTCCCTCAGCTGGGCAAAGGTCTCCATCATTGAAGTCGAGTCATTCGCTACAATTGATGGGTACTGGCTTAATCACCACGCTTGTCAAATGCGGGTTGGTAATCACAAACCCGGGGTATTCGAAAATTTCGATACACACTTTGCATGACCTGGTAATTGAATCCAAGACTTTTGGGTATGGAGTCGAACGTTATGCCACTGAGCCACAAGCGTTAGCATGACCCGGTCTAGGTGATATGATACTTTTTATCTTGGTAACAGGTTTCTAAGGGACAGTAATCATGTAAAGTTCCACACATATAATAGTGCAATTAAAATATGTAATAAGTTGCCGGTAGAGTTAAAAAAGTTGGAAGGTAACATCTTTAAAAAAATATTGAAGTATGACTTATACAAAAAGCGTTTGCGGTGGAAACAATGGGTCCATGGGGGCCGGAGGCAAAGCGGCTGGTCAAAGAGTTAAGTGCTCCCCTTATTAAGGCTTCCGGTGACAAGAAGGCTGGCAGCTACCTCTGCCAGCGTATTAGTTTGGCAATCCAAAGGGGCAATGTTGCCAGCATTCTTGGGACCGTGCCCATGAGGCCACAGTTGGAGGACATCTTTTATTTGGGTCTACCTTTTATCGCAGAACTTTTTATGTCATAATTTTATTATGCATAACAGCGGAAAGCATAAACTTCATTTCGCAGAAAATCATTTGGCACACATTCATTAATCATACATTCAAAACCTATAATTTCAAAATCTGCCATCTTAAAAGTATGCCATTGGGAATTCGGATATATAAACATTCGACCAAATAATAATTATGCTAAATAATTTTTATGCATTGAACATATTCGTTTAAAGAAAATTATGCCAAGTGTGTTATGCCAAATAAAATTCGGAGCAACAAAATTCTGCCAGATAGAAGGAACCCCTTTTATTTATAGGTCTTTTGTTTTTAATTTTCTAATTACGTTTTTTTCTGTTTTTTTTTCAAGTTATGTTAAGTAATATTTCTTTTTGTTGTGTATATAAATAAATTCTTAATTAAAAGCCTTTTATAATTTAAACGAATACTATGTTGATAAATAGGTTACTCACAAAGCAAATGTACGTCCGAAATGGATTGACTGCTGATACTATTTAATATTTCAGAACTATATTGTACACAGTTTAATTTCTATTTCTATTTCGTGAACCAAGTCACATGCAGCAGCTAGTAAAGAATAAAGAGATAAATACATATTTTTGAACATTTATATTGCATTGAAGCTCGCACACAAAAAAGTATAAAAGATTGTCTCACGTAAGTAATTATCTTTTTGTACGAGTAATAATTATAATTTATCGTTTTTATCTTCGCCCCATCTCTATGTTAAATCATAATATTTTTGTATGTAGTGTATTTAACAAAAACATGTGTACGAACTTCATTTTGATGAGCTACATTTTTAAAGTTACTAGCGATCCGTCCCTGCTTCGCACGGGTGGACATTTTTTTTTAATATAGCCTATGTTACTCAGCGCTAATGTAGCATTCTAATGGTGAAAGAATTTTATTAATCGGTCCAGTAGTTTTTGAGTTTATTCGTTACAAACATACATACATACAAAAGTACAAAGGTTTCCTCTTTATAATATTAGTATAGACTAGTAAGCACTCGGCCTTCATTTCACCTGATGTGAAGTGATAATAAGGCCCAAGGTGGAAGCACTTCACCCGGAATCCTCAACTGCTGAGGCACTGGCTATCTTATCTCTAACTATTGGAACACAACAATGCTACTAGTACCGACATGTTTGGATATGATGAGATGACCTCAAGACCAGCCCCCCAACCGCCTAACTCTCTCGCTTTCGATCGCTTTGAAGGCGAGTCCCTCGCCTAGCTTTCTAATATAATATCGGAATACAATACCCAATAATATCGAAAGCTTTCGATATTGCTTTCGAAATGACAAGATGACGCTTTCTCCTCGCCTCGCCTTCAAAGCGATCGAAAGCGAGAGAGTTAGGCGGTCGACCCCCAGCCTTACCATCAACCAAACCGAGTACAAACATCGAATACAAGAATAGAATTAGGGTCCACAGGGACCGGTGGTCTTAACCACTAGACTATAGAGGCGGTTGTTTATGGAAGGTCGATGGCTTAACGGTTTGCACTTTATATCTTACATGCTAAGCTACTTTTGCAATACCTGGGGGTCGACCGCCTAACTCTCTCGCTTTCGATCGCTTTGAAGACGAGGCGAGGAGGAGGCGTCATCTTTTCATTTCGAAAGCAATATGAAAGCAATTATTCAATATTATATTTCGATATTATATTAGAAAGCGAGGCGAGGGTCTCGCTTTCAAAGCGATCGAAAGCGAGAGTGTTAGGCGGTTGGGGGGCTGGTCACCCTATCAAGTATCTCTAGAGATAATAACAAAAGAAAATTAAATTAAGTTCATTCAGACTATAAATTCCAAAAACAGTATAAGTTTTAACTGATCATAATTTAGAAGAAGCGGTTTACGACTCAATAATTTAAAATAATTTTATATTATTTATCTTTAATATGAAACTCAGTTAGCAACTAAAGAATGCTAGCCTAAAACCAGCATACATTTATATGTTAAACAGTCGAGATTCGTATGTCCATGTATATATTTTAATTTATGACTCATTCAGAAGATATTTTGACGGGCGGCAGAATCAAGAATCTTTAATAATGTTTACTTAGCATGTGGCTCTAATAATGTGCTTAGATTATTGCTGGCTCTATGGCTGAGTGGTTATAAGGCTCGCTAACCGGAGGTCCAGAGTTCTTTATCAAAATCAGATTGTAACTAATATTATGAATTTGAATGAAATTCGACTGTAATTTCACAGTGACGTAATACCGCTGGCTTGCTGCGTAAATCACAAACTACTGGAAAAATTCAACGAGTCTTTTGGGGCCTCGGTAGCTCAGCGGTCAGAGTTATCGGATTGACCGGTTATCCAAAGGTCGTGGGTTCTATTCCCAATTGAGCTACCTGAGGCTGATTGATTTTTTCTAGGAAATATTGTCTTGGAATGAAATAAAATAAATCTTTATTCAAATTAACTTATAAATTAGCACTTTTGAATCGTCTTACTTTTCAGCTTACGCCTTTTAGCGGTGGAGAAAAATGGGCGCAAGAACCCCCCGCCCGATCCTCTAAATGTCACTACACATTTACAGAATACACTAAACATGCACACTAGCTTAGCTCCAAGACACCGTACTCGTAGAACAAGGGTACGACGAGCCGGTTCACACGCGCTTTATACCAGGTACAGACATGTACCTGGGCGCTTCACTCCTCCACGGCCCGGTCTACCCGAGCCGAGGTCCGAGCCTTTAGAGGCGCCCTCGAGTGTTTCCGCCCCCCGATCCGATCCGAACCCTTCGGAGAATCTAGTAGGGCACGGGGACGCGCACTAGTGCGCGATGCCGTTCCCTCTAGAAAACCTCCGAAGGTGATTCGTTTCACACGGCTTGAGGGAACGAATGCCGTCTAAGGCAATCAGCAAACTCTCTCAAAAAAAAAAGGGCGCAAGAAACATACAGCAAAGCTTTATAAAGAAGTAACGACATTTACAAATGTACAAAAGCGAAAGTAACTCTTTGCCTGCTTTATTCAACGTATTTCTGTCTGTTTGTTTTAAACAAGTCAAGTGTTAACCATGGATCCATTTAAATGAATTTTGATAGAGAGATAAATTTGATCTTGGAAAAAGATATAGGTTACTCAAAATAATTATTCTCGAGGCCGAAATATTAATTAATGACCGTTTAATGGTTCGCTCTCCATGTGCTGTTTTTTTAATATATATATTTTACGGGTAAGCGCAGTGATATGATAAGGCCAAGGATGGCAGCGCACTTCACCCAGGATCCTCAACCAGTGAGGCACTGGCTATCTTATCTCCAGCTGTCGGAACACAACAATGCTACAAACATAGATTGTTTTACGGATGGAAATTGTCCCAGCAGTGGGGACATAAAATGAGCGATGATATTCTATGTATATGAATCGCGTCAAGACGTCCAGATGAGCGAAGCCCACTTAAATATTGCTTAGAATCACCAAGTCATAATTGTGTTTACACTAATTATTCATTTTTTCCTACCGTGGGAACAATTCGAAGCGGCCATTGTTTTATTGTGTTTTTTTCTGCTTTTCAGTATTTACCTACGTTTGTACAAGACGTATGTACTTTTTTCTCGCTTATTATGAAGGCTCGACTGCTCATTATTTGCGCTTGCTAGGAATCGTGTATCCTGCTTCCGTTGTGCTATTAATTACTTAGGATAACGAGATCACGTGGTACTGTTTGCCGAGTGACTTTTTTCTTCATTCAATGTTGGTCGTGAAACGTGAAAATAATGTGGGTATCAGCTGGCTTATCCCGTGTATGTCGTAAGAGCCGTCTAAGGGACAACGGTTTCAAGATGCTCGCACATCAGGTGATCGGCTGCAACCCATCACTGATGTTATTACTTCACCTCGGACCCCTATTTTGTTTACGCTAAATGTGGCTGCGAGTTTAATAAAACGAGCCTTACCACCGACTGAACTGATTACAATACTTCATCATCAGCTCATTTTATGTCCCCACTACTGGGGCACGAGCCTTCCCTATGGATGGATAGGGAGAACGGGCTATAAACCACCACGCGGGCCCAGTGCGGATTGGTGGTTGTCAACGACTGCTATTGCAGCTGGGACCAACGGCTTTACGTGCCTTCCGAAGCACGGAGGAGTGAGAGATGATACATTTTTGGTCACCCATCCAATGACCGGCCATTGCGAAAGTTGCTTAACCTCAGCACTCGCAGACCGGGCGCGTTAACCACTGCGCCATCAAGCTTCTCGTACATGATTACAATACTTACTAATATTATAAATGTGAATGTGAGTTTGTTTGTCACGCTTTCACGCAGAAACTACTCAACCGATCATCATGAAACTTTGTACACATATTCTCAAAGGTATTGGGAGGGATATAGGATACTTTTTATTAAAAAAATAAATAAAATAAATGTTCAAATAATTTTTAACGCAAATTTTGTTGCGAGCAAATTACAAAAACACAAATGTTGAAAGCAACTTCCGCAAAGGCCGGTCATCGGATGGGTGACCAAAAATTTATTATCTCCTCCGTGCTTCGGAAGGCACGTTAAGCCGTTGGTCCCGGCTGCATTAGCAGTCGTTAACAACCACCAATCCGCACTGGGCCCGCGTGGTGGTTTATGGCCCGTTCTCCCTATCCATCCATAGGGAAGGCTCGTGCTCCAGCAGTGGGGACACAAATGAGCTGATGATGATGATGATGATGATGATGAAATGTTGAAAACATTTCCACGAATGGGCGCCTTTAGCTTTCAAAGTAAAAAGTGTTGAATAATTTCGGCGGGCTGGTTAGAACCACGATAGCTATATTGGAAGAGCACCTGACCCGGTATGTCAGAAGGGTGCAGGTTCAAATCCTGCTCGTGGAAATTTTTTTAACAGTTGTGTTTTTTTAAATATAAAATACTAAAAACGACAATTTAATTTTTAATTTTCCAATACAAAATGATTTGTGTGTTTTGTTGTTATGGAAACTGTCAAAGCGGTACGAAGTCCGCCGCAGGGTAGGCTAGTAATATATGAACCCAAGACATCTCGGTAATAGACCGAGTTGTCAATTATTATCAGCAGCATTTTTTTTTATATTCCCACTGCTGGGGCACGAGCCTTCCATATGGATAGAAAAACCCAGTACGGATTGGCGGTTGTTAACGAATGCAAATGAAGCACGGACCGACGGCTTGACGTGCCTTCCGAAGCACGGAGCTCGAGATGAGACATTTTTGGTCACCCATCCGATGACCGGCCTTTGTTAGCCATCGCTAACAGTTGAGGTCATCACCGGTCTTCTAACTAGGCCATAAGGGGAAAAGGTTAATTACTCATAGGTAAATGTATTAATACTGGTAAAATATCTAACTTATTTTGATAGCTAGGCATGCCTTGTCAAAATATGTAAGCGACTTTACTTAGGCTATGTTAATTCTACGTGAGACTTGTGCAATTGTTGAAAACATCATTTTGATGGTCCAATGAAAATGTTGGATAGAGTCGGAACAAAAAGCACCTTTTTAAGAATAATATTCTTAACCCTCGGTGGCCTGAGGGGCAAAGTGCTCAGTCTGATATCCTAAGATCATGTTCAATTCCCAGGTCTGGCAAAATGTGTTTCGGATATGGGAAAATAGAAAAAAAGAGGAACTGGCGCAGTGGTTAACTCGATTGTGATTGCTGAAGTTAAGCAACTTCCGCAAAGGCCAGTCATCGGATGGGTGACCAAAAATGTCATCATCTCGAGCGTCTCTATGCTTCAGAAGGCATGTAAAGCCGTTGATCCCGGCTGCATTAGCAGTCTATAACAAGTACCCCATTTGATCCGCGTGGTGGTTTACGACCCGATCTCCTATGGCGATATATTATCTCTAGCTGCCGGAACACAACAATGCTACAAACATTGATGTTATAGCGACTTATTTATATAAAATTGTGGTAGCTATCCAGTTGGACCAATGAGCCATACCCAACGAAACCGAGTACAAACATGTACCCCTCGCGTGTAATCGAACCCGAGACCTCTGGGTCTGAGACCAGTGTTTTTACTAGTCCATACAGGCGGTTCACAGTTAAGGGGTTTTTGAAGTGAAAACTTCTTTAGCGGCGTTGTGCACTTTTTTTGGAATGGGTAAAAAATGTTAAACTTGCGTCAGGACACGTGACCGTCAGGACACGTGACCTGATCGAAAATTCGTAAGACGGATGGAGAGTACACAGCTGGCGCGGCGTAATATAAATTTTTAATATAACTTAATATAACTTTTTAATATAATATAAATTGACATGTTTGTGTACGATAGCCCAATAAATAAATATTGTATTCTACCACATAAATGAGAGTACTTTTATACTGATAATTAAAGCAATTCGTGCAAAATGATTCTCTAACCATTCCAAAATATCAAAAATGCACAACGTTAATATTCAAGTTTTCACTTCTGCCGGCACTCCCAGAGTGCAACCCGTCGTTTTTTTAAAGAACGTTTCTCTGCTGACAGTACTAACTATCTCGATGTCCTTTAGCATGTTTACTTAGCAAACGTTGCGCCATAGACGACACACTAAACTCGAACCGCGCCGCGAGAAATTAAACGAAATATCTCAGATATGTGCGTCTGTCCGTGGTTTCATAACGTCTAAATTACTATATGGATTTACATGAAACTTCGTGTGTCACTAGTGAATATTTTCCTCTATGTTATAGGCTTATTATGTTTGTGATAAGTGTGTTTTTTTGTTTAATAAATTGACTTGTTTGCGATGCTGGCGGTTTTTGTTTTTGTATGTTATGTAACTTTGAACGGTGATCTGTTGGCATTGGAGGTGTGGTTATGAATATTTTTTGAATATATATTTTTGATTAATGCATAGTTTCCTTAGTAATCACTACTTATAAGTAATAACTAATATAATAATAATATTATTCTTTTCAAGTTTATGTATCTTTGAGACAGTAAAATCTTTTTATTTATTTATATTAATTTATAACTGTCGAGTCTTAAAAACTTGTTAAGTACTTATTAATTTTTATTTATTTATAATTAAATAAAGATTTTATATTATTTAATTTAGATTTATAATTAAACTTTTTTTACTTAGACTTTACATGGTATCTGTGGTATATGGTACAAAATACCACACGTAGAAAAAGAAATTATTTATACACCTATAAATAAAATGTTAATTTTAACAAAATATTGATTTTTTTGTTACTTTATATATCTTATCTATCTCAACAAGTGCCTATAAAAAGCTTCTATTATTTTAAAAGACCAAACTTTCTATTTACTCAAAAACAAAATTCAAAATTCAAAATCATTTATTCAGTTTATGCTACAAATAGCTTATGAACGTCACACTATGCCATCGGTTCGTAAGTCTACTCTGGGCGGGAGACCTGGTACTGAGAAGAACCGGCAACAAACTCTTATCATAATTACATACTTACATATAAAGTTAGAAACCGAACCCATAACCTCAATATCTGATTCCAGCTAACCACTACACTACAACAACAATCGTGACCAATAATTATCCTGATATTTAGACGCCACACTTGATATTAATTGGCGTGTCGAAACATTTGCTACTGGTCACGATAATTATAAGATATACTGACCAATTATCTTGATATTCATTATTACAGCTCTCAGTCCGATAATAAACAGTGAGTATAAAACCAATTTGTTATGGCCCCTCTTTGAAGTGAACCTCTGTGGAAAGGTCAAGCTATTTGGTTAGTCCCACTTTGATTTTGATTGGACAAGATGGGTATTTACGTCTTCATATCAAATTTAAATTAAGATTTCAAGTTTATTGTTCTACATGTATTGTTTTTATATGCCTTTTTTATTACATTGAAATGAAATATAGCGTAGCTGGACGTTCTCAGTTTAATTTTCTAGAGCGAGATTATCCAAAGTACCAGGCTATCATAATTCACAAGGGGGTAACCCAGCGTGAGCCAGGGTGAAGCTCCATACTTTGGATAAGACCGTGAAGTGGTTGAAGTACCAGGCTAACACGAGTCACAAGGAGGTATATTTGGCGTGAGCTACATACATTGGGCTTTGGGTGAAGCCGTCAGGTAGTTGAAGTACCAGGCTAGCATGAGTCACAAGGAGGTATACCTGGCGTGAGCATACTTGGGGTGAGGCCGTGTGATGGTTAAAGTACCAGGCTGACATGAGTCACAAGGAGGTATACCTGGCGTGAGCTACATACTTGGTGAGGCCGTGCGGTGGTTGGAGTACCAGGCTAACATGAGTCACAAGGAAGTATACCTGGCGTAATCTACATGGCGTGAGGCCGTGAGATGGTCGAAGTACCAGATAATATATATATTTAAATGTCTAATGTCACAACTAAAGAATTATCTGTCAATTTTTCTAATCCTGCAATTAAGCCTATTCACACAATTCATCGGGCCGTGCTTTGAGAATATCATATGTCGATTAATTAAACGCGAGCCGGTAGCCATTTTGCGTAATACCAATTAAGTGAAGTCTGTCTCTAAATATCAACGGGTCTTACGATATTTTAGTTTAATTAAAAGCGTGAAGAACTTGATTTGCAATTTTGAATCCAAAAGCTTCTATAGTAACCTTTAGATAATGAAACTACCGACCTTCGTTGTGTCATAATCAAAAGAAATTGAATTATGATTTTCAATAATTTGGGAAGGAAAAAGGTGTTAGTTTAAAACTGTATTTTTGTAAGTAATTAGCTTATAATGTCCCTCTGCTAGGCAAGGGCCTCCAACATTGAAACCAAATCATCGCTACAATTGTTTGCCAAATGCGGGTCGGTGATAACAAAGTACGGGCTATGAATCGAAAATCCGGGCAAATTATGGGCCCGAACTGGGAAAAGGACCCAGTACCTCAAGATGTCTGGACGGACGTTTTACCACCGAGGCGTTTTATTGAAAAGAAAGTAGAAAAGTACTGAAATCTGTCGTCCAAGCCAGACAAAAATTCACAGATTTCGCAGTCCCCGCAAGAATCGGAGCATTGAAAATGAATACAACAATTTACGAAAAAAACCATTTTATTTTAAATAACACGATTCCAACTTGAATGCACTTCTGGCTTGCATCCGCATCTTTTAACACCATTACCATGACGATCGGTCAATAATCAAAGAAGCTACATCACTTTCTATATACGGAAATACCCGATTTTTCTACGATACCAAATCTAAAGGGACCACCTACAGGTCACAATTATTAACTGATTTTCAAAAATTTTTCGCCATTTTGTAGCTAAACTAATACCCTAGGACCCTTTTTTAATTTGTTCTTAAGTCGGTTTTTTTTGGAATATTTACAATTTAGTATACAAACACCCCCAAAAAAATACCCGATTTTTTTTACACTTTTCAAAATTCCAAAAAAAGTTTCCAGCCCATTTTCAAAACTCAAACGCTTACATGTGTCTCGATAAATTCCTCAACTCTTGGTACTATTTCCATCTCGATTCTCTCAAAATCCTCGAAGCTATGGTCAAAAATACGTCTCAGGCGATTTGCATCTGATAACCATTTTCAATGGTAAAAAAAGTCCTACCTACGTGTCAATAACGACATTATACTAACAAACTTACAGAACTAAATTGACTTTATTGAAAATATTGATAGCAATGATGACGATCTTCTCTTCTCTTGATCTTCAACATTCAAATGTCAGTGTGTGTAGTAATTAGTAATCAGCCCATATACTGTCCCACTGTTGGGCAAATACCTCTCGTCGCTACAATACGGATTTTGACAACAACATTAATTAATTCCAGAACATTAAACGTATAAAACTGGAAGAAATCGCTTTAAAGCGATAAGACCGCCAAATTGTAACTTTGTAAGTTATTTGTGTTCATTGTCTATGTTTCATAGTGTTGCAATAGAAGTATTATCTATCTATATATCTAAATTAAATCACGCTAACAGCTCTTTAGAACATTGACCTATTTTCTATTTGACTTTGTTTTTTAATTTTGTTGATGGCTTTGTGCGATTAGCACATTTAGCCAGTGTCAAAGTAATTTTTCTTACAAGTAATACATAAATAAACAATATTTCTTTCCTGTATGATGATGATGAATGATAATAGAAATGAGAAGTGAGAAACGATATACCCCCCAACCCCTCGAGTATCTCAGTAAAGATGTGGGGCTTTACTAAGTCCTCGGGCGGACTTCTTGAGAGAACTTGAAAAGTGACGTTTTGTTTCATTTGCCAACACTCATGCGCATTCACGAACACTTAACGGTTAATAATCCACCATCATTTCACATTAATATTCGACATAACACAAATTTTAGAAAATAAAACAAAATCGCAGACATGTCTCTTCACTTTCCCGCCAAGAAGTCTCTATTTGACTTATGCATGAATTTCTATAACCTCAAAGTTATTAATAAACACTCAATTGACGGAACAAAACAGTGACGTCATAGTTATTATTACCACGCTTGCCCAATGCAGTTTGGTGATCATAAACCCGGGCTATTTATGTACAGAGTGAGGCGTTTTAGTTAATGTGTTTTAAATTATCAATTATCTCTATACAAACAAGAAACCTTTGTTATAAGCGCCCGTTATATGGAATCTAGAATGCCTTGACCAATGCGAAGCCCTAAGCCATTGTTGCGAATTGATGATATCTTACAAGTTAAATGGTTTCTGTCTTAGTGTAGGCACAAAATAAGGAGACTGCAGAAGATAAGCTGCAAACAAACGCGACGAATAGAATATAATAGAAAACATTTATTAGTGGCACAACACAAATTACATCACTACATAACAACATTAACACTAGACACTTATCACGAACACGGAATCTCGCGACAGCTGCGCTCGGACTGGCTCGAGATGGTCCGAGATTCCGCACAGACATGTGCGAGAGACTTTTTGGGCGGATTTTTTGATTGGCACTGAGCATTTTCAGCTTCAACGGGCTTTTTTGGGGGCGGAGAGACTTAAATGGTTCCTCAAGCCGTGTGAAACGAAGCACCGTCAGAGGTTTTCTAAAGGGAACGGCATCACGCACTAGTGCGTGTCACCGTGCCCTACTAGATTCTCTGAGGGGTTCGGATCGGATTGGGAGCGGAACAAGCCGAAGGTGCCTCTAAGGCTAGGACCTCGGCTCGGGTTGACTGGATCGTGGGGTCTATGTGTGAGTTGCTCGAGCGCGGTATGTATTTATGTATGTATGTATGTATGTACGTATGTATGTATGTATATATGTATGTATGTATGTATGTATGTATGTATGTATGTATGTATGTATGTATGTATGTATGTAACTTACCTTCTGGGTTTCCTTATTTTGTGGTATAGGTTGAGGCAGCGTTTGAGTGATGGACGAGAAGAAAAGATATACTTTGGTTCAGTTAAATATACAAATGGTATTCAAATATTAATTTACTGTTTATGTATTTAACTTCCAACGGTTACAAATAAAGCTTGCCTTTTAACAAAACGACAAGATTACCTACACACATCAAAAATGTCTAGGGATCAAGTATATTTTAAAGTATGGTTGCGTTATAGAATTAATATTTTAACTTTTTTGAATCGTTATTGATTCTTTTGGGTTTAAAATTGGAGCATTTTAAACTCGAGCAGTTATCTTCTAGGTAATCAAATAAAAATATATATTATAAATAAATAAATATATTATTTGTAATGTTTTTTAGCACGTTTAAATCTAATTCTGATTTTAATTAAATTTATTTAGATCTGATTCTTGAATATGAAATGCAATTTATATAGACGTACGTACACACATGCATTTAAACGAATTATTAACTTTATGGAGCACTGAAGTGGACTAATAGAAATTTATTGTTATGTTATTAAAACCTTTTTTTACTCCATTTAAGAAAAAAAAACAAAAGAAACATTACTTAATTCAAACGAAAAAATAAAAAACCTATAAATAAGGATGTGGTCTCTGCCTACCCCGTTGGGAAAAAGGCGTGATGGTATGTATGTATGTATGTATAAAAAATGTCCTTCAGCTGTGGGCTCATGGGAACGGTCCCAAGAATGGGCAAAATTACCTCTTTGGATAGCCAAACTAATACCTCCAAACCTCCGGTGACAAGAAGGCTGGCAGAGGTAGCTGCCAGCCTTCTTGTCACCGGAGGATTTAACAAGGCGACCACTCAACTCTTTAACAAGCTAAAGATTATTACTATTAAGTAGATTTAATTAGTTGTAGTAATCGATGTCCTGTCACGAAGTCAGTGGTGGCAGGCACGACGTAATTAAGTTGATGCGGAGATAGAGTTAAAGAGATTTCTCACTATATGTGTTATTCCGTTAAGTTACAAAGTCATAGTATAGTAGATGAGATGTTTACTCGATAGTAGCTGATAGAGATTTCTCAGATTTAAATTATAATGAAATTAAGTAAACTTAAATCGTTGACGCGCGATTGTGCGGTGTAAGACCGTACAATCCATCAGTTGTACGAAGACTTGCGTATATAGGCTATTTTCTATTTTGTATAATACTTCGCACGGGTGTACTTTTTTTTATATAGCCTATGTTACTCAGCGCTAATGTACCATTCTAATGGTGAAAAAATGTTTTAAATCGGTCTAGTAGTTTTTGAGTTTATTAGTTACAAACATACATACATACAAAAATACAAAGGTTTCCTCTTTATAATATTAGTATAGATAATAACCTACAAGATGGCTCCAACCTTAGGTATTGATAATGCAAACGTTCTCACGCCTTTATCACATACAATAAATGCACTTATAAGTTGTATTACAACTAAATAAACTTAATCGCTCTTTACAAAGTTGCAAGTATATTCAAGTTTTAATGTATTGTTTATACTAAGTATAAACAAGTGTTTTAAAAGAAAACCTATTAAATGATCAGGAAGTAATAAAACATAAATTAAGCACTCTAAAAAGTCGTAAATGTAAATGGAAATGGCAGTGTCGTTAAACGTTTAATTGAAGAAGATGCATCGAGTCAAGGATGCCCTTGCATCGACCGGGAATCGAACCGGTACTCGTGAAGGCGGATGTATTATTTTTCGTTTTAAAAATTGTTTGTACAATATAATGAAATTCTGCTCATTAGCGAAGTTAAACGGTAGATTTCTATTTTATTTAAACTTTTTAGTTAATTTTTTTTTTATTAAATATCTACTTTGTCCCGTGATAAGACATTTAAGTTTGTACTTACAATCAACAGCGAAACAATTCTTTATGTAAATACATCCATTAAGGGATTAAAAAATCGCATATTTTGTTATACAAAGGTTTTTTAAATATTTTCTATTAAACAAAAACATTTCAGAGGGGATTTTTTAATCTCATCAGTGATTTCGAAATTAAAGTAACATGAAAAACACTATGAAAATTAATATTTTTTCTTGAAAATTTACGTTGTCAAAAACAAGTTACCAGTGATCTTTAATAAGAGAAATAGGAGCACTCGTAATTGATATCACAGCGTGAGAATTAGTCATCGGTTCAAAAATACTTTATGTGTCTTACCAATAAACAAAGTTTGATCATTCAAAGAGGCAACGCCGCCAGCGTCCTGGGCACTCTCCCGCTTGGCAGCGATTTGGAGTCCATTTTTTATTTGTAAAAAATATGTGTATATTTTTATTTCTATTTCCTTTTTAAATGTATGTTGTAAAAAAATAAAAGACTTTCAAGACTAAGCTCCAAATAGTTATTTCGTGTTTTGTCTCTTTTACTCCAATTAGAAATGACGTTTACATGACAGGAACAAAACACCGAATAACTTTTCTGAGGTTATTCTTTGTTTATTTGTAAAGCACTATGTGTTTTTTTGTTAGTCTGTAATTTTCATTAAAATAGTCTTGGTTTATCTTTTTGAAAGAATTCAGGGCTTTGAAGTTTGTAAGGGTTAAAAGAAATGTAAAATTACATTATTATTACAACAGCACAAATCTCACGATAACATCAAAGTGTCGTTGTGACCACAAGAAAATACTGTTCAAAGGTCACAGCTCTTTCATCTTATTAAAAAGGTCAGTTTCATTTTGACACGGTCATCTCTATAAGTCTTTGAGTTATCTTGAAATAATCTATTGTGTATCATTGGGCAAGTAAAACGATTGGGTAATGGTTTAACTGGAGACTGAACTAATATAAGTTTAAAATAAGGTACCTAGGTACTTTTAAACATATGTAAAAAGAAAAACTTTTTTATCACCCATGCTTGCCTGGAAGTGATGGCTTGTTAGTAAGGTTGCTTTTTGAACTCTGTTTTTGTTTCAGTTTTTTTTGTATGCAAATAAAGTGTAGATTAATGTTGACTTTTAAAGTAAAGTGTCCTTTTTTGATAGATATGACGCTGCAAAGAATGGCTTGCCGTCTTTATCTCCAAGTATTATGGCTTATAGCGAAGGTTAAGGCACACTAGCGCCACCAATTGATAATTTGACAATTACTAACGGAACGGATTTTTTTTAAACATTGCGTACCGTCCGACAACAGGAAAGCATCCAATAGTATTTATTTAATAATTGTGCACTACTTTTTGTTGCGTGGTTTATTCACAAAACGGGCTATCGCATTTATTCACAAACAATAGCTACTGTTGGTGTTAGCGAATGAATACAAAAACAAACCTAAAAGTAGTGCACAATTATTAAATAATAGATGTTTGCCAAGTGTCGGAAGGTCCGCAATGTTTGAAAAAAAATCCAGTTTAGCAGTTATCACATCAAATCCATTATTTTTTTTTTTTTTTTGAGAGAGTTTGCTGATTGCCTCAGACGGCATTTTCAGCTTCACCGGGCTTTTTTGGGGGCGGCGAGGAACGTAAAGGGTCCCTCAAGCCGTGTGAAACGAATCACCTTTGGAGGTTTTCTAGAGGGAACGGCATCGCGCACTAGTGCGCGTCCCCGTGCCCTACTAGATTCTCCGAAGGGTTCGGATCGGATCGGGGGGGATCAAATCCATTAGCGGCGCTAGTGTGCCTTACCCTTCGCCTTAAGGGCTTGTCATAATATTTGTGTTACTAAATTTTGTTTTATTTCGTTCGGTGATCAGAACAATAAATAATATTAATCTAAATGTTCACTGTAAATACTTTAAATGTCTGTTATTTGATGTACAGGAGGTCCGTTAACTATTGAGCAAAATCATTTTTTTCACGGAGATGCCACTGTTATATTTTATTTCAGATCTGGGTAGTCATACTATTTCCGAAAAAAAGTATAGAGAAGTGGTGCATTTTTTGAAAATTTTCTTAAAAAAAAGAGAGAACTTTCTCTCTTTTTTTGTACGAAAAACTATTTCTTGCAACACGTCACGTTAGTCATATAGACTTAGCATCTATGGGACGCGTGATTTTCGTTTTGAAACCAGTTGTCACAGAGTCCTCAAGCAATATGAAAACAATATGACCTTTTGTAAATGGACCTGTATATACTATGTTATCTATACTGCATAATATAATAAAGCTGAAGAGCGGACTTCTTGGCGGGAAAGTAAAGAATCATGTCTGCGGTTTTGTTTTATTTTCGAAAATTTGTGTTATATCGAATATTAATGTGAAATAATGGTGGATTATTAACCGTTAAGTGTTCGTGAGTGTTGGCAAATGAAACAAAACAGTGCAACGTCACTTTTCAAATTCTCTCAAGAAGTCCGCCCTAGGACTTAGTACAGCCCCACATCTTTATTGAGATACTTGAGGGGTTGGGGAGTATATACTCTCTCACTTCTCATTTCTATTATCATTCAT
Source organism: Eudonia mercurella (assembly GCA_963082485.1). Lineage (NCBI taxonomy): Eukaryota > Metazoa > Arthropoda > Insecta > Lepidoptera > Crambidae > Eudonia > Eudonia mercurella. Next base: position 8,258,783 of record OY720052.1, on the reverse strand, counting down.
CATACAGAAAAGAAATAGTGTTTATTTATGTATTACTTGTTAGAAAAATTACTTTGACACTGGCTAAATGTGCTAATCGCACGAAGCCATCAACAAAAAAAAGCTAAAGAGTTTGTTTTTTTTGTTTGAACGCGCTAATCTCTATAACTACCTGTTGGATTTGAAAGGCTTAGAAAAGGCTTAGAAAAAGCTTATTTAACATCACGTTATGACCTTTAAAAAGTCTGTTAAAAAGCGAATTGAAATACTAACGCATTCGGACGACGGGATGCGACGCGGTAGGTCGGGGAACATCAAGTTAAAAATATGCTTAAAAACTCACCTGAGTCTTAGCCTGCAGGACTCCAGCTCCATTCGTGTTCACGACGCCATTGTTGCACTGTGCTTTATGCACACACACGTATCCTTGACCTGCACAGGTCTGCTGGAGCTCTCCACCACCGTGCTCATGAGCTGAGTGCACATTTCCAGAAGCCTGGAACGCCTCATCAATGTTCTGTGTCTGCTGTTGCTGTTCAAAGTCGAACTCATTCTGTTTCTGAGTATTCTGGATAAGGTTGACGTTAGAACCGCCAGCTGATGCCGTGAAGGGACTGGGAGACGAGCCAGTGTAACCGGCAGCTCCAAATTTATTGGTGGCGCCTGAGCTGAGTCCAAATTGTCCATTGAAAGCGCCGGTGTTGAGACCAGCACCATTAACGCCTGCCCCTTGTCCTTGGGAACTAAACGAGTTGCTTTGGGATGTGAAACTGCTCTGACCACCTTGGCTTGAACCGTAGTTTCCTTGGCCAGTAGCACCGACGCCGGCTCCTCCCGCACCGGTCGATCCAGCGCCGAATTGGTTAGTGTTGGAACCGAAACCGCCTTGGGCAGCGAAACCTCCTTGTCCGAATTTGATGCCTCCGTTCAGGAACGGGTTCTTGCTGATATCGACGTCTCCTTTGCTCGAGCTGCTGAAGGATGAGGATTCGAAGGAAGAAGATTGGAATCCTCCAGGCTTATTAGCTTCACCACCAGCACCAGCGAAACCACCGGAGACTTTTGAGAAGTCACCATTCAAGAAAGGGTTGCCTGATATGTCAATGCTTCCGCCAATGAAAGGAACAGCGCCGCCCGCTCCAGCTGCACCAGCACCTCCAGAAGAGGAGAAGCTTGAGCTGGATTTACTGAACTTCTCGAAACTTCCGCCGCCATTCTTGAAGGGGGAGTTCGCGTTCATCCACCAGAAAGGAGGGTTTGCTCCGAAAGCTTCTCCTAAAGCGCCACCTGGGTGGAACTGGAATTCGTTGGCGCCTTCAGAAGTGACAGCGTTTCTGAAAGAATCGACGTTTCCAAACCTTTCTACTACAGCTCCGTCTTTCACTTTTAATCCAGCGCAGCCTTTGTCGCTAGAACAGCTCTCGAAAGACTGTTGCGTGTGTATCTCAGCGCCCGGTAGCGCTTGAAGAGCTGCAAGCACATTGCCTGGTGATTTCAGGTTCAGCTTCAACTGTCCTGTTCCACAAGTTGTGCAGCGCTCTTTGCGCGTTTGGGGGTCGCTCGCTTCGGCCTCAGGTTCCAGGTCTTTGCCTTGAGGCAGCACTTTGATGTCATCGCTCTCTGGGTGTGCGTAACTGGCGATCACCAGGCATATCGCCACTAGTGCTGGAAGCAGTGGCTTCATGGTTCTGTAACAAAAGAAAAACAAGTATAAATTTTTGGTCGTCAGAGAGTTTTTATTGCCTATTAGGCAGACATTAAAAAGGCTACATTACAGTAGTCATGTAGTCGACCGCTTATCGGCAAAGGTAGTGTAGGACTCTCTCAGACTAGGTGGTGCAACGATCTTCGCAATTCGACTGGCATCAGCAGCATGAGAGTAGCCGCGGATCGTGTTGCATATAAGAGTCCTCGCCCTCGTCCGATGACCGATTTTTTAGTCCTCATCAGCTCATTTTTACGTCCCCGCTGCTGGGGCACGAGCCTTCCCTATGGATGGATAGGGAGAACGGGTCATAAACCACCACGCGGGCCCAGTGCGGATTGGTGGTTGTTAACGACTGCTAATGCAGCCGGGAAAAACGGCTTTACGTGCCTTCCGAAGCACGGAGGAGCTCGAGATGATACCCTTTTGGTCACCTATCCGATGAGCGGCCTTTGCGAAAGTTACTTAACTTCAGCATTCGCAGACCGGGCGCGTTAACCTCTGCGCTATCGAGCTCCTCAATTTTCTAGTCTCCTCGATTTTTTAGTCGGTGAAAATGAAACGTATGTAATTCTATGTTGCAACGCACACTTACATAAAGTCGGTCACAAAATCGGTACTAAAACGTCGGCGAAAAATCGGTCCGATTATCGGTCCTACAAAAAGTCGGTCGTGGGTGGGAGCCGTAAGGTGAGGCCGCCACTAAATGGCCTTCATGTCATCGGATAGTATATGACGTTTAAGTAATAAAAGCAAACGTTTTTCCTAAACTAAACTAGTTTAGTCTACGCATAACTAAATATCTGTTGTGACGGTAACATACAAAATCAGAATAATCTACTTATTAGATGTTGACTATTAAGATAATTTTCATAACATTTTTTTTAATGATGATTGATGATTTGACTGTCAAATAATATGTGGATTAATTTGTGACCTACAAGTATTACTTTTTAATGCTAACTTTATGTTTAATAGTTAGATAAAAGCTTCAGATTGTTACATTAAATAAAACAAAATCTGACAAGACAGATAGCGTTCGGCTCTATATCCAAAGATTCTGGTTCAACTCCCAGGTCAAGCAAAATCGTATTTTCGATTTATCCTTATTAAACGTAGTGTAGGACGCCCTCAGACTAGGTGGAGCGACGATCTTCGCAAGGTGGCTGGCAAGAGCTGGATGAGATTGGTCGCGGACCGTGCTCAGTTGCGTGCACTGGGAGAGGCCTATGACCAGGACGTGTGTAGGCTGATGATGATTAAGTCGCAATAAAAGTATTGTACATATCTATCTATCTATCACAAACCCTCTTTTGCACCCATTGATTGCTTGACTTGATTTCAATGATGGCGGCTTTGGCCTAGCAGTGAGACAGGCTATATAATAGGCTAATTCTAATTCTACGTCTGCTACAACTATAGTAAAGTAAGCTTTTAAAAGCTAAAAAAACTTTTTATTTCAAATGGGTTGTCGTAAACTCACTTTGTACACTACGACCTGGGTCTCTTCAAAGCAAGAGTGAATAGGCATTTCCTGTCTAAGCATGTACCACCTTAGGCCATATCCCGCTCCCTAACAGGCAGGTTGGTGGCCAAATGATAAAACAGTTTGTATTAAAAAAAAACTCACCACCATCTCACACTCGTTAAAGTATGACTCTGCCTCCTAGGTTAGGAAGAAATGTATTCTAGGAGATCGATCCTTCCCTTTCTTGATGTCTAAAATACTACAATGAAAGCAAACTCACCACTAGCGTCAAAAACTATAAGTATGTCAATATACCACAGATACAAAAATTATTTTGACGAGTTGACATAATATATTTTTTGCGTAGCGAATTTTCTTTATGGCAAAACATGGGCCTTTGCCCAGCAGTGGGACAGCATCCTATTTACTTTAAACCAGTCTGTTATTGAAGTAACACGACGATGTTAACTCAAAGAATAACTCCAATATTATAAAGTTTAAATATTATCCTTGGCTCAACACACAGTTCGTTCTCAGCCGTACAAATGTCAAGGATATGCGGTTTTTAAATATTAATGAGTGGCCAAATTAGTATAGAATGAGGTAACAGACACATCACTATAGCGAATAACAGAAAAAAAATTGGTTAAAAGAAAACATTACATAATTTATAAGTTGAGTACTTTAAAATGTAACTACTTTGACGGATCTACTCGCGTTTATTTTACACATTAACCCCCTTATTCATAAAAACTATTTTAGCATTATTTAGTTAAATATTGTTTTGTCAACGTCACACAAACGTCATATTGAATTTGAGAAAAAGAGACAACAATGGTTAACTAAATAATGCTTAAATAGTTTTTATGAATAAGCCCCCTTATTCGTATATAATTTGATAACTAGCTACCACCATCTTATCTAAATATGTCGCCATAACATCAATGTTTGTAGCACTGTTGTGTTCCGGCAGCTAGAGATAAGATAGCCAGTGCCTCACTAGTTGAGGATTTCAGGTGAAGTGCGCTTCCATCAATGGCCTTATCATCACTTAACATCAGGTGAGATCAAGGCACTGTGCTTATCCGAAAAAAAAATTACTTAATGTTTATCCTGACGTTTCGAACCCTTTGCAGGGTCCGTGGTCACAGGCGGCGAGAAACTTAAGGAACTTAAAGCCGTGTGAAACGAAGCACCGTCACAGGTTTTTTAGAGGGAACGGCATCACGCACTAATGCGTGTCCCCGTGCCCTACTAGATTCTCAGAGGGGTTCGGATTGGATCGGGCACAGTGGTGTGCACTTGGAGAGGTCTATGTCCAACAGTGGTCGAATATAGACTGATCATGATGATGATGATGATAGATTTACTTCCGTTTACTTATTCGGTCACCCATCAATAAGCGAGCCTCAAAATACAAGTCGAGTCATTAAGAATGTACCAGGACTCCATAATTCATGAAGAGGTTATCATTAATAATAACCCTAACCATAAAGAAACAAACGACGGAAAAAGAATCCTAAATGGTCGGTATAAAGTTCGATTTTTAAAATAAAATTTAATTGTTTTTAAATGCTAAATAGCATACAGCTGATTTGTTTGTTGTCAAAAATATATTCTTAATTCATCTTTAGGTTTGCCGCATTTTTGGTATCAATTAAATGTTATTTTATGTGTTCTTTATGAATAATTTTCTTCCTTATATTTTGATTAATACGTTACTTCTATTTTTGTCTTTATTAATGCGTTAACAGATTTTTAATAGTTCTGTCAAGTCACACGGAAAAATAATACGCTACGCTTGTGTTAGGTATGGCTTCACGTCAGTAACGGAGCTATAAGGATTGAAATGATGTATGAAAAAAGTGTGATTGAAATGATTATGAAATATTGGAGGACAAAACTAAACATGAGAGAAATTAAAAACTGACGTTGCACTGGTAGGCTACTCTTGACGCAAACTCAATCTCAATACAATTCCAATCCCAAATCTAAAAAATTCAAATGGCACTCTTAAAAGCGGTAATAGCGCTACATTGGAATTAAATTGCGTGGAAATTGAGTAAACAAATTATTATCGAGATGGGGCGTTCCGAAATTGCGAAACATATCCAAATATCGAAAGATATTAATCCCATTGGAATTGTATTGAGATTGAGTTTGCGTCAAGAGTAGCCTACCTGTTCTGTTTTATTTGCCAACACTCATGTACGCTTAGGAACACTTAACGGTTAATAATCCATCATTATTTCACATTAATATTCGACAAACTATCATCATCATCACCATCGTCAGCCATATGACGCCCAATGCTGGGCATAGACGTCGACGACGACGTCGACGACGACGACGGGCTTGCCATAATCGACAAATATACATTTTAGAAAATACTACAAAACCGCAGACATGGCTCTTCACTTTACCGCCAGGAAGTCATAGTGTACTTTCATCATCATCATCATCATCTCAGCCAAAAGCCGTCCACTGCTGGACAAAAAAAAAAAATATTTTTTTTTTTTTTTTTACTTTAATGTTTTTAAATTAACTAGTGCACGCCTAGCGGCTGAAACCCGACCGTAATTTACAAAATATATAATACTAGCGACCCGCCCCGGCTTCGCATGGGTGCAATGCTGATATAATCAGTGTTTCTCTAGCATGTATTTATACATATAAACCTTCTTCTTAAGGGGGTGCAGCGCGGAATTTGAAAATTTACGTGTTTTTAAGTCACTGGTGCTAGGCGCTGAATAGGTCTTATACATTAAAAGGACTAGTGTAGGTTAGCTTGATCCTTTCACAAGGTCATGGTTGTCTTGGAATTTGAAACAAATACCCAGAAACTGCATAAACAATACGTAAAATAATTATATCTAAAAACTTATTTCTTCAGAAACTTTGTAAATATAGCACAAATGAAACAATGATCCGACATCAAAATGTTGGTATTGATATTCCGCAGGTCACTGTTGTCTTATTTTTCAATTAAAAAACATGAATATGAAAATATTAAGACTTTTATTATTTTTTACCCAAACGCCTATGATTTTACGAAAGTAAACATTGCTCTAATTAAATCACCAGCCTACTCTATACAGATATTAGTGTGCGTGCGTATTCGTACTCGTGCGCCGTTGTCACACCACTGCCACGCGCCGCTCGCTCGCTCGGTATCATAAAGAAACTTGAAACTCGCAGTTTTGCGTCCGCGCTGCACCCCTTTAAATCACTCTATCTATTTAAAAAAACCGCATCAAAATCCGTTGCGTAGTTTTAATGGTCTAAGCATATGTATGCATATGTATGTTACATAGGGACAGACAGACAGCGGGAAGCGACTTTGTTTTATACTATAACACATATTTATACATACTACACTATTTCGTAACAACACCACAAAATAATTCTCATTTCTCACTTCTCATTTCTATTATCATTCATCATCATCATACAGGAAAGAAATATTGTTTATTTATGTATTACTTGTAAAAGAAAAATTACACTTTTTCACTGGCTAAATGCTTGTGCAAAGCCATAAAAAAAGACACCCTCAACTCAGCTCCACTCGGACTGTTGCGAGATGTTCCGAGATTCCGTGTCCGATTGAGGTTGTCTATGTGTGCGTTGCTAGAGCGCGTCTGTGTGAAGCGTACCTTCTGCAATCTCTTTGTTTTGTGATATCATGAACCATAAACAATGTAGCCTCATCTCGCCACTGATCAAACAAGTGAGTTAAATTTTATCTGTTAGAAAATCTTATTTATATGGACATAAACACAGAGTTAAATCTCTAACTGACTTAACAATAGAATGTGAAGGTTGGGCCTGAGGTTTACCCATGTTTGGGCAGCATTAATATGCCTATTGAGATCTATATTTCTGTAATAAATTATGCAGATGATACTTTGTTTTCCTGACCTGATTTCCCAACTAGCAAAGAAGTCATTTAAGCAAAACTACTATAGATCGAATAATCGAAAATCACTCGTATGAATGATCTTGTTATTTTAAAAAGCCGTATAATAGTTATTTGTGCAACAAGAGAGCAAAGTCGTTTTTTGCTGCGAGTGCTGATTTTGAATCCTGAGCAAGAGAAGGATTCAAAGATTGAGTCACGAGCGTAGCGAGTGATTTTCCGATTCCGAACGTGTTTATCTTTGAGGTCGAATTCAAAATTGGAACTTCGAAAGGGCTGGTCTTTGTCTCTCTCCCTCTTTCTAATGGCGAGAATGAGATAGAGTATAAATGTTTCGAATTGTATGATTAACACAAGGCTGAATAAGATATTCGCGGCTTTCTGAAAAAAATAATTAAAAAGTTACTTGATCTCACTCAGCAAAAGCTACATGTTTGAGCTACTGAAGTGAAATAGTTATTTTCTACTTTTTTTTTTACATTTAACGTTTTAGCTCTAAATGGTGGTAGCTAGCCAGGCGGACTTAAAATCCGAATTTCGGTCCAATAAAATTGTGTACAAGTAAGTTAGGCAACTTTTGCAAATGCCGGTAATCGGATGGGTGACCATAAATTTAGTATCAGGCTATTATAACCCACAAGGAGGTAGGTATACCTACCTGGCGTAATTGGGGTGAGGTGGTCAAAGTACCAGGCTAGTATGAGCTATAAGGAGGTAGCTACAAACTTGGGGTGAGGTCGGTGATCAAAGTACCAGGCTATCATGAGTTATAAAGAGCTACATATATGAGTTGTAACGTAGTTTAAAGTAACCAGCAATTCTCAATAAAGAGACCCAGAAGGTAAGCGTAATACACATACAAATGCGCAACGCACACATTGACAACCTTTCACCGACACGGATCTCGAACAGCTGCGCTCGGACTAGGGCTTCCAATCCCGGAGCCTATATTCAATATATATTTAGCCTATATTTTAATCCCACGGGATCCCAGTGTTTGCGGGATCTCGCATTGTGAGTAATTATATAAGGCAAATATATCAATCAAATTACACTGTAATTTGATTTGACAGATTTTTTGTTTTTTGTATTTGATGTCTATAATTAATAAGGGCTTAAAAGTGTTTAAAAGCCTATTTGAAACGCTTCCCAAAACGTATAAATGTTCACCAAATTGTGTTTTCTAAAATATTATAAAAAGGATACAATTTACATTTTTATTAAATGCAATAAAAATATATGAATACCTTTTAATTGCATTTCAGACCAAATATGTTATTTTGTCACCAAACAGATAACACCAATATTTTATGCCTCGAGTTTCAATTTGGTAATTTTTGCTTTCTGTTGTCTAATTAAAAAAACCCTCGATTCAAGACCTACAGAATTAGGGCAGCTAGTATCCTCAATCATTTGAATAATAGTGTAAAAAATTGGTGAGCATTTATCCATTTTGGGAGGCAAAAATAATATTTATACAGTCATTTAATTTATTTGGTACTTAGGCTTAGGGGTCTAATAGTACATTGTTCACCGAGAGGAGAAAGTGACCGATTACCGCCGAGGGTGTCGTTTGAAGCCCGAGCCGTAGGCGAGGGCTTTAAAACACCCGAGATCGGGAATCGCAGTTTCTCTCGAGTGATACATAGTGCTTTATACTACACCTGATACTTTATCAAATTTACGGTAGAAAGTACGTCATTGCATATCGAACAAATATGCGGGGAGAAAACGCATCTGAGCGGGAGAGAAAAGTGTATGAAAATCCATTTCTTACGTGGTTTTTGCGTTTTCTCCCCGCATATTTGTTCGATATGCAATGACGTACTTTCTACCGTAAATTTGATAAAGTATCAAGGTACTTTCCAAGCAGGTGTAGTATAAAAAATATTTCTGGTGAGCGTTTAAATTATACCCATTAATAAGAAATCAAATACAGAAAAAAAATCTCGGTTTTGCAGGATAAGAAGCTATAGCTCGGACTGTTCCAAGCTGTTCCGTGAGAGGGTCTATGTATGCGATGCTCGAGCGCCATTGTATATAGCACACCTTCTGCAATCTTCTTATTTGTGTCTGAGGCGACTCTAGTATTAGTCTTACAAAATTCCAAAGCGTGGTATTACACAATCAATACAAATATAGATAACAAACACCAATGGCCTTTACACTGCTTTAATGTAAATAAAAGGTTCGAAAAATAAGTATTGACACTTTATGTCGAGGAGGGAAGACGGCGTCGTCTATTGCAAAAGTGAAGCGTGATTATCTATGGACAGTTCATTACCAGCTCATTGTTTATGTCCCACTGCTGGGGCACGAGCCTTTCCATGTATGGAAACATCACAGCGAGAACGGGCCGTAAACCACCACGCTGCCCGCGTGGTGGTTTACGGCCCGTTCTCCCTGTGTTGTTTTGCATCCATAGGGAAGGCTAGTGCCCCAGCAGTGGGGACATTAAATAAGCTGGTACATGGTACAGGATCAGATCGGGAGCGGAACAACCCGAGGGTGCTAAAGGCTCCGACCTCGGCTCGGGTTGACCGGGTCATGAGGGCGGAGAAGCGCCCAGGTACATGTTTGTACCTGGTACAGAGCGCGTGTACTGTGAGTCTGCGGTCACGGTGCGGTGGTTGTTAACGACTGCTGATGCAGCCGGGACCAACGGATTCACGTGCTTTCCGATGCTTCGAATCTCTGCTGGGAGGAGCGAGAGATGATTTGTTGAAACTACCACTGCGCTATTAAACTTCAAACATTTAAATGAAGAAATCGCTAGTGACAAAACATAAGTGCTTTTCTAATGTATCTATTGGTATGGTGAGCCCAATTCGTAACCTTCTAAGCGTAGTTCATTTGGATGTGGCGTGGGCCCAATGTCGGGACAGCGTGGGCTTTCGGTTCAAACTGTGCTGTTTGCCGATTTACTTGTCATGACTGTGGCTGAGTCAGCTGTGTAAAGAGCCTTAAATATATACACTTTAAAACTTTCGCGTTACAAACAAAGTTTTGAAACGGGATTGAAAACAAACTAATAAGTATAGGGGCAGAGCTTTCTGAGGCTAGTTGATTTTAACTAGTAATTTTTTTTCTGGTATAATTTTATCTTGTTATCAGTTTAGGTATCATAGGCAAGGCAATAGGCATACCTATGTCACAGATTAAGTAGCCTATGTACTAGTAACCTTCTCTATATAAACTATAAGTGTGCGAAATTTCATACTCCTCCGTCCGCGCAATTTTCGTAAAAACGAGTACAAAGTGTTTGCTTCACGTATTTAATATATAGATATCTTAAATTGCAATGTGATTGAAACCATAGCAGGCGCCACCAAGATAAGGATCCAACAAAGTGCATATTATAGTCACACTCGCAAAGTGATATCGGTGCCGTAACAACGAAACCAACAAAAAACGATCCTGTTTCTTCGTAACTTTCACCCGATTTATACTTAAGTGCATTTTAAAGGCGTTTTATAAGTGTTGCCTCGGGCTGTTTACATTAAAGTTATGCATGTGGCTTTGTGTCAGAGAGATGGTTCAAGCCAGGGCTTGACAATTACACCAGCGTTCAACACTTTAAGCCCAGTCTTTGACCAGAGTTTTCGTCGCCAAAAAATCGCAAAGATTTTTATCTACACATATAATGACTTGTCCTGACTGATTCATCATCGCCGAGTCTAAACCGTTGAAGCTAATTAGATGAAATTTGAACTCTAGGTTAATTGAGTTACGTAACCAGCCACTAAGAAAGGATTTTAAGAAAATCACACCCTAAGGGGGTCAAATGGGGGTTAAAAGTTTGTATGAAAGTCCGTCAGTTTTGAAGTAAAATACATGAAAATTGGTATTTGGCTTTTTGAAAAGAAATAAAGAATGACGTGTCTCAGGAATTTTTTTTAAACATGAACGTACCCTTTACAAGTTTAGCTTTTATTACAAACAATCACCACGTCGTGTAGCCTACGAGAGCAAAGCCGTGAGCAATAGCTAGTTAATAATAAAAGCAAGGAAACAAGTGGTCGGTATCCAATAGTTGTTAAAAACTAAAATATTTTTTTAACAACTAAAGGACAAAGGAGCACGATGGCGCAGTGGTTAATGCGCCCTGTCTGCGAGTGCTCAGGTTAAGCAACTTTCGCAAAGGCCGGTTACCGGATGAGCGACCAAAAATGTATCAACTCGAGCTCCTCCGCGCTTCGGAAGGCACGTTAAGCCGTTGGTCCCGGCTGCATTAGCAGTCGTTAACAACCACCAATCCGCACGGGGCCCGCGTGGTGGTTTATGGCCCGTTCTCCCTATCTATCCATAGGAAAGGCTCATGCCCCGTGGGGACATAAAATGCGCTGATGATGATGATGATGAAAGGACAAAAATGTCGATTACTGGGTTCCTGTCGAATACTGGTGCAACATGATGAGTTGCCTGTAAAATTTTAATGACGTCCAACGATATTTTATGGCGATGAAAGTGTCAAACACTGGGCCCTATGTATTTTGGTAAGATAAGCCTTAAAATAAATCATTGCCATTTTTTCTATTTAGATGCCGGATCTCTTCACTGATGTCTTTCCAGCATTGGGTCACTGTTAACATAACGTCAAGCATTTAACCTTAATCATTACGTGGGCAAACTCATAAATTGTTACACTCAAGATAAGCACTCATTGTGTTACTGAAGATTGTTACCACATATCAGATATTTAAGTAGGTACCTATATAAACAAATATTGTAATTGTGTGAAGGAGCTCGATGGCGCAGTGGTTAACGTGCCCGGTCTGCGGTTTGAGGTTAAGCCACTTTCGCAAAGGTCGGTCATCGGATGGGTGAACAAAAAATTATCATCTCGAGCTCCTCCGTGCTTCGGCAGGCACGTAAAGCCGTTGGTCCCGGCTGCATTAGTAGTCGTTAACAACCACCAATCCGCTCTGGGCCCGCGTGGTGGTTGAAGTACCAGGCTAGCATAAGTAACAAGGAGGTATACCTGGCGTGAGTTACATACTTGGGGTGAGGCCGTGAGGTGGTTAAAGTACCAGGCAAGCATAAGTCACAAGGAGGTATACCTGGCGTGAGCTACATGCTTGGGGTGAGGCCGTGAGGTGGTTGAAGTACCAGGCTAGCATGAGTTATAAGGAGTTTCGTATTAGGCCCGTTCTCCCTGTGGTGATTCCATCCATAGGGAAGGCTCGTGCCCCAGCAGTGGGGACATATAATGAGCTGCTGATGATATAGGATCGAATCGGGAGAGGAACTACCCGAGGGAGCTAAAGACTCGGATCTCGGCTCGGATTGACCGGGCCGTGAGGGTGGAGAAGCGCCCAGGTACATGTCTGTACCTGGTACAAAGTGCGTACACTGTGAGTCTGCTATCTCACGTGTACTTCAGTCAAACACTTTCATAATAATTACAATGTTCGTCAGTGTGTCACCAAATCTGTCACCTGCATTACTCAATGTGACATAACAGTGTCAAATGGAGACATTGCCATTTTCACTTTTTTTATTAACACACTTTGTTGTGTGCGGTCTCTGTGTTAGGTCTGTGGCGTGACATTGCTAGGTACAATCGGCGACTGAAGTTACCGAGCATTATTATTATTTGTTTCATAAAGACAAGAAAGGTCCATAATTGTTAATAGAATTAATCTTATTGTTAGTATTAAATTACAATTACAAAACAATAGATACAATAAATTACAATTTTAAACTAAATTATTACATCACTACATAGTATAAAACGAAGTCGCTTCCCGCTGTCTGTCTGTCCATATGTATGCATGCTTAGATCTTTAAAACTACGCAACGGATTTTGATGCGGTTTTTTTAATAGATAGAGTGATTCAAGAGGAAGGTTCATATGTATAATACATGCATAATATAGTAGAGAAACACTGATAATATCAGCATTGCACCCGTGCGAAGCCGGGGCGGGTCGCTAGTAAAATATACAGGTTGACTTTTATATCACCGTCTAAACCTTCTGAGATGACTTCCGTGATACAAACGAACAACTCTTACTATTGGACCAACTCCCTAACTCGAAAATAAAATTCAGCTGTTCCATACAAAACATCAATTTTCATTCGACCAAAATTTATCATCATCAGCTCATTTTTATGTCCCCACTGCTGGGGCACGAGCCTTCCCTATGGCCATATAAAACATATATAATCCACCACGCTGGCCCAGTGCGGATTGGTGGTTGTTAACGACTGCTAATGCAGCCGAGACCAACGGCATTACGTGCCTTCCGAAGCACGGAGGAGCTCGAGATAATAAATTTTTGGTCACCCATCCGATGACCGGCCTCAGCGAAAGTTATTTAACCTCAGCACTCGCAGACCGGGCGCATCTACCACTGCGCGAGCTCGAGCTCCTCAAAATTCATGGAACAGCTGAATTTTATTTTCGTGTTAGGGAGTTGGTCCAATAGTTAGAGTTGTTCGTTTGTATCACGGGAGTCATCTCATAAGGTTTGGACGGTGATAAGAAAGTCAATCGGTATAAGTCAATTAAATATTAAAATTTCGAATTGAAATCTATAGGTATTTAAAAATATACTGTGCAATATATTATGATGAGTGTCATTAATTAATAAAATAAATTTAACGAAATTTGGTTTTTATTAAAATTTTAATTAGAGAAATCATCATCAGCTCATTAATGTCCCCACTGCTGGGGCACGAGCCTTCCCTATGGATGGATAGGGAGAACGGGCCATAAACCACCACGCGGGCCTAGTGCGGATTGGTGGTTGTTAACGACTGCTAATGCAGGCTGGACCAACGGCTTAACGTGCCTTCCGAAGTACGGAGGAGCTCGAGATAATGCATTTATGGTCACCCATCCTATGACCGGCCTTTGCGAAAGTTGCTTAACCTCAGCACTCGCAGACCGGGCGCGTTAACCACTGCGCCATCGAGCTCCGATTTATTAAATTAGAATTAGAGAAATATTACTGTTATATATCAAAGTGGCAAACCGATCGACGCGATATACGAACGGTTCAATTCCCAGGTGAGGCAAAGAGTGTTTCGGATTTATCGAAGCATACCCCGGGTTCGTGATCATCAACCCGCATCTGGCAAGCGTGGTGATTAACCCATCACCCATCAATTGTAGCGATGACTTGATTTCAATGATGGAGGGCTTTACCCAGCTGTAGTATAAGCTAATTACTTTTAATTGTACTTTAAAAATAACTCTTATTATCGGAGGCCAAGACTCACTTTGGGTCGCTGCGCCATTCTAGTTAGTTTTTTTTTTTTTTTAAATAACACACAAAAACCCTTCAAATGCACTGCAAATTTTACAGTAAATATTCACATGCAATGTTTCTAACTCTTTTTAACCGACTTCAAAAAAAGGAGGAGAATTTTCAATTGGATTGTATGTTTTTTTTTAATGTTTGTTACCTCAGAACTCTGTCATTTATACACCGATTTGGAAAATTCTTTTTTCATTTGAAAGGATATACTTCCAGATTGGTCCCATTTTTATCAAAATCCAGTTCTGATGATGGAATCCCTAAGGAATTGAGGGAACTCCTCAAATATTGTAGTCATACCTATAGCGATTTTGGTATTTTCAGCAATAAGTCAAGCATTTGCATTCAGAAAGTATCATTTGATGTAGTGTAACTGATGATAACCGGAACTCCTCAACGATAAGTATTTCACGGGTGGCGATAACATATCTCGATTAAGATAGCGACTATGACGAAGCAAAAGAAGGCATGCAAAGGAACTCAGTTCTGATGATGGAATCCTTGAGGAATTCACAGGAATTCACTCTTGAATCACTTTATCTATTAAAAAAATCGCATCAAAATCCGTTGCGTAGTTTTAAAGATCTAAACATACATAGGGACAGACAGACAGCGGGAAGCGACTTTCTTTTATTCTATATAGTAAAAGCGAAATTTCTCCATGATCCCGTGGTTCAACAGAATTGTATACTTAACTGAAAATATGATTTATAATTGAATTTGCGAACATAACATAGATTTTTTCATGCGAATTTCCAATAAAAAAAGATGTCTCCTTTTCCTTTCCCATCGCAAACCGGATCTGCCAACAATAGGTTATAAAAACACAATGGCGGACTGATTGCAACTGTAACACGCGACTTAACGTCATAGTCGCAGAACTGAAGGCTCTATCACAAAATAAAGAGACGGCAGAACGTAACATACAAACGCACCCTTTTTTTTTTTGAGAGAGTTTGCTGATTGGCTCAGACGGCATTTTCAGCTTCACCGGGCTTTTTTGGGGGCGGCGAGGAACGTAAAGGGTCCCTCAAGCCGTGTGAAACGAATCACCTTCGGAGGTTTTCTAGAGGGAACGGCATCGCGCACTAGTGCGCGTCCCCGTGCCCTACTAGATTCTCCGAAGGGTTCGGATCGGATCAGGGGGCGGAACCACCCGAGGGCGCCTCTAAAGGCTCGGACCTCGGCTCGGGTAGATCGGGCCGTGGAGGAGGAGAGAAGCGCCCAGGTACATGTCTGTACCTGGTATAGAGCGCGTGTGAACCGGTTCTTCGTACCCTTGTTCTACGAGTACAGTGTCTTGGACCTAAGCTAGTGTGCATGTTTAGTGTATTCTGTAAATGTGTAGTGGCATTTAGAGGATCGGGCGGGGACAGACGCACCCGAGCAACCCACACATACACAACCTTTCATACACACGGGATCTCACAACAGCTGCGCTCGGACTGTTGCTAGCTGTTTTGAGATTCGGAACAGCTTGAACCATGCATCGAAAAATCTGAAACACATTTTGAAAAGAGACAAGGTGTTGAAAAAATCTACGAGCGAGATTCGAACCCCCACCCCATGACATGCCGGGTCAGGTGCACTGCCAACTATGCTATCGTGGCTCTATGCTAGTTGGCAGCGACCCGGCATGTCATGGGGTGCGGGTTCGAATCCCGCTCGTGGACTTACTCAACACTTTGTCTTTTTTCAAATTGTAATTTGCTCGCAACAATATTTGCGTAAAATTATAATTTTACGCAAATAAAATTATAATTTTTTTCGTAAAATTATAATTTTACGCAAATAAAATTATTATTTTTTTATAATTTTATTTGCGTACCCGCACATTATTTACATATATGTAAATAATCATCTGAAACACAAAACGTTTTTTCAACATTTGTGTTTTTGTAACCTGAAACACACTTTGTTCGACCTGGGAAATGAATTTATCACCTCCGAAGATCGGGTCGAGCGCGTTGCCACTAGGTCAACGAGACCTACAAATCACTACATAGTATAAAATAAAGTCGCTTCCCGCTGTCTATCTGTCCCTATGTATGTATGTATGTATGCTTAGATCTTTAAAACTACGCAACGGATTTTGATGCAGTTTTTTTAATAGATAGAGTGATTCAAGAGGAAGTTCACCAATAAAATGAAAGGTACTGACTTGCCCGTAAGATATAAGAAAAAAACACAAAAAATTGTCTTCAAAATCGGTTCAGCCGTTTACGAGTTCAGTGACAGACACATGTATTAAAAGAGTTATATATATAAAATATATACATACTTATATAAAAATACACTTTTTATCACCGTTACATAATTCAACTAACACATCCATAGATAATAGTCCCATCAATCATTCAGAATCTACAGAATCATCTCGACACACTTTTTGCTGACTCCTTAATCGCATTAGATTATGCGGGTGATATTGTTTTGATAAATCACTTCGCAACTTACTTCTCTGCGGGTAATAGTACGGCCAATGACCACCCACGATAGTAGCATGGTATTTAAATAAACATCTTATCTTATCTTATCTTAGTGGGGAATGCTGAGGTTTCTCACTCCCAGTACTTCGACCCTCATCGATCAGATTCGAACTCTATAATTTAAAAGAATATTTCGACTCATATTTTACGTAATGTTATTATTATGTTTTTGTCAATTCAAGTTAATTGAAATACTTGTAAATGGTAATTAAGTTTATACGAGTAAGCCACCTACATTTTATCTAGTAAAAGATCTTTATGTAAACACGGGTAAGCACTGTGCATTCCACACTTCACCCGGAATCCTCAACTAGTGAGGCACTATCTCTAGCTGCCGGAACACAACAATGCTACAAACATTGATGTTATAGCGACATATTTAGATAAGATGGTCTTAGCTAGCCAGGCGGACAAACAATCCCTACCACCAACCAAACCAAGTACACAAACATGTACCACCCGATAGGATAGAACCCGAGATCTATAGGTCCAAACCGGTGGTCTTAACCACAAGATTACAGAGGCGGATAAAAGTCCCATCCCTTTCCTAGCCAAAGTCCTTACTTCTTGACAAAAGCAACTATTGTCTTAATAACTGCAATTATGACTATATATCTGTTTGTATGTGTTTGTGTATATGTATCAGCCTTGACAGGCATATTAGAAACCGGATAAAATGTGTGAAGTAAAAAAATTGTTTACTAAAACGCTTCGGTAGGCATGTGAAGCTATTAGGCCCGGCTGCATTAGCAGTCGTTAACGACCACCGCACCGCACTGGGTCCGCGTGGTGGCTTACGGCCCGTTCTTCGAGGTGTTTCCATCTATAGCAGTGGGACATAAAATTAGCCAGAGAAAGAGAGAGAGTCCAAAGTACCAGGCTATCATAACCCACAAGGATACCTGACGTGAGTTATTCTTGTTGGGATGAGGACGTGAGTTTGTTGAAGTACCAGGCTAGCATGAGTCAGGAAGAGATTTTGTGATGTTTCCATATATAGGGAAGGCTGGTGACCCAGCAGTGGGGACACTATTAGCTTTGGGGCAGTATATAAGTCGACCTTCTTGGTCGAGTGGCTTGCACACCGGTTGTCATGGTGTCGCCATCTCTGAGGTCCCGGTTCAATCACCGGTCGGATCAATTTAGAAATACCTGTTTTTCTATATTGTTTCGGGTCTGGGTGTTTCCTATGTATAATAAGTATGCTTATCCGTTGTCTAGTTAACCATTTATCGAGTTTCATAAGGAAGCTTGGGGCTAGATAATTGGTAAGTGTGGGAAAAATTTATTTTATTTATTTATTTATTTAAGCTAATTATTAACTTATATACTATTTGGACGAGTATATAGTATACATGAGGAGCTTGATGGCGCAGTGGTTAACGCGCCCGGTCTGCGATTCGCAAAGGCCATCGGATAAGTAACCAAAAATTTACCATCTTGAACTCCACCGTGCTTCGGAAGGCACGTAAAGCCGTTGGTCCCGGCTGCATCAGCAGTCGTTTACAACTACCAATCTACACTGGGCCTGCGTGGTGGTTTATGGTCCGTTGTCCCTATTCATCAATAGGGAAAGCTCGTGCCCCAGCAGTGGGGACATAAAACGAGCTGATATACACAGTAAATCTAGTATATACTCCAAAAAGCGCGTTCCACGACATCCGGTTTGGTTATTGTTCGTGTTATTATAATTTTATGTTAATACGAACGAAACCTTGAGTGAAGACGATTATTTAGATGACCAAACTATTAGTTTTACGACACCCAACTTATATATTTCGTAACAATGAAATATTTCAGTGCGCTATAGTTATACATATATGTGTTTTTATTGGCTGACATTTTGGTCAGGCGTCAAATAGTTGCGAGTGTTACTAAACGAATGGTCGTTATGCGTTTAGCGCAGATTAGAACTGCGATCGTGAATGTTAAGGAACTTTCGCGATGTCATGTCGTCGGATGGGTGACCGAATTTGAATGTGGTCGTGCTTTGAAAGGCATGGACAGCTGTTGGTTCCAGCTTCATTAGCACTCGTTAATAACCACAGCTTAGCACTGGGCCCGCGTGGTGGTTGAAGTACCAGGCTGGCATAAATCACAAGGAGGTATACCTGGCGGAAGCTACATACTTGGGGTGCAGCCGTGAGCTGGTTGAAGTACCAGGCCAGCACAAGTCACAAGGAGGTATACCTAGCGGAGCTACATACTTGGCGTGAGGCCGTGAGCTGGTTGAAGTACCAGGCTAGCATGAGTTATAAGGAGTTTCGTACTGGGCCCGCGTGGTGGTTTACGGCCCGTTCTCCCTGTGGTGTTCCATCCATAGTGAAGGATCGTGCCCCAGCAGTGGGACATGCAATGAGCTGGTGATGACTATGATGATTCAGTTTATTTGTATTAATGGTTATAGTTTTATACTTCACTATACTGATTATCTCATAAAATTTATAAAAAAACCCTGTCCGATCGGAAAGGGTACATATGTATACACAAATAACTATAAAAAAGAAAATAATAAAAAAATATTATTCATGAAAATAAAAGAGTTATCGTAATTTAAAGAAATTGCTCAAATTACCCCAAAATTATGCTAATTTAATAAATGTGACCACACGTTTCATCAATGGCGGCGGCGCCAAAGGTCCTACCTACCGAAATGCCGACAAAAGTATTGCCATGTAAGTTTTGTCATTTAACTAAAATTTATCGGGGTAAATTCACTTATTATTTTAAAATAATTACGTAAATAGAACTGAATCCTACCTAATAACACCTTAACGGATCGTACAGGGTTTTTTTTACATATTGTATACGCGACGTATGAATTGTGTACTTGATTGACTCATCACCTTATATCTTAGTTATATTTTTATATATTAACATATAACCAATGGTAAAGTTAAGAAAATAAATTCTAGAATCATCATCATCATTACTCATCAGCCTATGCTAGTCTACTGCTAGTCCACTGCTAGACACAGACCTCTCTAAGCGCTACCACCACCAAGCAAACCGAGTACACACACATTTACCCCCCGCTGGGAATCGAACCTAGGACCTCTTAGTCTAAAGTTTCACCACTAGTCCACAGAGGTGGTATTTGTATAGAATGCCCTGCTGAGATAGGAAATCTCGGCCCCACTAAGTTAACCGCCTATGTGGTCTAATAGTTAAGACCACTGTTTTAGACCCAGTGGTCCCGGGTTCGATTCCCAGCGAGGGGTACACCTTTGTGTATTCGGTTTGGTTGGTGGTAAGGCTTGTTTGTCCGCCTGGCTAGCTACCACCATCTTATCTAAATATGTCGCCATAACATCAATGTTTGTTGCATTGTTGTGTTCCAGCAGCTAGAGATAAGATAGCCAGTGCCTCACTAGTTGAGGATCCCGGGTGAAGTGCGCTTCCACCATTGGCCTTATCATCACTTAACATCAGGTGAGATTAAGGCACTGTGCTTACCCGTAAATATAAAATAAA
This sequence comes from Eudonia mercurella, assembly GCA_963082485.1. Taxonomy (NCBI): domain Eukaryota; kingdom Metazoa; phylum Arthropoda; class Insecta; order Lepidoptera; family Crambidae; genus Eudonia; species Eudonia mercurella. The sequence goes on along the minus strand of OY720052.1, from coordinate 8,238,488 downwards.
TAAGATACATATTGAGACTTTTATAGACTGACGATGATGTGAACTAACAACTGAAATGTCTCACAATTGCCTCTACAAGGAAATGAATCTGGGATAAGCCGTTTGGCCCTAACCTTCGACCCCTGTGCCACTCGGTATTATTTATTTGGTGTTAGTTAATTTCTGTGGCGTAATATCTGGGTCAACCAAATATCTATGTCGCCATGTTGATTCGTAATCCGTTATTGGTATACATCCTTCGAAAGTGAGATATTTGTGACCAAAGAGTAACTATATATACTAGTGGTCGCTCAGTGGTCGAAATTCAACCGTAATTTTATTAAGGCTGCACGAATTGTATCCTAAGCAATTAAAAATTAAAAAAGATAGAATGTGAGTTTGGATTGGCATTGACAGATGTCGGCCGCATTAAAGACAAACAATACGTGTGTGTCAAATACATGGTAGTGTGTGTAATGTTGTTTTTGTTGATTAAATGTATTATTTATGCATAATTTAAAAAATATATTAACATTCGGATAACCTTCTCTATATAAACTATAAGTGTGCGAAATTTCATACTCCTCCGTCCGCGCAAAATTCAAAAAAATTCAAAATTCAAAATCATTTATTCAGTTTAGGCTACAAATAGCTCTTATGAATGTCATTATGCCATCGGTTCGTAAGTCTACTCTGGGCGGGAGAACTTGTACTGAGAAGAACCGGCAAGAAACTCAGCAAGTGTCAAGCTCTTTTCTCCCTTACAGCGTCAAAAATATTGGAAAATGCCCTATCATAAAAGGACACTTTCCATCACAAACAAACACAAAAAAGGACAATCACAACACCCAAAAATACAAAAAAAAATAAAAAATAATAATAAGTTTTGCAAAAATTACATCAGGTACCAATTTTCGTAAAAAGGGGTACACACTTTTTGCTTCACGTATTAATATATAGATAGTGAGAGTATTTACATAGTGTTTGGTAACACCTGTATACTCCCGTGTATGGAAAATTATGAGCATAACTGAAAAGCACCACATGGCCGAGATATTGGGGTTCTTTGTTACTAAGTAAAACTGTGAAGTGACAACCCTAGGTCAAGCTGATACGTTGTTCTTGGTCGTTAACCTCATGGTTAAACATGAACAGAAATCGAAACTTTGCAGGAATTAACAAAAAAATTGTAATAAAAAAAATTGAGTTTTTATGGAAAAATAAATCTACGTAAATATGAGTTTGCATGTTATCACAGTGTCCTTATATATGTTTCGGGAATATACACCTATTACCAAACATCCTGTATAGGTACATAATGATTATTGTTGTTTTTAGGGTTCCGTAGTCAACAAGGAACCCTTATAGTTTCGCCATGTCCGTCTGTCCCAGCCTAGCTCATAGACTCTTAGTACTAGAAAGCTGTAATTTGGCATGGATATACATATTAATCACGCCGACAAAGTGGTGAAGTAAAATTTTGAAAAATATTTTTTTTTAGCTTACCTCCCCTACACGTGAAGTGGGTATGTAATTTTTTTTCTTGTCTACTCCAAAGTATGGGGTGTCGTTGGATAGCAATTTCAAAAATATTGCGGATTTGTGGAAACAGTTTTTTGATTGAGGCATCCGTTTGTGAACTATTAAGCTTTAAATTGCTAAATTTTGTTAAAGTCAAATGGTTGTTTTTTCGACCAACTTATAAAATGTACTTGGCGCAGTACAAATTCCTCATTGGGAACTACTTAAATAACGTTGTCAGGTGTGTGAGTATCTACATTTAAGTATATGAGCCATCGTTAAATAAATGTTTTTAAAAGCCCTCTTCTCAGAGTCCGCATTATTGAGATGGACTACGGAACCCTACACTACGCGTGGCCCGACAAGCACTTGGCCGGGTTTTTTTTAAAAGATAAAGTTTAAGAGTGGTGTTCGACATAGTAACCCAGTGTGCAAACACCAGTTTATAACATAAAAGTTCTTTGTAATAAAAGACTGCTAGGAACCAGATATTTTTGTTATTTACATATTGTCAACCACAACATATAAATAACAAAAATATCTGGTTTATCTGGTCTTTTATATTTTGTGTGTTTATTTGTTCTATGATAGGGCATTGTTGCCAATACTTTGACGCTGTAAGGGAGACAAGAAATGCTCTTGCTGTGGTTGTTGCCGGTTCTTCTCAGTACGAGGTCTCCCGCCCTGTAGACTTAGGAACCGATGGCATAGTGACGTTCACAAGAGCTATCTGTAACCTAAACTGTGTAAATAATTTTGAATTTGAATTTGAACTTGTCTGTATTCAATTGTATCTAAATTCAAAAATTCTGTTGCAGACCATTTTTTTTAATGATTAAAGAAAGAAAATGTCGATCTCTGATACCTGTCGAAAACTGGTGCTAGCCTACTGATGGAATGCAATAGCTTTATAACCGTTTAGCTACTGATGCTCGATTCATTTGAATCTACGAAAATGAATACTATGCCTTAGAGCAAAGTTCGCCTTTTGCTGTATTTTTTCAATAAAGAATAAATAAATAAATAATTGAAATGAAAAAAAAAATGTTTAGTTCAGTTGAAAAAGGTGTCGAAAAATTTTCCCACAAAAAGGATTAGAACCAGCACCTTAAGACAATCCGGGTTATTCACCCTACCAATTAGGCATTGGTGGTTGTATCCAAATCTGTATGACAACAAATTTTTGTTTTTTTTACACTAAAGATTGTAAAATATACACTTATAGATAGGTCAGATCTTATTTGGAGGTAGGCACAAGGGACAATGGCTTTATGACCTTCCGAAGGAGCGAATAACAATATGTGTTTTTATTACTAAAACGGTCGCCCAGTGGTCTAAGCTCGTCTTTGATATAATAAAATAAAGAAATATAAACAGGACGGCTTGGCGGAAAAGTGAAGTGTCGTGTCTGCTGTTTTGTTTAATCTTCTAAAATTTGTGTTATGCCGAATATTAATGTGAAATAATGTTGGATTATTAACCCATCGTTGGCCGTAAATAATAGACACAATAGAATTTTATTGTTTGGCGCTTACATGTAAGTGCTCGGCTCACAAGTTCGTGAGTGTGCAAGAGTGTTGGCAAACGAAACAAAACAGTGCAACGTCACTTTTCAAATTATCCCAAAAAGTCCGCGTGAGGTCTTAGTAAAGCCCCTACATCTTTACTGAGATACTCAAGGTGTTGGGGGGTATATCATTTCTCACTTCTCATTTCTGTTAATATTCATCATCATCACACAGGAAGGATATATTGTTTATTTATATGTATATTTGTAAGAGAAATTGCTTGACACTGGCTAAATGTGGTAATCTCACGAAGCCATCAAGTAAAGAAAAAAATATTTAGATAGAAAAAGTAAGTATTTGATGGACTTCTTGGCGGGAAAGTGAAGAGTCATGTCTGCGGTTTTGTTTTATTTTCGAAAATTTGTGTTATTTTAAATATTAATGAGAAATAATATTGGATTATTAACCGTTAAGTGTTCGTGAGTGTGCATGAGTGTTGGCAAATGAAACAAAACAGTGCAACGTCACTTTTCAAATTCTCTCAAGAAGTCCGCCCTAGGACTTAGTAAAGCCCCACATCTTTCCTGAGATACTCGACGGGTTGGGGAGTATATCATTTCTCACTTCTCATTTCTATTATCATAATAATATAGAAAAGAAATATTGTTTATTTATGTATTACTTGTAAGAAAAATTACTTTGACACTGGCTAAATTTGCTTAATCGCACGAAGCCATCAACAAAAGGAAAAAAAAAGTATTTGATGTCAACCATTAAATGAGCCGACGAACTTATTATTTTTTCTTTAATTGATAGCTTCGTGCGGTTAAAACATTTAGCTAGTGTCAAAGTAATTTTTCTTACAAGTAAGTAAACAGCCTATAACTGTCCCACTGCTGGGCAAAGGCCTCCATCATTGAAATCAAGTCATCACTACAATTGATGGGTACTGGCTTAATCACCACGCTTGCCAAATTCGGATTGGTGATCACAATCCCGGGCTGATAAATCCATAACACACTTTTACCGACCTGGACATTGAACCCAGGATCTCTATAAATCGGGCAGAGCGCTTCACCACTCAGTCACCGAGACGTCTTTGTATGTAATGGTGACAAATTACATTTATGCAAATCAGTAAATTATGTAAGCCCAGTTGTCGTTAAACATATTTTAGATGCAATGGCTAGTTGTTTGTTTCTTAGAACACTATATTATATGTTTTATGACATATTTCATAATCATCACTAGCTCATTGTATGTCCCCAACGCTGGGGCACAAGCCTGGAAACACCGCAGGGAGAACGGGCCGTAAACCACCACGCGGGCTCAGTACGAAACTCCTTATAACTCATGCTAGCCTGGTACTTCAACCAGCTCACGGCCTCACCCCAAGTATGTAGCTCACGCCAGGTATACCTCCTTGTGACTTATGCTATCCTGGTACTTCAACCACCTCACGGCCTCACCCCAAGTATGTAGCTAACGCCAGGTTTGTGACTTATGCTAGCCTGGTACTTCAACCCCCTCACGGCCTCACTCCAAGTATTTAGCTCACTGCTGGTATCCTTGGGACTCACCCCAAGTATGTAGCTATCGCCAGGTATACCTCTTTGTAACTCATGCTAGATTGTTACTTCAACCACCTCACGGCCTCACCCCAAGTATCTAGCTAAGCCAGGTTATCCTCCTAATAACTCATACTAGCCTGGTACTCCAACCACCTCACGGCTTCACCCCAAGTATGTAGCTCACTCCAGGTATACCTCCTTATGACTCATAATAGCTTGGTACTTCAACCACCTCACGGCCTCACTTCAAGTATGTAGCTCACGCTAGGTATCTCTTGTGACTCTTGCTAGCCTAATACTTCAACCACCTCTTTTGTATGGAAAAGTAATGTGTTCTTTATACTATGTTGCATGGCTATGTTTCGGCACCTATAACCTATATATCTTGCACTGTCAGGACCCAAGAATGCTACTAGCATTGCTGTTATGGCGACATACTAAGATAGTTGGTGGTAGCTACATTCTAGCTATAAATAAGTCGGTGACTTTAAACGCGTACTTATAAGGAAGATCTTAATGTAACACACTTAACAAACAAAGGTTTGAACTTTGAACTTAAGCTGTAAAATATATATATGTAATTTTAAAGTAGAGTGTTACCAACCCCTGTGTGTTAGCTATTGTTTTTATATTATGGAAACCTTTCTAACTACATTATTTTGACGATTGCAAAACCATGCATACGAGTACTAAACCTGTGCGTTGTTCTATATATACTAGTGGTCGCCCAGTGGTCGAAATTCGACCGTTATTTTATTAAGGCTGCACGGATTGTATCCTAAGCTATGAAAAAATTAAAAACATGGAATGCGAGTTCAGATTGGCATTGACAGATGTCGGCCGCATTAAGAGAAACAATACATGTGTGTCAATATGTAAATATGCGTGTGTGCAAATTCATGGTAGTGTGTGTAGTGTTGTTTTTGTTGATTTAATGTATTTTTTATGCATAATTTAAAAAAATATTAAAATTTGGATAGCCTTCTCTATATAAACTATTCCACTCCTATTAGTCATAGCGTAATGTAATATAGCCTATAGCCTTCCTCAATAAATGGACTATTCAACACAAAAAGAATTTTTCAATTCGAACCAGTAGTTCCTGAGATTAGCGCGTTCAAACAAACAAACTCTTCAGCTTTATAATATTAGTATAGATTAGTGTGCGAAATTTCATACTCCTCCGTCCCGCGCAAGTTTCGTAAAAACGGGTACAAAGTTTTTGCTTCACGTATTAATATATAGATATATGGAACCCTGGCTATCAGGTGTTAAAACGTAAGTACAATACTTTGTACTCAGTTGTACTCAGCTTTATTAGCAGTTAAGATGGTAGTAGCTATACTTTAAAGATTTTAATCTAACATACTTAACAAACAAAGGTATGAACTTTGAACTTTGAAGCTGTGAGAGATATATATAGGCAGATGATGATTATGTATTATTTTTTTTCTAATTAGTCGGCAAGTAAGTGCCCTTCTGAGTAAGCAGTTACCGTTTCCTATTGACGATTGAGCCACAGTACGAGTACAAAAGTTGCGCGTTATAAACTTGCTATTATTGTTTGTATGTTATCTGACGTAGCTATGTGTTTTTTTCCCTTTTATATTATTAACCTAATTAGTTGTAGAAATCGAATCATTAAAACGCTTTGGGTGGAGCTGCCTGTTAACTTCTAAGCATGATTAAATAAGTAAATATATATTTAGAACTTTAATTTTTTATCTGAGACAAGTGCGTGTGAAAACTTATAAAGATTTGTTTTTGTAAAGTTATTGCTATTGAACGAAGATAGCTTTTAAAGTGAACGATTTAATTTTGACATTGAAAAGACTGGAAATGTGTTGCTGGAAAGAGCTGGATGAGAGTAGTCGCGTATCGAGCTCAGTGGCGTGCACAAGGAGAAGCCTATGTCCAACAGTGGACTAGTATAAGCTGCTGATGATACATACACACTATCACGTCTTCCTCCCAAAAAGGGTGTCAGACAGAGCATCAAAACCACCAATTTTGAGTAAAGACGCCATTAGTGACATGACGCTATATTTAGGATAAACAAAGTAGGCTGAGGAGCTCGATGGCGCAGTGGTTAACGCGCCCGGTCTGCGATTGCTGAGGTAAAGCAATTTTGGCAAAGGCCGGTCATCGGATGGGTGACCAAAAATGTATCATCTCGAGCTCCTCTGTGCTTCGAAAGGCACGTAAAGCCTTTGGTCCTGGTTGCATTAGCAATCATTAAAAACCACCAATCTGCTCCGATCAGATCCACCAACTGGGTCCACGTGGTGGTTTATGGCCCGTTCTCCCTATCCATCCATAGGGAAGGCTCGTGCCCCAGCAGTGGGGACATAAAATGAGCTGATGATGATGATGATGATGATGAAGTAGGCTACGGAGGTGGAATAGATAACATCAGTGACGGGGTTGCAACCGATCGCCTGATGTGCGAGCATCTTGGAACCCTTGGCCCTCAGTCAGCTCTAACGACATGCACGGGGAGTTAGGCAGTTGATACATTCTTCACGTCCCTGACCAGAACTGGACTAACTGATGATGATGATTAAAAAAGTCTACTTTGATAGAGGTTTTTGATAAAAAGAGATGTCCAGACTGGGTAACGATCAACATGGGGCAGTTAAAACTGAAACATAAACAAATGGACATAGAACGTAGATTTATTGTAGACAAATCTCTTTCATGACGTAAGCAAGAAGTAAGATGGGAATTCCCAAAAAATTTCATGACATAAGTCAAGAGATGTGACTTGGTTTTTCCGAAACTCAATCATAGCCCACGGATATGTATACGTGTGTTTACGAAGGCATAGCAAGTATAGTATATTTTTATGTGATTATTATTACTGTATATCATCATCATCATCAGCTCATTTTATGTCCCCACTGCTGGGGCACGAACCTTCCCTATGGATGGATAGGGAGAACGGGCCATAAACCACCACGCGGGCCCAGTGCGAATTGGTGGTTGTTAACGACTGCTAATGTAGCCGGGACCAACGGCTTTACGTGTCTTCCGAAGCAAGGAGGAGCTCGAGATGATAAACTTTTGGTCACCCATCCGATGACCGGCTTTTGTGAAAGTTGCTTAACCTCAGCACTCGCAGACCGGGCGCGTTAACCACTGCGCCATCGAGCGTACTGTATATAGATTGTATTTAGACTGTATTTCTGTATTTTAAATTTAATTAAAATTTTAAGTTTAAAATCAAAAAAATATTTTAAATTTTACTAAAAAAATCAACTAGCCTCAGGAAGCTTAAGTGGGAATCGAACCCACGATTTTTACATTTGAATCTCCGAAACTTTAAAAACCTTAAATTATGGCTAAAATCTTAGGAGAACAAATAGAGAACCATTCTACATACATAGACGAATCAAATCGAACTGTTTTTGTAAAAACCAACAATAAAAGATGTCTCATACACCTCACAGACGCATCGGCCACAATGAGACCAAAAATAATGACACAAATTTATTCAGATTCCACCAAATACCTGACTATCCATTTACATAACATGGCTCGCTTGAAATCCGGGATGACGTCACTGTAACGGTCATCACGCCAAATTCAACTTTAATCCCCTGTTTACAAGAGTGTTGATAGCTTCTGGCCGCCAGTTGACAAAAGTTATTTATTATTGTTAACTCATTTTTATAATGCTCCATCTGAATACAAGTTGTTTTTAAGAATTTGTTGATTCTTTTTTAACTTGTAATATAAAAACAAACCTGCGTTATCACAATGTCAACCCATAAACAAGTCGAATTATTGTTTAATTTTTAATATTTAAATTTTACTTTTTATTTTTAAGTGCTAATTGCTGCACTGAAGCTGAATTAAATATTTATTATTTTTTATTTAAAATTTAGTATAGCGTTGTGTTACCAAAGCGGTATTTCATCTGTAAAGATGAATCTGCATAGCCATCGGTTGCAATAACCGTTGGGTAGATGGCACTGCTGTTAAAAGCACTTAAAAATTTAAAAGCAGTGTAAAAATTCAGTGCTTACGTCAGCCTTCCCGGTAGTATAATGGTCAGTGCAGCCGCCCGGATTGCGGAAGACCCAGATGCGACTGTATTTTATAAATATTTTAATATTTAGCTCGGCAAATGACTCTACTCCACCTGATGTTAAGTGGAAACGGAGTCCAGACGCGAGGACAACTGGTGCAGCGTGGAAACAACGCAGCATCAGTCATCCTCGCCCTGCCGGCCCACAAGGTGCCTTCACGCCTCGCTTGAAGGACCCCATGTCATAGGAAGGAGGGAAAACGTGTGCTGGTTTAATAGTTTTTTTCTTATTCAAATTAAAGTTTAATGTAACGGAAATGTTGAGTTTTAACGTGTTAAGTTTAGAACACCAATATTTGAACTTAATATTACATTCCACACAAACCATTTTTAACCAACTATACAAATATGGGAAAACTGCACATTGGTGGGATTCTGCTCGGGATTCTAGATCACTACAACCCAACTACATATTTATGTCGTAGGGTAAAAGTAAGCTGGCACCAGAGTTCGACACAGTAACCTAAAGATCGACACTAGTTTTGGTCGACATAACAATACAAAGAAAATTATTGAAATTTTACTGGATGACATCTAGGAACTGTATTAAGTTATTACTTCAAAATTCAAAACTCAAAATCATTTATTCAGCTTAGGCTACAAGTAGCTCTTGTGAATGTCACTATGCCATCGGTTCGTAAGTCTACTCTGGGCTCGATCTTGTACTGAGAAGAACTGGCAAGAAACTCAGCAAGTGTCCAGCTCTTTCTCCCTTACAGCGTCAAAAATTTTGGAAAATACCCTATCTTTACATGACATGTAAAAAAAAAAAAATATAAGTTAACAAATTGACATCAGGTAAAAGTTACAATTTCCACAATGTCATACAGTACCACTACAGTACTCTCGTAAAAGTCAAAAATTGTTTAAAAAAACAAAGTCTAACTATAGTGAATAATTTTAAAAATAAGATATGCAAGAGCAGACCAGCCTAAAGTAAAAAATCTGTTGATGACCTCCTTGGTTCTTTCTTGGGGCAAGGTATACACTATTATAATAAAATACCGAATACTGTACTAGATTTACCTCTAGATAAGTTTAAAAAACATGTAAAGTCTTCTTTACTTAAAAAAGGTTATTATACAGTCAGAGAATATTTAGATGATAAAACAGCCTGGCTATAATAAGAAACGCATACTTTACTACTTTTTATAATAAAAAATTATACTGATATGATAGCCTTTATAAACAGTGTCCTACAGATAACAAATAGCGTTGCGTTAACCATTTCAATTAGTTTTGATTTAGAGTAGCTTGGGTGTGTCATGCTCTCTTTATTGTCTCTGCGGTGGTGGCATGTGCGTCGGGTCGTTACATTCCCTAAAATATGGTTGAGCGAAGCGATGGCTGATTCATTATGTCATACTCGTGAACGGGTGCCACCTGTGGAGGCTGGTCTGCTCTTGCATACTTGTCTTATTTTTATTATTATCAACTATAGTTTAACTTTGTTTTTTCTTAGACAGGTTTTGACTTTTACTAGTACTGTATGACATTGTAAAAAATTCAACTGGTAAATGGTGTTTTTGCAAACTAATTTTTTTTTTCTCATGTGATTGTCCTTTATATTATGTGTTTTTTATTTGTGATGGAAAATGTCCTTTTATGATAGGGCATTTTCCAATATTTTTGACGATGTAAGGGAGAAAAGATCTGGACACTTGCTGAGTTTCTTGCCGGTTCTTCTCAGTACAAGATCTCCCGCCCAGAGTAGACTTACGAACCGATGGCATAATGACGTTCATAAGAGCTATTTGTAGCCTAAACTGAATAAATGATTTTGAATTTTGAATTTTGAATTTTGAATATTTTTAATGGTTAAAAAAATGGGTCGATCCTTGGTTCCTGTCGAACACTGGTACCACACTACCCTAATCAATATCATCATCATCATCATCATCATCAGCTTACATCAGTCCACTGTTGGACATAGGCACGCCACTGAGCACGATCCGCGGCTACTCTCATCCAGCTGTTGCCAGCCACCATGCAAATATCGTCGCTCCACTTATCAGTATACCTGACGTTATCTAAAGTATAGAATTGCTTAAGAATTTTATATAGTCAAAGAAAGTTTCTGAATTGGTAAGTTTATTGTTGAAATTAACATTTTGATATCAAAAAGAACTTTTAGAAAAGTTTTCCAGCAATATTATTGTAACACTTTTCTGAGTTAATTATTTGATGATTCAAAACTATAAACTGAGAAAAAATAATTAGAAATTAATAACTAAAGACCTATAAACAAAAGATGTCCTCCAACTGTGGGCTCATGGGAACAGTCCCAAGAATGCTGGCAACATTGCCCCTTTGGATTGCCAAACTAATACGCTGCCAGCCTTCCTGTCACCGGAGGCCTCAATAAGGCGAGCACTTAACTCTTTGACCAGCTGCTGCCCCCATGGACCCATTGTTTCCACCGCAAACGGAACAAATAAATAATTTCGACCTAGGTTTGCGTATAAACTAAAAACTTAATTTCTAATTAACCATCGACCTCGTGAAAAGCTTAGTTAATTCAAATTCATCTTAAATTATTCTTTTGAAAATCTTTATTCCGTCTTTCAACTTCAAGCAATTTTTTTTTAAATTTATATTTTGATAAGACCTCTTAAGGTTTATGATGACGCCACATGTATCGGCATAATTTTATATATTTATACTTTAATGCAAAAATACAGCAAAAAATGTGAATATTACCTTGAGTAATAATAACTACTAACTTGTATGCTTGTAAAAAAAGATTATCGCGAAAAAAACAAAACTAAGGAGACCTAATGAACTATTGATATACAGGTTGATTTTTTTATCACCGTCCAAAACTTCTGAGATGACTCCCGTGATACAAACGAACAACTCTTACTATTGGACCAACTCCCTAACTCAAAAATAAAATTCAGCTGTTCCATACATTTTGGTCGAGTGAATATTGATGTTTTGTATGGAACAGCTGAATATTATTTTCGATTTAGGGAGTTGGTGCAATAGTAAAAGTTGTTCGTTTGTATCACGGAAGACATCTCAGAAAGTTTGGACGGTGATAAAAAAGTGACTAATACCTGTATAACTCTAAATATGGCAGATTAACCTCTATGGCATAGTGGTTAAGACCATCGGTCTCAGACCCAGAGGTTCCAGGTTCAATTTGTCTGTGTACTCGGTCCGCCTGGCTAGCTACCACCATCTTATCTAAATATAACGAAGTTGTTTGTTGCTAAGTAAAATTTCAAAGAGACAACCCTAGGTCCAGCTGATACATAGTTCTTGGTCGAACCTCATGGTCCAACAAAAAAAAAAGTCAAAACATGTAAGGGTTGGACAAAAATAATGTAATAAATAAATTTTATTTATTATTTGGAAAAGTAAATCTACGTAAATATGATTTTGCATGTTGTCACGGTATTTGTTGTGCGTAGTTGCATAGCTATGTTTCGGGATATACTAATTACCAAACACCCTGTATAGATATACTATACCTACATACCATTAAATAAATTTTGAAATTCAAAAAAGTGTTTTTGAATCCGCACCCTTTGACATACCGAGTCAGGTGCACCACCAACTATGCTATCGTGGCTGTCCATCCCGTGCTAATTTATCAACACCATCTTCTCTTACTTTGTAAGCCAAAGGAGCCTTATATAATAATCGCTTTTTTTGTTAAGAGTAAAGTTATCTAGTCTTACTGGACTTAACTCAGTGGAAAACTGCGTTAAGTTATCTCAATGTTAAATTCACTACCCACTTAAAGAAGTCCTTTTTTATTAAAAACATTAATTCTGCTTAATTTTTAAATTGTTTATTAATATACCTTTATTACTTTTAGTTTATATTCTCTTTTTTATTATTGGTTGCAACTTAATTTTTGAATGCTATATACGCCAGTAAAGGCATATCTTTAAAACTAGTCCTTATTATTACTGTGTAAAATGATATTATCGATCTTATTTAAAAAGGAATGAATAAAATAAATCTTATTATTATGTTATGTTATATGATAAAGTTATGTTACTTGTAAATATAGTTAAGTTTTCTTGTTAAAAAACATTAGATGTCGTATAAATTAATTTAGATGATTGATTTCTTTAGTAATGGATGCACTAATACAGTATTATGTGTAGTTTAAGTTATTGAATCCCGAAATAGAATAGTATAACACTAGAATACTGTTTTAACATCGTAGGCCAAGACCCATTTCGGTTCACTGAGCCAGCGAAGTAAGTAAGTAAGAATACTGTCTTTGTCTTCTGATAAAAGTAATTTAAAAAAAATCAAATACAATAACAGGATCCTTGTAAGGCCCCTCCTACGAACCAGTAGTCACTCTTGTCCACATAAGTGAGAGAAAAATATTTAAATATAATTTTTTAACTAATTAATTTTAAATTTAAAACATATTATCCAAAAAGAAATTTGCCTTTCCATACAAAAGACTTCAACGAAAACTTATATGACAAAACATATTAAGTTTTGTATGTCACTTACACAATAGTATGTCTCGTGACCGTACAGAGATCGCTCTTAGCGTTAAGGCCGCATTGTATTAACTAATCTATAATCATTCTAAATTCATTTACATAAATTTTAAATGCAGTGAATAAGTTTTAAAATGTTTTAAATTTAAATATGTTTATAATTTATAAAACTATTTTTCGTTCATTTTAATTTGTTTTAGCAATTATATTTTTATCGAAAATGATAGCACATACAAATATGAATATATTTCACACTTAAAGTAGGCAGTCTCTCAGTAAAGTTTTTTCATCACGTTTTTTTCATTTAAATTTATTGAAACTAAACTCAAAATGATTTAATTAAAATTAATGAACAATGATAATATTATACCTATCAATAGTTTGCTAAGTTCATAAATAATTAATCGTCACACAGTCCTCTACCAAACAAACAACCTAAAAAACAAAAACACAAAAACGAAAAAAAAAAATTTTTACTTAAAATTTAACCAAAAAAAATATTGTAGAATTACGTAAAAAAAAAACAACTCACATAATATCTCAACACGCAACGTCACTTCACAATAGAGTACCACACACTGCGCGCGCTTACAACAGACTCTAGTATATATAAAAGTTCGCGTGACGTCACTACCGATCAAGAAAATCCTTTTTTTTTTCAATCTCTCCCTCTCTCTCTCTTCGCAATTTTTTCAACACGCGTCCGTACAACGCGACACTCGATGAACAAAAGTGGTTAGGTGAAGCGCATCGCTTATATACGCTTGGTTTGTGAAACAGAAGTGACTTTTGACCTCGACGGCCCGGGTTCGAGGTGCGACACACACACGCGGTGCATTTTGAAAATTTCCACAAACAACACTAGGATACGAATAACAGCACTAGTATAGTAACGTATTCATTCGATTACGTTTATGAAAACGAACATTAGTATGGCATTGAAGCAGCGCCTCCTGGCGACATACGAGAAAAGTAAAAAATTTGCCATACAAATTCTCGTTCAAAGTAAAATATTATTTATTCAAATAAACGGTAGAAAAGTGCTTTTGAATCGTGCAAACATTTTTTTACCCATTCAGGACGTCTATTTTTTAGCTGTGGAGAAGAATGGGCGCCAGAAACTTTAATATAAGTGACGACATTTACAAAACTATATGCCATTACCAAGTTATACAAGTTTAAACTTTCTTAACAATATTTTAAATGGCTTGTGTAAACGCCTACCAAAAATGTATCAATTCTACTACCAATAAAATTTGAAACGCTTACCAAAACGGTAAATGCTCACCAAATTGTGTTTCCTAAAATATTATAAAAAGGATACAATTTATATTTTTATTAAATGCAATGAATATTATATGAATTACCTTTTAACTGCATTTCAGACCAAATATGTTATTTTGTCACCAAATAGATAACACCAATATTTTATACCTCAAGTTTCAATTTGGTAATTTTTGTTTTCTGTTGTCTAATAAAAAAATACCTATTGGAGTGATTGGAGCATTTTAAACCCATGCTGTCTTGTCTTCAATGTAATCAGACACTTTATAATTAGCGTTTTTTTTTAAATGTGATGAATGGCGAATAACAGCCACCCTTTTTGTCGCCAAAAGATAACATACAATTCATTAAAATTTTACTGAATTAACACTAGGAAGCATGTGGACTGAATTCAATTGTTGATAAAGTCGTAAGTCAGTTATTGACCCCTATTTTTAATGATTAAGGGTAAAGTGTCGGTAAATGGTTCCTGATAAACACTGGTGCTATTGCCCTAGGTAGCTTTGTTAGGTTTGGGGTTGGTTTAAAACTTCTTAGATGTAGGAGAAAAATAGAGTAGAAAAAATGTATTTTTTTACCAAAACCATTCTTACAGAGTTACATTATTAAACATTTTTTTTGGAATAATAACAGCGTAAAATACATGTTTTACAATGGTACTTATAACATAATAAAGGAAAGTCAATTAAAATTATCCACAGTTTAGATAGAATGGGTTTGTCTGGTAAATCACAACATGCTTATCGAATTATAACAAAAATATTTAGATAAATACATATTTGAATTATAAATAAATTACAATCCTTTAACTATTTCGGTATCCTGCAAAGGTTTGAGGAGTTCGATGGTCACGCGCCCGTTCTGCGATTGCTGAAGTAAATCAGCTTTAGCATAGACCAGTCATCAAGTGGATGACCAAAAAAGTATCATCTCTCACTCCTCTGTGCTTCGGAAGGCACGTCACGTTAACAACAACCGCTCCGTGCTGGGCCCGCGTGGTGGTTGAAGTACCAGGCTAGCATAAGTCACAAGGAGGTATACCTGGCGTGAGCTACATACTTGGGGTGAGGCCGTGAGGTGGTTGAAGTGCCAGGCTAGCATAAGTCACAAGGAGGTATACCTGGCGGGAGCTACATACTTGGGGTGAGGCCGTGAGGTGGTTGAAGTACCAGGCTAGCATAAGTCACAAGGAGGTATACCTGGCGGGAGCTACATACTTGGGGTGAGGCCGTGAGGTGGTTGAAGTACCAGGCTAGCATAAGTCACAAGGAGGTATACCTGGCGGGAGCTACATACTTGGGGTGAGGCCGTGAGGTGGTTGAAGTACCAGGCTAGCATAAGTCACAAGGAGGTATATCTGGCGGGAGCTACATACTTGGGGTGAGGCCGTGAGGTGGTTGAAGTACCAGGCTAGCATAAGTCACAAGGAGGTATACCTGGCGGGAGCTACATACTTGGGGTGAGGCCGTGAGGTGGTTGAAGTACCAGGCTAGCATGAGTTATAAGAAATTTCGCACTGGGTCCGCGTGGTGGTTTACGGCCCGTTATCTATGTGGTGTTTCCATCCATAGGGAAGGCTCGTGCCCCAGCAGTGGGACATAATAGGAGCTGGTCATGATAATGATGACGTCATTTTTTTGGCATCTTCGAAGTTTTTGATAAAAACACTCGATAATTGCAAGACTTTTTTCTCACCTGAATTTAATAACCCATCTGAAAAGCTGGCAATGTGATAGCATCTTCGCTTTCGCGATTAACAGCATAGCATTAGCCTCTACACAAACTAGATTCTTGAATTACTGTAAGTTAGTATAGATTTTTTTTAAATTATTTATTTAAGCAACACAACGGATATAAAACCACATTACGAACATTATAAATTAGATAAGCAGTTGTTGAACCAGATCAATGTCCTCTAAGTGAATAACAGTATTTGTTTTTAAGCACAGTTTTATTATTAAAATTTACATAATAAAATATAACCTGCCGTCAATTAAAGAATGTTATGTACATAAAATACAATTTAAAAATGCAAACACAGACGACGAACGGTCCTAATGATTTTTAAAATTAGATAATATAAGATAAGATGATTTTTATTGAATTAAAAGGAGGTTAAAATAAAGGAGGAGCTCGATGGTTAACGCGCCGAATCTGCGAGTGCTAAGGTTAAGCAACTTTCGCAAAGGCCGGTAATCGGATGGGTGACCAAAAATCATCTCGAGCTCACGTAAACGTCGTTAATAACCGCCAACTAGGCCAGCGATGTGGTTTATAGCCCATTCTCACAATCCATCCGTAGGGATGGCTCGTGCCCCAGCAGTGGGGACATAAAATGAGCTGATGATGATGATGATGATGATGTTACATTTGATTCAATTCTAACCCTGTTTTATGTTATGTAAACTAAGATTATTACCCCTCGAACCATTCACATCCTTGATCTGAATATCGCAACACTCGAGTAACATGTCGCCCGATGACACATCCTCTCGTTCAACAATGATTCACAAATTAAAAGTTATATTTGCTCCGCATAATTCCTTTACAATTAAAACGGTGGCTAATACCTGCCTTGTAAAGGTTAGTGTATGGATGAATATAGTTTTTAACGCCTTAGATATTAACAAAGTGATATCACTCAATATTTAACAAACTAGGAAAGTATTTAATACTATTGCTTAACTTTTAAGTGGATAAAACAGTAAATAACTATATATGTCGTAGTGGCACAGTGTTCGACACAGTAATCCGGTGTCCGACACAAGTTTTCGTGAAAAAATAACACAGAATTTCATAATTTTTCATAAATTTGTTTTAAAAGATGAAATGATATGAAATGAAAATCTTTTATTCAATTAAGGCATATGAATTGCACTTATGAACGTCAAGTAGTTACATAAAAAACACAAACATATATTAAAAAATAAGTACTAGTATACACATATAAGTACAAAGAGGGTTTCTTGGCGGGAAAGTGAAGAGTCATGTCTGCGGTTTTGTTTTATTTTCTAAATTTTTTTGTTATATCAAACATTAATGTGTAATAATGGTGGATTATTAACCGTTAAGTGTTCGTGAGTGTGCATGAGTGTTGGCAAATGAAACAAAACAGTACAACGTCACTTTTCAAATTCTCTCAAGAAGTCCGCCCGAGGACTTAGTAAAGCCCCACATCTTTACTGAGATACTCGAGGGGTTGGGGGTATATCATTTCTCACTTCTCGTTTCTTGTGGATGAAATGGAGGGAGTCCTTTGCCCAGCAGTGGGACAGTGAGGGCTAATAATAATAATAATAGAAAAATGCTGAAAGGTTGGATTAAGGGTCAGATGCAAAAGGCTGTACTCCTAGACACGGCACGTATTGTCAGAAGGTTCCTCACTCTGCAGCCCTGACCACCGGTAGCTTGGGCCCTGCCCCGCTGCTGGTGGTACTCTAGGATTAGGTTTTAAAATATTTTTACAATATTAAAATATTGTAAAAATCTAGTTTTAAGAAAGAAAATAAATAAAGGAGATAATAATATATTTTAAAGGAAATTGTATAATTGGTTGAGTTGAGAATACTTTTTATGGCATAAAGAAGTTTTTTGTTGTTTTGTTTAAACAATGATAAATTTTGTAAATTTTAATTGATTAGTCTGACATAATATTGTTTAATTTAATTGATTTTAATTATTATCGGAGCAATTATGTGTATTATAATCTTTGTTTGCATGCTATTATGAAATAAGCTTGACACGTGATCCATGTATTTATATTGTAACATTTTTATTCCATATCGAAATGTAAATAAATAATTATCTTATCTTATCTTATTATAAAAAATACTGGATGAAAGCTCGGAAGCTGGTGGTCTGCCAAAAATCAGTTGCCCCCTAGCTTTAATGATAACAGGAAAAGATGTCGATCACCGGTTTATATCGAACACTAGTGCCGCCATATACCCTACTGCCCCACAGCTGGGCAAAGCCTCCGTCATTGAAATCAAGTCATCGCTACAATTGATGGGTATTGGCTTAAAACCACGCTTGCCAAATGCTGGTTGGTAATCACAAGCCCAGGATATCCAATAACATTATACATTGTATTTAAACCTTCAGTAAGGCTATTAAAATATATATCTTTACTCACATAGTTGTATGTGATCCGCCCACTTAAGGATCCGGGTTCGCGATATCTCTCAAGGAATTGACAAACAAAAACTGGTCAATTTTGTGTTATTTTAATGATGCTCCTTACTAGTAACCTTTGACAAGTTAACCATTATTTGTAATTGTTAATTTGCATTAACAACGAAACTTAAGATGGCGCTGGCAAGAACACGGCTTCACTCACAAACGTTAAAGTACTATTAAGAATTTTCTGTCCCATTTAATGTCACCACTGCTGGGGCACGACCCTTCCCTATGGATGGATAGGGAGAACGGACCATAAACCACCACGCGGGCCCAGTGCGGGTAGGTGGTTGTTAACGACTGCTAATGCAGTCAAGACCAACGGCTTTACGTGCCTTCCGAAGCACGGAGGAGCTCGAGATGATACATTTTTGGTCACCCATCCGATCACCGGCCTTTGCGAAAGTTGCTTAAGTAATAATTATAATAAGTATTTATTTCAGAATAATTCCATAGACTGTTAGTAATTACAATACACCTTAATAAATCATAAAAAAATATATATAAATAATGTTAGTTACAAAGAAATGCACATATACAAAAAAAATGTAGGTATATATGTTGTTTAACATTAACGAAATTAGTTATAATCGCGTTTCACATAATAATTATGTATTACTAACCAAAAACATTGAATTCCAACAAGGAAAACCGCATCAATTCAGTTAAGGTCGAATCTTTTCGGTTTGAACTAAAGTTTTTGAGGAAACTCGATTCAACTTGACATGTCTAAAATACTCAATATAAAACGTGCTTCATACTTTACTTCGAACGACGTCTCCTCAATGTATCTTTACTTCGAATAGCGACGACACGTCGATGTGATTACTTCGACGGTTCCATCCATCATCATCATCATCATCATCATCATCATCATCATCATCATCATCATCATCATCATCAGCGCATGTCAGACACAAGCCTTTTGTGCACGCCACTGAGCACGATTCGCGGCTTCTCTCACCCAGCTCTTTCCAGCCAGAGGAGATCGTCGCTTGTGTTTTGTTATGTGATACCAATAAATGTCTTTTATTCTTTTTTTGTCTTTTATTTTTAGATCCGTGGGGGAGGCCTTTGTCCAGCAGTGGACGTCTTTTGGCTGAGATGATGATGATGATTCTTTATTCTTTTCTTTTCTTTACCAAGTCTGAGGGCGTCCTACATTACGTATTAAAAAAAGCATATAACATTGTTTTTTTAAATTATAAGACAGCTCTTGACCTCGATCTCGCCTGATGGTGAGCGTAGATGAGGTCTACGATGGAGCGAGCTGCCCCAGAAGATGCCTATTAACTCTCGCCTTGAAGGCATTCAGGTTATAAGTTTTTGAGAACACAGACGATGGCAGAGAATTCCACTCCCTGCCAGTGCGCAGTAAAAATGATGACATGAAGCGCTTAGTGCGACATAGTGGAATTTCAACTAGGTGGGGATGATATCCTGCAGTACGTCTGGAGGTTCGGTGGTAAAAGGGCGATGGTGGTATGAGCTCGAAAAGCTCCCCGGCACACTCTCTATATCTATTTAAATTATCATAAGCACTTGCATTATAGATTAATTATTAAAGGGATTCTTACCATGTTTATTTCATCACCTCACCTCATCACCTCAGCCAAAAAGACGTCCACTGCTGGACAAAGGCCTCCCTCAAGGATAAATAATTTTGAGGGGAATTTGCCATAATCGCCACGTTTGGCAGGCGGGTTGGCGATCGCAGTGAGAATAATCACAGAGAGACGCTGCTGCCCATCCTCTGGAATGGTCCCATAGTCGCCTTCTACGACACCCACGGTAAGTGATGGGGTGGTGCAAGTTATTTCGGCACGCGCCATGATCACGGAATTACTGAAGTTAATGCGGGTGGGTTTTTTATGAGCAGACAAAACGATCTACCCTCTTCCTTAGTCGATTTTTGCGCTCGATGCCCGTACCACTGGTTTCTAAGTCACTATTCACTCGAAATTGCTCACGATACACTACACTCACAGTATGAGAACACGAAACGGCTTTATTATTGTTTTTGCGGTTTTTAAATAAACTAATAACTGGATTCCAGAAACGCGACAGTTTAAACCCATCCCTCACGATTGAAATTTTTGTATTTCGTAATTTTAATTGCTTCTCTCACCAATGGCTTCCTGTCGAAATTATCTGAGGGTTGTAAAACTCAACCAAGTGATAAGAACCCGATTGGATCAGATGTTCAGCAATGGTCGATTTTTGCGTATCGTTGTTCTTGACAGCTTTGCTTTTTAAAAGTAAACTAAACTATTTATAATTAAACTTATAAAAACTATAAACTATAACGAATACTAAATACTCGTAAATAAAAAAATTGGCCCAAATCCAAATCATCCCCATCAGGCAGAGTGCCCAGTAAGCTAGCAGCATTGCAATTTTATTTATTTAGAGGCTTTTATTCATAGGGAAGGCTCGTGCCCCAGCAGTGGGGACATAAAATGAGCTGATGATGATGATCCATTATGGATATGTTATCTTATCTTATCTTAGTGAGGCCTGCCGAGGTTTCCCTCTCGCAGTGACACTTCAACCCATCGGGATCTTTTGTGCAACTCCATCCTTTCACTCTTTTTCCTCTGTAAAGATAGATGCTATGATATTGATATTGTAGACCCGTTCCCTCTAGAAAACCTCCAAACGTGATTCGTTTTACACGGCTTGAGGAACACTTTAAGCTTCACGCCGCCTCCAATAAAGCCTGGTGAAGTTAAAAATGCGGTCTGAGGCAATCAGCATCTCTCAAAAGAAGTTTGTATGAGCCCACAGTTGGGGGACATATTTTATTTATAGTTACCTATTCAATTTCAATTGGTTTCTGTTTGTAAAGATAATGTTTCTTTGTCAAACAAGTATAGTTTATTGATAATAAAAACTTACTTAAGTACCAGTGTTGTGTTGTACTTAAACTTAACCAATCGCAATGTTTTGATTTATTATCTATTTGTCTATGTTATCTTGAAATCGCAGGAATTTCTCGTTATGATATTGCATTGATGACGACTTGATGACATAGACTCGTGCGTATGACTCAAACTGAATTTCCTAACTCGATATAGCTTTGACCTTCTAAGATGTAGCTTCTGAAGTTAGATATGGCCATAGACTAATAAATGGTCAGAATTGACGCTTCATATAATTTATTTGTTTATTTGGAAAAGCACAACATTTTTAGAAACTAAAAAGAGCTATTGACATTATTGAAAATGTATATTAAGTGTTAACACAGAGTACATAATGTTTGTGTTTCGGAAGACACGTAAAGCCGTTGGTCCCGGTGGTACACAGTGGTTAACGTGCCCGGTCGTTGAATGCTGAGGTTAAACAACTTTCACAAGGGCTGGTCATTGGATGGGTGACCAAAAACTTTATCATCTCGAGCTTCTCCGTGCTTCGGAAGGTAGCAGTCGTTAATAACCACCAACCCGCACTGGGCCCGCGTGGTGGTTTATGGCCCGTTCTCCTTATCCATCCATATAGGGAAGGTTCGTGCCCCAACAGTGGGGACATATAAATAAGCTGATGATGATGATGATGATACAAAATAAAACAAAACATACATAACAATACAATTTTAAGTATGGCACTAAAAGGTGTCCACTCAGCATAATGTCAGGTCCCCTAAAAGAGTAACCTGACGCTGGTCTTCCGCGAACACCTTAGCGTGAAAGCACAGCAGTACGCAACCAAACACGAAGTACCAACTAAATTAACTAATTATATTTTAAGATTAAAATGTAATAATTACATTTTTGTCTTATTAGTTTATAGTCCACTAAATGTTGAAATAATTTTTAACGCAAATTTTGTTGCGAACAAATTACAAAAACACAAATGCCGAAAAAATTTCCACGAACAGGATTTGAACCTGCACCCTTCTGACATTCCGGATCAGGTGCTCTTGCAATTGAGCTATCGCCGAAATTATTCAACACTTTTTACTTTGAAAGCCAAAGGCGCCCATTCAATGTCAACAACTACCGTCACTACCTTCCGATCATAATATTTTTACAAATATTAAAGATCAGTTAAGAAGTTATACTATTAAATAGCTTGCTTACTTATGATGGATGTTAGTGACGGTAGTTGTTGAAATTGAATGGGCGCCTTTGGCTTTCAAAGTAAAAAGTGTTGAATAATTTCGGCGGGCTGGTTAGAACCACGATAGCTCAATTGGAAGAGCACCTGACCCGGAATGTCAGAAGGGTGCAGGTTCAAATCCTGCTCGCGGAAATTTTTTCGGCATTTGTGTTTTTTATAGTGAACTAGTTCATGCGTACTTCACTTATGAAGTACGGACGCATCAAACACAATTTTATAAGAATACATTAAAATTACTTAATTATTAACCCAAAACCACAAAAAGAAAATTAATTTTCAAATGTTATTTTAAATTGATGTAGATATTCTGTAACTCCTTTAGTCTATGGGAATATAAAAAGTCAATATATATGTCACCTACATATAAGTTGCTCATGCTTAAAGCACTCACCTAAGTGATAGCATTTGATTAGTTATGTGTAAACAAACTATATAAGGTCACATTTTATCAACTGCAAATATTTTGAGGATAAATTCAACAACATAATATAAACTATTTTTATGAAAAAACCTTAAATTTTTATACGCTAGTTTTCAAGAAAAACGCCAAAAGACATTTCGATTAAAAAGAAAAATAAAGCACTTTCGGTAGTTTCAATTCAAAGGAGTCGAAACAGAGAGGCCGCCATGCCTTCACCGCTTACACGTGCCCCTAGTTTCATTCAAAAAAACCGACAGAGAGGCCGCTCTTAGAAATATTACAATTTTTGTGTCAGGAAAAGTAAAATAAAAACTAGGCTGAATTTATTTTTAAATGCTAGGGCCTTATTTCTCTGATATAATTAGATGTTTTGTCAAAATATTTGCAGTTGATAAAATGCGACCTTATATAAGAAACGTACAAAGGTTTAGACGCACGCATGTTTGGTAAGCCTCTGTGGTCTAGTGGTTAAGATCGACGGTTACGGTAGCGGGCACATGTTTATGCACTCGGTTTGGTTGATTGTAGGGCGTTTTTAAGTCCGCCTGGCTAGCTACGGTCTTATCTAAATATGTCACCATAACATCAATGCATTGTTGTGGTCCGGCAGCTAGAGATAAGATAGCCTCTAAGTAGTGCCTCACTAGTTGAAGATTCCGGGTGAAGTCCGCTTCCACCTTCAGCCTCATCGTCTACATTAGGTAAAATGGCGATCAAGGTTACCGTAACGAATAAAAAATACAACTCTGAATAGATTTAAACAGAAATTGGCACCAGAGTTCGACACTTTTTTCATTAATCATTAAAAATAGGGATCAGGAACTGATTTTTGACTTTTGCAAGCAACAATTGAATGCAGGCCTCCTGCTTCCTAGTTGTTTTGTTAACCATTACAATTTTAATAATATCGCACTAATTTTATTTAAAACATAAAATATTTTTAATATTGAGAACTTGGTATTACATGAATCTCACAACTTTTTACGGTAGAAGAACTGAGTTGCGAGACTTATTTTGTATTGGAAAATTAAATTGTCGTTTTTAGTATTTTATATATGTATATATTTTTTAATATAACCTATGTTACTCAGCGCTAATGTAGCATTCTAATGATGAAAAAATTTTTGAAATCGGTCCAGTAGTTTTTGAGTTTATTCGTTGCAAACATACATACATACAAAAATACAAAGGCTTCCTCTTTATAATATTAGTATAGAATTAGACACATAAATTAAAATTGTTTTTTAGGTTTTTTTTTATTGGTTTTGCTATCATCTATATTATTTTTCTTTAACAAAAACTCCTGGTATTGCATTTGAAAAGATTTTCGCGTGCATGTCGTAAGAGCAGACTAAGGGCCAAGGGTTCCAAGATGCTCGCACACCAGGCGATCGGCTGCAACCTATCACTGATGCTATCTACTCCACCTCGGAGCCCTACTTTGATGATGCTAAATGGGGCGTCGAGGTCAGTAACGGCGAGTTTACTCAAAATTGGTGATTTTGATACTCTGTCTGCCGTTTGGGAGAGGACGTGAGAGTATGTACTTGTACAGGAGTGGCATCAGTGTTCGACATGACCTAGTGATCGACCTTTTTTCTACTTTCATCATTAAAAACCGGCCAAGTGCGATTCGGACTCGCGCACAAAGGGTTTCGTACCATTATCTATGAAAATATTTCAAGTTTCAACCTGTTATCGTTATTAAGACTGAGAAAAAAATTAGAAAAAAATCACGTTTGTTGTATTCTTAAGGGAGCCCATTTTAGGAGGAGGAGCCCATTTGAGGATATTACTTTAATTTTAATTTAATTATTTATGTTTAAAGTAAATAAAATAATAATTAAAAAAAAGTAAAAAAAATAAAAAATAAATAAAATAAATAATGTAACTCAATATTCTGTGAATATCTCAAGCGTTTACCTGTTGCTGTTATCAATATCTAACAAAACAACAACGACGACGAACAACACGAGGGCGCCTCTAAAGGCTCGAACCTCGGCTCGGGTTGACTGGGCCTTGGTGGTGAGAAGCGCCCAGGTACATGTCTGTACCTGGTATACAGCGCGTGTGAACCGGCTCGTCGTACCCTTGTTCTACGAGTACGGTGTCTTGGGCCTAAACTAGTGTGCATGTTTAGTGTATTCTGTAAATGTGTAGTGGCATTTAGAGGATCGGACGGGGGTCGAACACTGGGCTTAAAGTGTCAAACACTCATGTCACAACGAAATGTAATTATTTACCTCAACACTCTATTTCTATTAATGTTAACAAGGTTTGCAAAATACTTTCTCATTAATAGTGAGGTGTGCGTAGGCGGACTTATCGTTGTCAGCGGCGTCTCATAGCGACGGTCATGGCTGAACGCATCCGGCCGCTTATGTGACCTTATTGTTTTAATGTAGGTACAGTCAACTGCTGAAGTGTGCGTGCAGTAATATAAACAAATGTGTTTGTTGTTTCTTCTTTTTTTACTTACGAGTAAAGAAAAAAGAAGAAAATGATTATGATTATACGCAAATTTTGTTGCGAACATCATCATCATCATCATCAGCTCACTTTATGTCCCCACAGCTGGCAAACGAGCCTTCCCTATGGATGGAAAAGGAGAACGGGCCATAAACCACCAGGATGACTTAAACAAGCCCTACCACCAACAAACGTAAATGAATGTTTTCCACACTCACATCAATTATCTAGCCCCAAGGAAAGCTTCCTTATGAAACTCGAAAAACAGGTATTTCTAAATTGATCCGACCGGGGATAGAACCGGGGACCTCAGAGATGGCGACACCATGAAAACCAGTGTGGACCAAGGAGGTCGTCATGTACTCGGTTTGTCGCCGGTTGGTAATTCAATCCAGGGACCTCTGAGGGGTTTTAACTACCAGACTAATTAATCTTAACCTCTCATTGTTCATACTGAGCACGATCCGCGGTTAACCTCATCCAGATCTTGCTAGATAGATGTTCAGACAGACAGTTGTTCTTGGCAAATTAATACATACATACTCTCACGACCTTCTTCAATAAAGGGGTAGACAGAGCATGAATCACCTCGACGCCACATCAATATTCCCCCGCGCACAAAGAAATTTGGTGACTCGTTTTTTTGACGCACCTCCAGAAGATCGAATAGTCTACCAGCACACGTTGTCCTATGATATGGAGTCCTTCAAACGAGGCGTGAAGACCTTGTGGGCCGGCAGGGTGAGGGTAACTGATGCTACGTTGTGTTCACACTGCACTAGTTGTCTGCGCGTCTAGACTCCATTTCCACCTAACATCAGGTGGAATGAAACATTTGTCGTGCTAACAAAAAAAGCAGAATCAAAGTAGGGCTCCGAGTTGAAATAGATAACATCCATACATACATACATACATACATACATACATACATACATACATACATACATACATACATACATACATACATACATACATACATACATACATACATACATACATACATACATACATACATACATACGTACATACGTTCATACGTACATACATACATACATACATACATACATACATACATACATACATACATACATACATACATACATACATACACACACACATACATACATACATACATACATACATACACACATACATACATACATACATACATACATACATACATACATACATACATACATACATACATACACACATACACACATACATACATACATACATACATTCATACATACATACATTCATACATACATACATACGTACATACGTACATACATACATACATACATACATACATACATACATACATACATACATACATACATACATACATACATACATACATACATACATACATACATACATACATACATACATCCATACATACATACATATATACAGGAAGTTAGGCAGCTGATACTTTCATTTTTACGTCCCTGAACAAAATGGGTAGATTTGTTAGTTTATTTTGGTTCATATAAAACCTTAGCTGTTTTAATTATTTTAATATATTTAATTTTTATTAGTTGTTGACGTCAATAAGTGTCTGCGAAGGCTTTAATATTAAATACCTACACGATTTGACTTTGAATGGGGACTGACTCGCTACAAATATGGAAAATCCCGTGAATATATGTTTATATATATACTACTGACAATGAAAGCATTCAGCCTTCATCTTATTTTAAAAATAAATGAATGGTTTGTAGTTACTCATCAATACTTAAAGATATTATTTCTTTTAGTATTGTCAGCGATTGATGAAGTTAAGCAACTTTTGAAAAAGCCGGTCACTAGATGGGTGACCAAAAGCTTTTATCTCGATCTTCTCTGTGCACGTAAAGTCCGTTTTGGTTCCGATTGTATCAGCAGCCGTTAGCATGGTGGTTTTGTGCCCGTTCTTGTGGTGGTTCCATCCATAGGGAAAGCTCGTGCCCCAGCAGTGGGGACACAGTGAGCTAAATGTTAAATGTTTCCCACACTCGCACCAATTATCTAGCCCCAAGAAAAGCTTTCTTAAGAAACTCGATAAATGGTTAACTAGACAACGGATAAACATACTTAATATACTTAAATACATACTTATTATACATATGTATATTTACACTTATTTAACCGCCTCTGTGGTCTAGTGGTTAAGACCACCGGTTTAGACCCAGAGGTCCCGGGTTCGATTCCCAGCGGGAAATACATTTTTGTGTATCTTTGGTTGGTATGTGTTGTGTTTGGTTGGTAGTAGGACTTTTGTTTGTCCGCCTGGCTAGCTACCACCATCTTATCTAAATATGTCGCCATAACATCAATGTTTGTAGCATTGTTGTGTTCCGGCAGCTAGAGATAAGATAGCCAGTGCGTCACTAGTTGAGGATCCCGGGTAAAGTGCGCTTCCACCAAATGGCCTTATCATCACTTAACATCAGGTGAGATCAAGGCACTGTGCTTACCCGTAAATATAAAAAAAAAACATAGGAAACACCCAGACCCGAAACAATTTAGAAAAACAGATATTTCTTCAGCACCTGACCCGGTATGTCAGAAGGGTGCAGGTTCAAATCCTGCTCGTGGAAATTTTTTCAACACTTGGTTTCCAAATTGCAATTTGTTTACAGAAAATTATATTAAATCACAATCTTAGTAACTTTGTTTTATTTCCAACAACACAACATATCCCCCCTCGGAATAGTTAATTCGTATTTTGTCTCTTTTACTCTAATTTAAAATGACGTTTAAAACAAACCACGGAATAACTAGTCGGAGCTATTCGTTGTTTATTTGTAAGGCACTTGATATATTATAATTTTTCCTTGTCACTGTACATGCGGAAAACACAGCTTCATCTTCACCTAGATCCTTGATTTCACGGATGCCTAAGTGTACCATTACCACATTACGCTGATTTGCATCATCCATTCTAATAATTGTCATTGTAAGGTTATACCTTAAAGTATTTATTATAATAACGGTTTTCCTACTCTCAAATCCTTTTATATTCATCGTCGTTAGCCTATTAACCTTCCTACTTTAAAGCTTCTTAATAAGGTTTTTCGTCGATTCATACCATGAGTGGTTCATACCACGGTATGAATCGCACAATGACGCTTTTTGAATTGGCTGTTTCATACCATGGTATGAAACGACCAATATATTTTTTGTACTTCTGCGATTCATACCATGGTATGAAACACGAAAGATAAAGTATCGAGATTGGGCCACAGTTCAACCCACCATTCTGGCCTAATGCTTTTATTCCTTTACCTTTTTTCCTGACCTTCATAAGACCGCAGGTGGAAGCGCACTTCACCCGGGATCCTCAACTAGTGAGGCACTGGCTATCTTATCTCTAGCTGCCGGAACACAACAATGCTACAAATATTGATGTTACGGCGACATATTTAGATAAGATGGTGGTAGCTAGCCAGGCGGACAAACAAACCCTACTACCAACCAAACCGAGTACACATACATGTAAGTACCCTCCGCTGGAAACGAACTCGGGACCTCTGGTGGTCTATGGTCCGGTGGTCTTAACCACTAGACCACAGAGGCGGTTAATCCTTTAAGTATTATTATATCGGTTTTTCTACTCTCAAATCCTTTTATATTAATCGCCATTAGCCTATAAGCTTCTTAATATGAAGTGGGGAGATTGGGCCACAGAACACCATGCTGGTCAAATGTCATTGTTCCATCTTATCACTATGAGATGCAACTGTCACAGTACCAGTGTGCCACTGCACCTATGTTCGACACTTATAGCCCAGTGTTAGACACCGGTATTCCTCGCCAAAAATAATATATAGAATTTCATTGAAATTTTACTAGCAAGCGGGAGCATGGTTTGATACCGTAACCGAATTCCTACCGGTAAGTAACGTTATTTCTATAAAGGTAATTCGGTACCGGTAATGCGGGTATCGTTATCTAGAAAAGTATCTTTTTTTTTGAGAGAGTTTGCTGATTGCCTCAGACGGCATTTTCAGCTTCACCGGGCTTTTTTGGGGGCGGCGAGGAACGTAAAGGGTCCCTCAAGCCGTGTGAAACGAATCACCTTCGGAGGTTTTCTAGAGGGAACGGCATCGCGCACTAGTGCGCGTCCCCGTGCCCTACTAGATTCTCCGAAGGGATCGGATCGGATCGGTAGAAAAGTATCGCTTCTTTTTTTTGTTAAATATTGCGCTTCAGCCAATCCGCGTAGAGCGGTTACTTAATTTACCGGTAAAAATGTCACCCTGGTAACGATACCAAGTTACCGTTACTTTTTTACCGGTATTTTCGTTTGACAGAAGTTTCGATACCAATTTTTAACGGTATTCAAAGCCCTGAGCAGGAGGTCTGTATTTTTAATTATAAAAGGAATAAATGTTTATGACTGGTTATAAACTAAAGATGTATTTCATTATTTATTCTCAAAATTCAAAATAGTCTTATTTCAATTGAATTAAGATTATTAACTATTTGAATGAAATTATTAGGTCGGTATTAATTTTGCTAACTTAATTTTAAATTGAATCGTTAATAACAAAAAAATATATTATATGGTACCTTAAAATAAAATATTTGTTTACATTATGGTTGCAATAAATATTGACAATTGAATTAATGAAATATTATTATTAAATAAATAAGGTCACATATAGAGAGAATCGGCATATTATGGAGGAGGCCTTCTCAGAAAGAGATCCTCGAATGATTATTAATTAAACTAAATAATAAATACTAAATGTTAAGCATGTTAGTTTTTTATGTATAGAATAATTTATGTATTGTAATTTGTACATTCAATGGATAAATAAAAGGTAATATTAATTATAGTATTATTATTATTAGGCTCTCGCTGAATGGTTGGGTTAAGGGTCAGATGCAAAAGGCAGTACTCCTAGACACGGCACGTATTGTCAGAAGGTTCCTCACTCTGCAGCCCTGACCACCGGTAGCTTGGGCCCTGCCCCGCTGCTGGTGGTACTCTAGGATTAGGTTTTTATAATGTTTTATTGTTTTTATATTAAAATATTGTAAAAATCTAGTTTTAAGAAAGAAAATAAATAAAGGAGATAATAATATTATTAATTAAATGCAGGTTGTTGGCCCTTTTTGTATACTTAGTGTATATTTAGACATCAAATTATATGAGTTAAAAATAGCTTGATTGTTTCGCCTACGCCCACGCAAAGGCTTATAAGCACACACAAATTTTCTAACTATTCGATGACTACTCAAATATTTATTAACTATAGTATAATGCGTAAATTTACCCACACACACACACGGTTCACATGAGCATTGTCATTTTTTTCTTATTATAGTCAGTTGTGAGTAGGTTTTTTATTGTATAATTAATAAAACAATTTGTTCTGAATATAATCATTCATTCATTGTTTTGTAAGTCATGGGAAAGAACGACTCATCTAAAAAACTTGTTCATACTTCCTGGGGTATTTCTAACACCATCGAAACATGTATGTATGCGGAACGAGAGCTTATCATTTACATTGTAATATATATATACGAACGAAATCATTATTTATATGTATATTGACATAAAAAAAAGCTTTGTAAAAGAAAGATTTTTTAACAATAAAAATAAAATTAAAGTTTTCTTTAATTCTAATTGAACTTGCACAACATTTTTTTCGGCGGGTTGGACAGTACCACAATAGCATGGTTGGTAGTGCATCTGGCCCGGTATGTCATTGGGTTCGAATCCATATCGAGAAATTTTTTTTATTACTTTTTTTTTACAACATATATATCATTATCATCATCAGCCCACTAGTCCACGGCTGGACATTGTCCTCCTCTCCAAGTTCTAATTATATAAGTAACAACCTGGTAACAACAATATAGTCAGTCATAAACAATTCAAATCCTTGTTAATTTCTAAGAAAAAATCTAAAAAAACTATGATAATTAATAAATTGCGGTAACCATATACAAATAAAAGATCAATTAGACATTTATTAATTACCTTATGTGTTTCTAATTGCTAATAAGTATCATCATTGAACTATGTAACATCAGTCGACTTTGTACGACTCATATTAGTTTCCTATTATAATTCCAATGGTACAAAAGATCACCTAGTTGACAATAAAGTCATAGTTATTATTCGTACACCTACAATTCGTATTTTGCAAAAACTAAGTAGGTATATCATATTGTAATCACGAGCTCATTGTATGTCCCCACTGCTGGGACACGAGCCTTCCCTATGAATGGGATCACCACAGGAAAAACGGGCCGTAAGCCACCACGCGGGCCCAGTGCATAACTCCTTGTAACTCATGCTAGCCTGGTACTTCAACCACCTCATGGTCTCAACCCAAGTAGCTCACGCCAGGTATACCTCCTTGTGGGTTATGATACCTGGTACTTTGGACTGTCTCACTCTATAGCTAATTTTATGTCCCACTGCTGGGACTAACTTCAGCAATAATTTTTATCACTGCGCCATCAAGCTAATAAATACCTATTTGGAAATAGCTATCTAATTTTGTTGCAAGCGATTGCCAATGTCATTCAATAAAAATATGGATCTACTCAGTTTGGTTGGTAGGGCTTGCTTTAAGTCCGCCTGGCTAGCTACCACCACCCAATTTTAGTAGCGTTGGTATTCCGATAGTTAGAGATAAGATAGCCAGTGCCTCAGTAGTTGAGGATTCCGGATGAAGTGCGCTTTCACCTTCAGCCTTATCATCAATTCACATGTGAGAAGAAGGACATATTGTGGAATTCAAATATTCCAAAAGTCTCATCACATAAATCCACAAATCCATTATAATCTACAAATCGATGTGAAAGATAAAAATGAGAATAATCGAATTAACATAATTGTTATTACAATATTGCTCAATATTTAATTGCTTAATTAATAAATTTGCACACTGATTAATAAAATCCGTTCGTTCTTAAAACCACACATTCATGAATAGTATTAGTCAAATTTGTCAGTGGAATAATTTCACTTGGAACCTTGGAGCACTGACTAAGTCCTCGATGTATTGAGTCAGTATGTAGGCATCTGTGTGGGTTGCGTCTAATAGGATAGATAATAATGTATTGTTCAATGTCTCGAGTTAACACAATACTAGATGTCACCTTTTTAGGGTTTCGTAGCTAAATAGCAAAAAACGGAACCCTTATGGATTCGTCATGTCTGTCTGCCTGTCTGTCTGTTTGCCTGTCTTCTAGACAGACAGACGTCTGTCCGTCCGTATGTCACAGCCACTTTTTTCCGAAACTATAAGAACTATACTGTTGAAACTTGGTAAGTAGATGTATTCTGTAAACCGCATAAAGATTTTCATACAAAAATAGAAACAAAAAAATTTTTGGGGGTTCCTCATACTTAGAACTGAAACTCAATTTTTTTTCATTAAACCCATACGTGTGGGGTATCAATGGATAGGTATTGAAAAATGATATTGAGGTTTCTAACATATTTTTTTTCTAAACTGAATAGTTTACGCGTGAGGCACTTCCAATGTGGTGAAATGTGCGTCCCCCCCTGTAACTTTTAAAATAAGAAAATGATAAAACTAAAAAAAATATATGATGAACATTACTATGCAAACTTCCACCGAAAATTGGTTTGAACGAGATCTAGTACGTAGTTTTTTTTAATACGTCATAAAGTACGGAACCCTTCGTGTTCGAGTCCGACTCGCACTTGGCCGGTTTTTAATGTTAAGCTGACTGACTTAAAAACAAGGCTTGATACCGTTACCTAATTCCCACTATAAGTACCGGTAAAAGTATAGTAAAGTAAAGTAAACAGCCTATAACTGTCCCACAGCTGGGCAAAGGTCTCCATCATTGAAATCAAATCATCACTACAATTGATGGGTAATGGCTTAATCACCACGCTTGCCAAATGCGGGTTGGTGATGACCAACCCGGGCTATGCATCTAAAAATCCGAAATACAATTTGCCCGACCTGGGTATTGAACCTGGGACCTTCGGGTGTCGGGCCAAGCTCTCTGCCACTCGACCACCGAGGCGTTGTAACCGGTAAGTAACGTTAGATAAAGATAAAGATAATTTATTTGTAACGTTATTTCTATATAGGTAATTCCGACAAAGTTGGCACAAAGCCTTCGATCAACAATTGTTGATCGAAGCACAAAGCACACAGATCTCCGTGCTTCGAAATGCACATTAAGTCGTTGGTCCCTGTTGTTGTCGTAAGATGGCAGTCGTTAAAACCCACCAACCCGCATTGGGCCAGCGTGGTGGTTTATGGCCCGTTCTCCCTATCCATCCATAGGGAAGGCTCGTACCCCAGAAATGAGCTGATGATGATGACGATAAACTAGGCTTACTATGTCAGGACTGATGGCCTCTATACTTACAAACTTACTTTGTAAGTCAAAGGAGCCAAATAAAACTTATGTAACGTTTATGCCCACATTAAATGGTCGCAGTTAATATTGCAACATTACCCAATATTATGCAAAGTAAAGTAACCAAATGGTTACTTCCTAAAATGTATTGATTCATTATAGGGCCAAGGTGCTTCGTGACGCACGTTTAGAAGTCTGGAAACATTAAAAAGTGTACGTTGAATGTTTTTGTTTATATAATTTTTAACGCGTACTAAGAAAAGGCCAGGTCAGGAGTACTCATAACCGACGAGCATGTATGAAAGGAGTAATGAGAGTGGAGGAGGCGCAAGAGGTGTGTCAGGACCGTAGCAAGTGGAAGGATGTGGTCTCTGCCTACCCCGTTGGGAAAAAGGCGTGATGGTATGTATGTATGTATGTATGTAATTTTTAACGCAAATTTTGTTGCGTGAATGGGCGCCTTTGGCTTTCAAAGTAAAAGTAAATTGTGTTGAATAATTACGGCGGGCTGGTTAGAACCACGATAGCTCAATTGAGAGAGCACCTGACCCGGTATGTCAGAAGGGTGCAGGTTCAAATCCTGCTCGTGGAAATTTTTTCAACATTTGTGTATATGTTGCACAGACATTGTGAAATCAGACTTTTGTCGAAGAAAGCTTTAAGGACAAATTATCGTCATTTATTCATCCAGCTTTTTTTTATGTCCCCCTGCTGGGACTCGAGCCTTCCCTATGGATGGATAGGGAGAACAGGCCGTAAGCCACCACGCGGGCTCAGTCGAGGTGATACATATTTAATCTGAGGCACTGGCTATCTTATCTCTAGCTGCTGAAACACAACATGCTACAAACATTGATGTTATGGCGACATATTTCGATAAAATGGTGCTGGCTAGCTAGCTATGCGGACAAACAAGTCCTACCACCAACCACACCGAGTACACAAATATGTACCCCCGCTGGGAATCGAACCCCTGGGTCTGACACCGGTGGTCTTAACCACTAGACAGAAGAGGTGGTTAAAAAACCTGTTATATTAAAAACTTAAAATAAATTTTGTTTCGAGTAAATTAAAATTTGAATACAATGATACTAACAATACTTCAGTAAACCGTATTGTAGTTAATGTGTCACATACCGGATTTCGCAGAGTGACCGTAACATCACAAAGTAAGCAGACTGCAGAAGGTAAGCTTATTACATACCGTACTCTAGCAACGCACACACAGGGCCGTAGCGAAGGGGGGGCATTGTGGGGCAATGCTAGGGCATTGCCCCACAATCTAATCATAAATGTTTATGTTCATACCCATCTTTAGCCGTAACATATATACTAATTTTCATTTTCGATATCGACTGACATATTGCGATATTCCGTGTGCGTGATAGGATGTCTATATGTGTGTTTCTCGAGCGCTTTTGTATGTAGAGGATCGGGCGGCATTTTCAGCTTCACCGAGCTTTTTTGGGGGCGGCGAGGAACGTAAAGGGTCCCTCAAGCCGTGTGAAACGAATCACCTTCGGAGGTTTTCTAGAAGGAACGACATCGCGCACTAGTGCGCGTCCCCGTGCCCTACTAGATTCTCCGAAGGGTTCGGATCGGATTGGGGAGCGGAACCACCCGAGGGCGCCTCTAAAGGCTCGGACCTCGCCTCGGGTAGACCGGGCCGTGGAGGAGGAGCGAAGCGCCCAGGTACATGTCTGTACCTGGTATAGAGCGCGTGAGAACCGGTTCTTCGTACCCTTGTTCTACGAGTACGGTGTCTTGGACTTAAGCTAGTGTGCATGTTTAGTGTATTCTGTAAATGTGTAGTGACATTTAGAGAACCGGGCAGGGCCGAGGTCCGAGCCTTTGGAGGCACCCTCGGGTTGATCCGCTCCCCGATCCGATCCGAACCATTCGGAGAATCTAGTGAAACTTCTGACGGTGATTCGCTTCAAATGCTTGAGGAACCCTTTAAGTTTCTCGCCACCAACAAAAAAGTCCGGTGAAGCTGAAAGTGCCCAGTAGCAAACAACAATCTCTAAAAAAAGCGTTTTTTGAAACTTACTTTCGGTAGTCTCCTTATTTTGTGGTAACATTTTGCACGGTCCTATTAAGTGCAGTGATTCAGGTTGACAATGGGTTGTTCGGGGTTCGGAAAGCTCCGGTTACGCAATCAGGCGCATTCCGACACGGTGACGTACTGTTGTGATATTGTTTTTTAATCTCCTGAAATATGGAGCGGGCGTTAAGCTTACTTGTTTTGTGTTGTGTAAGCGATGAATATTAATTATAAAAAACCGGCCAAGTGCGAGTCGGACTCGCGCACGAACGGTTCCGTACTTTATGACGTATTAAAAAAAAACTACTTACTAGATCTCGTTCAAACCAATTTTCGGTGGACATTTTCATGGTAATGTACATCATATATTTTTTTAGCTTAATCATTCTCTTATTATAGAAGTTACAGGGGGGGACACATTTTACCACTTTGGAAGTGTCTCACGCGTAAACTATTCAGTTTAGAAAAAAATTATATTACAAACCTCAATATCATTTTTGAAGACCTATCCATAGATACCCCACACGTATGGGTTAGATGAAAAAAAAAATTGTGTTTCAGTTCTAAGTAACCCCCAAATTTTTAATTTTTTTTTATATTTTTATGTGAAAATCTTAATGCGGTTCACAGAATACATCTACTTACCAAGTTTCAACAGTATAGTTCTTATAGTTTCGGAAAAAAGTGGCTGTGACATACGGACGGAAAGACAGACAGACAGACATGACGAATCCATAAGGGTTCCGTTTTTTGCCATTTGGCTACGGAACCCTTAAAACATAAATAAGTACAGTTACAGTAAAGGGAGCTCGATGGCGCAGTGGTTAACGCACCCGGTCTGCGAGTGCTGAGGTTAAGCAACTTTCGCAAAGGCCGGGCATCGGATGGGTGACCAAAAATGTATCATCTCTCGCTCCTCTGTGCTTCAGAAGGCACGTAAAGCCGTTGGCCCCGGCTGGATTAGCAGTCGTTAGCAACCACCAATCCGCACCAGGCCCGCGTGGTGGTTTATGGCCCGTTCTCCATATCCATCTATAGGGAAGACTCGTGCCCCAGCAGTGGGGACATAAAATGACCTGATGATGATGATGATAAGTACAGTCAGCAGCGAAAGCTGTTGAACACTTTCTTTAGCACCTTGTCAAACAAACTAGATAAATTAGCATTTTCTCCTTATTTGTCATAGGTATGCTTTAAAGGTTCTCCTTTTTTGTCAAAATATGCCTTAAAGTTTGTCTGGAATAGATTGCTTGAGTGATAAGACCACCTTAGCCTACTTTAATATTTAAATTGTGGTTTTCTGTATAGTGTGAACAATGAAGTGTTTATTTATATATCTATATATGGATATAGATATATATACTATATATATATATATATTTAGCAAATAAAGTTTTATTATTATTATCTCCTTTATTTATTTTCTTTCTCAAAACTAGATTTTTACAATATTTTAATATAAAAACAATAAAACATTATAAAAACCTAATCCTAGAGTACCACCAGCAGCTGGGCAGGGCCCAAGCTATTATTATTATTATTATTATTTTAATTATTATAGATAATGTAGCAGCGTCGCTTGTCAACGTCTACTTGACTCTTAGTATGACGTGGTACTAAAGCGGTCAGTGCCTTTTCATACTAACTAGTTATAGTATTTTTATTCGTGTTTTATTTCTTCCGGATAGCACTTGTCTTCATCTCATCTGATGTCAAGTGATGATGAGGCCGAAGGTGGAAGTGCCTGGCTATCTTATCTCTATTTTTTTTTTATATTAGAAGGAGGCAAACGAGCAGGTGGGTCACCTGATGGGAAGCAATCACCTCCGCCCATGGACACGCAAGACTAGAGGAATCGCACATGCGTTGCCGGCCTTTAAGGAAGGAATAGGCTCGTTTCTTGAAGATCCTTAAGTCGTAATGGTCCGGAAATACCGCCGCTGAGAGCTGGTTCCATAGCACTGTAGGTCGTGGTAAAAAATTACGTGAGTAATCGCACAGTAGTAGACCGCCACCCATCAAGATGGTGTGGATGGAAAGATAGTTTATTGCGTGTAGTGTGGTGAAGGAGACCAGCGGCAGGGATCAAACCGAACAATTCCTCAGATATCCTGAGATGTTCCTCAAATGAATAAATAAATAAACTTTTTTACACTTACACCAATTATCTAGCCCAAGAGAAGCTTCGTTATGAAACTCGTTAAATGGTTATTAGACAACGGATAAACATACTTAAAATAAAATGTTCAAATAATTTTTAACGCAAATTTTGTTGTGAACAACTGATCTTTAATATTTGTAAAAATATTATGATCGGATGTTAGTGACGGTAGTTGTTGACATTGAATGGGCGCCTTTGGCTTTCAAAGTAAAAAGTGTTGAATAATTTCGACGGGCTGGTTAGAACCACGATAGCTCAATTGGAAGAGCACCTGAGCCGGTATGTCAGAAGGGTGCAGGTTCAAATCCTGTTCGTAGAATTTTTTTCAACATTTGTGTTTTTTTTTATATGTATACTTAAAATACTTAAATACATACTTATTACACAAAGAAAACACCCAGACACGAAACAATTTGAAAAAACTATAATTTCTAAATTGACCCGACCGGGGATCGAACGGAAAATGGCGGAACACAAACAAATTCAAAATTCAAAATCATTTATTCAGTTTAGGTTACAAATAGCTCTTATGGACGTCATTATGCCATCGGTTCGTAAGTCTACTCTGGGCGGGAGATCTTGTACTGGCAAGAAACTCAGCAAGTGTCCAGATCTTTTCTCCCTCACAGCGTCAAAAATTTTGGAAAATGCCCTATTATAAAAGGACACAAATGCTACTACCATTGATTTTATGGCGTCATATTTAGATATGGTGGTGGTGATAGCTAGTTATGCAGACTTAAAATAAGCACAACCACCAGTTAAACCAATAACAATCATGTACACCCCGCCAGGAATTGAACTAGGGATCTTTGGACCTGAAGTCCAGTGAATAAAACTCGCTCTAGGCTCTCTGAAAAGTCTTGACCTTTGCTCTGGTGTGACTCATACAACGTAAACTATAAATTCTCAAGGATTCCTTTTAAATTAATGTTTAGTTAAAAGTTATTGTGGATCATAACTGAATTCCTGTTAAGAAAAGTTCATAGTATATTATGTGAGTCATATTATTATTGTTTGCAATTTCTTAAGACACTTTTGTGTCATGTCATGTCATACATACTTCGAAGCACTGATTCATTTAAACCAGTAAGTAATCCTCATCATCATCATCATCATCTCAGCCAAAAGACGTCCACTGCTGGACAAAGGCCTCCCCCACGGATCTCCATGAGGGGTATTTGCCGTAATCGCCACGCTTGGCAGGCGGGTTGGCGATCGCAATAAGGTGAGAATAATCACAGAGAGACGCTGCTGCCCATCCTCTAAAATGGTCCCATAGTCGCCTTCTACGACACCTACGGGAAGAGATGGGGTGGTGCAATTCTTTACCCCCGGCACCACACGGGTTGTGGTGCTGGTGTGATTCATACAACGTAAACTATAAATTCTCAAGGATTCCTTTTAAATTAATGTAACAAACAAATGTTTAGTTAAAAGTTGTTGTGGATCATAACTGAATTCCTGTTAAGAAAAGTTCATAGTATATTATGTTAGTCATATTATTATTGTTCAAATTCAAATTCAAATTATTTATTCGTGATACACAGGTAAGTCATAGGTCTAATTGTATTGATTATAAGGTTTCACTGTGATCTGCCTTATCGGCATACGAAAAATACAAAATAATTAGGAGAATTGTTCTACCTAAGAAAATCAATAAAATAATAATAAATTCATTAAAATTAAAATCATACATTAAAATTAAAATCATACATTAAAATCATACATAAAATTTAAAATCATAAAACGAAGTAAATATTACAAAATTAAATTAATAGCTGTCACAACATACATATAAATAAACATGTCATTTACAGCAACATCTAACCGGCTTGCACTATTAATACCTATTTTAATTCTAAGAACTCATTAACTGAGTAAAATGCATTATTAATTAAATATTCACTAAGTTTTTGCTTGAAAGTGTTATAATGATAACACTCTTTAATAAAATTTGGAAGTTTATTATATATTTTTGGCGCCATTACGAACGGTTGTTTGCAATTTCTTAAGACACTTTTGTGTCATGTCATGTCATACATACTTCGAAGCGCTGATTCATTTAAACCAGTAATCCTATTTTAATGAAACATTAAATAAACGGAAATACAGAGATGTTGAGACTTTTTATAGAAAAAACATTACGAACAAATTCAAACCGTATTTAAATCAGTTGACACACATTGTTTAAAATAGTACCACTAGTGGTCCAGCGGTCGAAGTTCGACGGTAACTCACAAAATATATAATGTAACACCTGCATAATACTTTTAAACTTTCGTGTTCCATAAACAAGGAATTTAAACATTTTTCGTTGTTGTTCGCAGTACAGTTTTTCGATGTAACGTAACATCGCGGTAACAAGTCAAGGCGTCGCAGTATAGAGATGTCGTTGAAAGGTTTATAGAATAAACTAAAAATTACGCTAAAATTCGATGAAACTGCTTTCGCACTCAAGGGGACACTTACTTGCCGGCTTTTCATCGAATTTTGTTTATAAATTTATCTATCTATATGTTTCTATATATATCTATCGAAGTTCTAGCTTTCAACACTCCTCCTCCATATACATTTTTTTTTCTACAAATTTTATCATTCGTTTCGGGACTCCTTCTCCGTATGAATTTTAACTATGCCAAATAAATGGGGTATACAGTTTTTTCTTCACGTATTAGTTTGAAGGTGTGGCTAGTGCCCAAAAGTGGGACATTTATAGGCTAATGACGCCAATTACTGAGGAGCACGATCGGGCGATTGGTAAGGTTAAGAAACTTTCGCAAAGGCCTCTTTTTGGATGGGTGCCCAAAATTGTGTCAACTCGAGCTCTTCTGTGCTTCAGAAGCCACGTGAAGCCTTGGCTGCTCGCGTGGTGGTTTACGGCCCGTTCTTCCTAGTGTTTCCATGCATAGGGAAGGTTCGTGCCCCAGCAGTGGGACAGAAAGTTAGGCAGAGTAAGAGAGAGAGAGTCCAAAGTACCAGGATATCATAACCTATAAATGTGTGTATTACCTGGCGTAAGCTTACTTTGGGTGAGCCCGTGAGGCGGTTGAAGTACCAGGCTATCATGAGTAGTAAGGAGTTCCGCACTGGGCCCGCGTGGTGGCTTACGACCCGTTCTCCCATGTGGTGTTTCCATTCATGAGGAAGGCTCGTGCCCCAGCAGTGGCCATTTATGATGATGATGATGATCCCAGCTACTCTTCTAGTACCTAGTAGTATAAATACGATCATTTGTGAAGTAAATCAAATAAATAGCAAAAAGAAATATTTCCGCATAATTATAGACGTAACAACTTCATCTTGTAATAACCGATTGAGTATTGGCACAAAATAAGGATAATGCAGAATGTAAGCTGCGTATATGCGTACGAGCTCGAGCAACGCCTACATAGACAACCTGTCACGGATACGGAATATCTAGCCTCCTCTGTGGTCTAGTGGTTAAGATCACCGGTTTAGACCCGGAGGTCCCGGGTTCGATTCCCAGCGGGGGGTATATCTTTGTGTACTCGGTTTGGTTGATGGTAGGACTTGTTTCTCCGCCTGGCTAGCTACCACCGTCTTATCTAAATATGTCGCCATAACATCAATGTTTGTAGCATTGTTGTGTTCTGGCAGCTAGAGATAAGATAGCCAGTGCCTTAACATCAGGTGAGATCAAGGCACTGTGCTTACCCGTAAATATATAAAAATACTAGCTGACCCGGCAAACGTCGTTTTGCCATAAAAAATAAAAAAAAAATTAGGGGTGGACTACCCCTAACATTTAGGGGGATGAAAAATAGATGTTGGCCGATTCTCATAGATACCGGATGACCCGGCAAACGTTGTTTTGCCATAAAAAATATAAAAAAAATTTAGGGGGGGACTACCCCTAACATTTAGGGGGATGAAAAATAGATGTTGGCCGATTCTCATAGATACCGGATGACCCGGCAAACGTTGTTTTGCCATAAAAAATTTAAAAAAAATTTAGGGGTGGATTACCCCTAACATTTAGGGGGATGAAAAATAGATGTTGGCCGATTCTCATAGATACCGGATAAGCACAAAAAATTTCATCAAAATCGGTCAAGCCGTTTCGGAGGAGTATGGCAACGAAAACTGTGACGCGAGAATTTTATATATTAGATATAATTAATTTTAAAAAACAGTTGTTAATGTTGATAAAATGGTATTCAGACACAAATCGCTTAAGCGCCACCGCAGACATGCTACTTTTAGCATGGGCGATCGGCGATTTTGCGACTGCGTCGATGCTGAATCACGTTTTGGCGACTCTCTGCGTTTGATCGCAGTAAAATCGTGAGATTCTTATCGATGCAGCATTGCGATTTCGCGACTTCATGCGTTCGGTTCGGACACGGTATCGTAATCGTGAGTTTTAGCAACTGCTCCGATGCTGGATCGGCAACTCAATGCAAATCGATGCGACCGGGCATCCGAATGTGTGCAAAGTGTAACGATCAGATGGGTTACTCTTGAAACACAATTGCAATAATCAATTTTCAATCCCAAATGTAAAAAATTGAAATGGCACTCTTAAAAGCGATAATAGCGCTACATTGGAATTAAATTGCTAGGAAATTGAGTAAACAAATTGTTATCGAGATGGGGCGTTCTGAAATTGCGAAACCTATCCCAATATCGATACATATTAATCGCATTGGAATTGTATTGAGATTGAGTTTGCGTCAAGAGTAGCCTACCAGAAGCTGTGTCGAGTTTGAGCGCGGTATGTATCAAGTTACCTTCTGCAATCTCCTTTGTTTTCAAAGTATCGAGCGTATTGGACGTGTGAAATCTGAAATTATTAATTACATATTTTTGTGGTATTGGTTTGAGAAACGCATCATTATCTGGATTGGACATCAATTAATTACGTTACAAAGTATGTCGTAAATTAGCGCTTCAATCGATTACAGATAATTTCAGCAAAAGTTGGAGATTTTTTTTCGTATCTCTGAAAGTGAAGAAATATATATTTATATTAGTAGCTCAGCGGTCAAGCAATGGACTGTATTATGACTGTAGTATGTATGTATGTATGTATGTATGTATGTATGTATGTATGTTTTATAAGTAATATAGTGTAAGAGTTTATCGGGAATCTAGAAAATAGAGCACACAAGATTGCAGTTTAACCCAAGCGGGTGTGTAAAGGCCACTTTTTTATTAAATTGAATGTCAAACCATAGTGTTTCCACCAAAATGTGTTCAAAAATTCAAAATTCAAAATGATTTATTCAGTTTAGGCTACAAATAGCTCTTGTGGATATCATTATGCCATCATCGGTTCGTAAGTCTACTGTGGGCGGGAGACCTTGTACTGAGAAGAACCGGCAAGAAACTCAGCAAGTGACAAGCTCTTTTCTCCCTTACAGCGTTAAAAATATTGGAAAATGCCTTATCACAAAATTATACTTTCCATCACAAACAAAAACACAAAATATAATGGACAATCACAACATGTAAAAAAAAACAAAAGAGAGAAAAAAAAAACCTAAGTTTGCAAAAACATCAGTTACCAGTTTAAATGTTCACAATGTCCTACAGTACTAATCAAAGTCAAAAACTATCTAAGAAAAACAAAGTTAAACTATAGTTTGTACTATAAATGTGTGTCATCATAAACCATATATCTATCTCTGACATCATACATATTTCGCGTGTCCAAGTTGGTAGGTAATTAGCTACAGATTTTTTTTCGCCACACAAAAGTCGTATTGATGCATCGCTGTATAAGCTAATTGGCAGATTTACCACTAGGAAGTCTAAAGTTCGATTCCCTTGTGTAAAAACGGGTATTGTTGTACAACAACGTGTGGCGGCTCCACCTACCGCATACGCCGCACATCGACACGAAACAAAAACACCTTTTCAACCGTGTCAACAGATGGCGCCACAAACGCATACCAACGACGTCGCCATACTACGACGTGAAAATAGTATGGGAAGCCTGCATCGCGGTAGCGAAGTTTCACTATCTCCTTCGCTATATATAGCACCTCCAACTAACATTTGTTGGACCTTAAAGACGTTTCCAGACGTTACTTTGATAACGCCCCCCACCACCCCAACCCGCTTGTTGTGGCGGCCGCCAACTATAACGTTGGTGCCTTTCCACCAACAAGACGGTTCTCATCTAGGCGTCCTAGACACGTCTTAGACGACCCCGACGACCCCATAACAGTTGCGAACGCCCCCCCGCCCGATCCTCTAAATGTCACTACACATTTACAGAATACACCAAACATGCACACTAGCTTAGGTCCAAGACACCGTACTCGTAGAACAAGGGTACGAAGAACCGGTTCACACGCGCTCTATACCAGGTACAGACATGTACCTGGGCGCTTCTCTCCTCCTCCACGGCCCGGTCTACCCGAGCCGAGGTCCGAGCCTTTAGAGGCGCCCTCG
Source organism: Eudonia mercurella (assembly GCA_963082485.1). Taxonomy (NCBI): domain Eukaryota; kingdom Metazoa; phylum Arthropoda; class Insecta; order Lepidoptera; family Crambidae; genus Eudonia; species Eudonia mercurella. Next base: position 8,193,886 of record OY720052.1, on the reverse strand, counting down.
GGTGGTTCCGCCCCCCGATCCGATCCGAACCCTTCGGAGAATCTAGTAGGGCACGGGGACGCGCACTAGTGCGCGATGCCGTTCCCTCTAGAAAACCTCCAAAGGTGATTCGTTTCACACGGCTTGAGGGACCCTTTACGTTCCTCGCCGCCCCCAAAAAAGCCCGGTGAAGCTGAAAATGCCGTCTGAGGCAATCAGCAAACTCTCAAAAAAAAAAAAAAAATTTGTTGGACCTCGGTCCCCGTTTGGCCTTCCTCAATATGGCATTCCACCTACCACCAGGCTTCCCTACAAACGCGTCATTTGTAAGTAAAATAAAATTTTCGCAAAAATATAGACTCTAAAGTAAACAAATTAATAAAAAATTATTTTTAGATAATTAATTATTTAAAAAAAAATACCACCTCTGTTGTGTAGTGGTTATGACCACCGGTCTATGTTTGTAGCATTATTGTGTTCCGGTAGTTAGAGATAAGATAGCCAGTGCCTCAGTAGTTGAGGGTTCGGGGGGAAGTGCTTCCACCTTCGACCTTATCATCACTTAACATCAGGTGAGATAATGGCACTGTGCTTACCCGTAAGATGAAAAAAATAAAAATAAAAAACAAACTATAAATTAATTAATAATTAAACAATAAATAACAACAATAAATTAGGTTAATGTTTAAATTGTCATGTCAAATATCAAAACTCAATTATGATGAATCAACTTTAAATATTCAACAGGTGAGTAATATCATTTTTCTATTAAGAACATCTTAAAGTTTTGAATTATGTATAAACTAAAAATGGTATTAAGCACTACAAGCATTATACAACTTAACTGGCTGACCGGCGGGCTTCGTACCGCTTTGACAGTTTCCATACAAATCATTCGTCCGTCTAAGAACACCCGTATCCCATGATGGACCCCTATAGCAGCGCAACCTATCGGGTCCAATTATAAATCTAAACCATTCTCGAATCCACTTGAACATACACAGAAAATTTCATCCAACTCGGTCCAGCCGTTTAGAAGGAGTTCAATAACATACACACGCTAGGGTTTATGAATTCCCGGGACCCAAGAGCTTATTTTTTCGTTCCCGGGAATTAGTATGGTTGTGGCACCAGAGTTCGACAGGGACCAGTATTTGACACTTTCTTCCTTTAATAATTACAAATAGGGGTTAACACTGATTTGTAGAGGAGCTCGATGGCGCAGTGGTTAACGCGCCCGGTCTGCGAGTGCTGAGGTCAAGAAACTCGCAAAGGCCGGTCATCAGATAGGTGACCAAAAATCTCTCGCTCCTCCGTGCTTCGTAAGGCATGTAAAGCCGTTGGTCCCGGCTGCATTAGCAGTCGTTAACAACCACCAATCCGCACTGGGCCCGCGTGGTAGTTTATGACCCGTTCTCCCTATCCATCCATAGGAAAGGCTCGTGTCCCAGCCGTGGGGACATAAAATTAGATGGGGAGAGAAAGAGAGAGATGGTTCAAAGTACCAGGCTATCATAACCCACAAGGAAGTATACCTGGCGTCAGCTACATACTTGGGGTTAGCATGTGAAGTGGTTGAAGTACCAGGCTAGCATGAGTCACAAGGAGGTATACCTGTCGTGAGCATACTTGGAATGCGGCCGTGAGCTAGTTGAAGTACCAGGCTAGCATGAGTTATAAGGAGTAACGCGTGGTGGCTTACGGCGCAGTCTCCTTGCGGTGTTTCCATCCATGGGGAAGGCTCGTGCCCCAGCAGTGGGGACATAAATTGAGCTGATCATGATGATGATGAAGACTGATTTGTGACTTTAGTGACAATTGAATACGGACCACCTGCTCCCCTGTCATCCAGTTTTCAATTAAGTGCTTGTTCCACGGTGAGGAGCGCTCTCATTATTTTGGCCTGCATCGAATGCTTACCATCAGGCAGGATGTGGTCACTATGACGACTCAATATATATAAAAAAGTACTATCTTATTTTGACGAGTCAATATACAAAAAAAGTACTTTCTTATTTAAACAATCGACGAAAACTATGTCAATTATTAGGCTTAAAGTGTCGAACACTGGCGCGACTAAAATAGTAGTCAGTTAAAGTAAGTAAGTAAAGAGCCCTTTTCAACGCCTCCATTTAATTTAATTTCGATCTTCTCCATCCCTAGGTTGCCTGAAAGTTATCGCTTTTTAGTGATAAGGTCGCCAATATATAAAAGAATACAATAGTTATTTCTTGCAATGTTAAGATTTCATTAAATGAGTTATCAAAATGTGCTATGAAGAGGCTACGTCCCAAATTCTTAATATTGCAACAGTGTCATGAAAATTATTACACGAATCAATAATTGAATAAATTTAAATAATGCATCCTGATTAACTTACAATATTGAATTAAGTAATACATTATCTTACAAATATATACAACATAATACAAAAAATACATACTTACCCTAAATTATGTTTGGTAAGAATAGGAGATGGAATCGATTTCAGCCATTTTTAAAAGGTATCTCATATCTAATATCATTTAAAGTTGGGCAAAAATCATGAAGACGAGTGGCGGCGTTTAGTTGATATCTTATAATTTATCCAAACTATTATACCTCTAATTATGTCTAAACAATCACCAATATCTTAACTACAAATCGTCCGTCTCACATTTTTGATTTATCGAGCGGTTTTTAAAATAATTATTTTTAAAATTAACACGTTAAATTCTCCATACAAAATTAGTATGGCCGCGCGGCATCAAATGAATATGGACGAAGACATTTCAAATAAAATATATGACTCCTGTCACTTACTGACGGCGCACCCTTAATAAAGAGGTAAAGTTTGTGACTTTGTTTGTTTGAGCAAGGTAATCTCTAGAACTACTGGTTCGATTTAAAAAAATTTTTCATTGATAGAATGCTACATTTTTTGCGGGCAACATAGGTTATATTTTATTCGAGTTTCTTTTTAAAAATCTCAAATCCACGCGGACGAAGTCGCGAGTAAATTGCTAGTCATGTATAATACTCTTGATTTGAATTCAAAACAACGTACTTTATTATTGTTTTGTTATTGATTTCTGTGTGAACTATACATATAGAGCTGTGAAATTATAAATCGTAAATCAATTACGTGTGACACAATAGTAAAATTCTAAAATAAATAAATTAGATATAAGAAAACGGTGAAGGTAAAAGAATATCCGTTTAAATAAAGACATTCTATTAGTTGATTTCCACACTCCGCTCCGCTTGACTCCGCTCGGCTCAGCTCCGCTTCAATAGAGTGTCACCCCAAATTACACAAATCTATCACAAGTAACATTTTACAAACTATTACATACGTTAACATATGTTAACTATCAGTTGAAATGAATGCCAATGCACTTACACGATGAAGAATATAAAAAAAATGATTCATGCTAGCGGATTAATCGAAAAATTCTAGTATATTTTAATGTTTGTTACATAAAAAATGCAATCCTTATACTAAACCGTTCATGTAAATTATATTATTATGTATACTAATATTATAAAAGCTGAAGAGTTTGTTTGTTTGTTTGGTTGAACGCGCTAATCTCAGGGACTACTGGTTCGAATTGAAAAATTATTTTCACTTCAGTAGCTCAAACATGTAGGTTTTGCTGCCTGAAATCAGTGAGCAAAATGCGATTTTGCTCACTGAGTGAGACAAAGTAACTTTTTAATTATTTTTTTTCAGAAAGTCGCGAATTTCTTATTCAGCCTTGGGTTAATCATACAATTCGAAACATTCACACTCTATCTCTTTCCCGCCATTAGAAAGAGAGAGAGAGAGAGAGACAAAGACCAGCCCTTTCGAAGTTCCAATTTTGAATTCGACCTCAAAGACAAACACGTTCGGAATCTCGTACTAACTAAAGAAATTTTGCAAAAAGATAATTGTCTTTTAATGTAATTTATTGAATGTTTAACTTATTGTTGTATTCAAACGAAAATAAGTATATACTGCAAATAAAACTGATATTTAACCTGTAAATATTTATTTCTAGTTTCAATAATGTTACGTAATATATTTTATCTCCTAAAGTGTTCTCGCTGCTGAAGTGAAAAGTTATGTGTGTTACACGAGAGCAAAGATTTTTGCATCTCGTGCCTTTGAATCCCTCGCCACACTCAGGATTCAACTTTAGAATTTCTCGCTACGCTCGTGATTCAATCGTTGAATCCTTCGCTTGCTCAGAATTCAAAATCAGCACTCGCAGCAAAAAACGACTTTGCTCTCTTGTTGCACAAATAACTATTGTATGTTGAATAGTCCATTTATTGAGGAAGGCTATAAAATTCAAAAATTCAAAATTCAAAATCATTTATTCAGTTTAGGCTACAAGTAGCTCTTATGAATGTCACTATGCCATCGGTTCGTAAGTCTACTCTGGGCGGGAGATCTTGTACTGAGAAGAACCGGCAAGAAACTCAGCAAGTGTCCAGCTCTTTTCTCCCTTATAGCGTCAAAAATATTGGAAAATGCTCTATCATAGCAGGACACTTTCCATTACAATAAACACAAAAAATATAGAAGACAACCACAACATGTAAAAAAAAACACACAAAACAAAAAATCTACGTTAACAAATTTGCATCAGGTAAAAGTTACAATTTCCACAATGTCATACAGTACCACTACAGTACTATCGTAAAAGTCAAAAATTGTTTAAGAAAAACAAAGTCAAATTATAGTGAAAAATACTAAAAATAAAATAAGTATGCGTGAGCAGGCCATATATATAGGCTATAGGCTATATTACATCACGCTATGACTAATAGGAGTGGAGCTTAACGCGTGTGAAACCGCGGGGCACAGCTAGTAACTTACAAAATTGAAGTTTTCTAATAGTTACAGTGTTCGACAGGCAGGTACAAGTGAACGACATTTTTATCCTTTAAGGGGGTGCAGCGCGGACGCAAAACTGCGAGTTTCAAGTTTCTTTATGATAGCGAGCGAGCGGCGCGTGGCAGTGGTGTGGCAACGGGCGCACGACTACGAATACGCACGCACACTAATATCTGTGCAGAGTAGGCTGGTGATTTAATTAGAGCAATGTTTACTTTCGTAAAATCATAGGCGTTTGGGTAAAAAATAAGAAAAGTCTTAATATTTTCATATTCATGTTTTTTAATGGAAAAATAAGACAACAGTGACCTGCGGAATATCAATACCAACATTTTGATGTCGGATCATTGTTTCATTTGTGCTATATTTACAAAGTTTCTGAAGAAATAAGTTTTTAGATATCATTACTTTTAAATTCCAAGACAACCATGACCTCGTGAAAGGATCAAGCTAACCTACACTAGTCCTTTTAATGTATATGACCTATTCAGCTCCTAGCACCAGTGACTTAAAAACACGTAAATTTTTGAAATTCCGCGCTGCACCCCCTTAAGTTTTAAAATCTTCTTCTATTCTTAAAAAAGGTCAGCAACTGATCTTAGTGTTTAGCAACAGTTGAATACAGACCGAGGACGAGGACGACAGATATGAGGAGCTCGATGGCGCAGTGGTTAACGCGCCCGGTCTGCGATTGCTAAGGTCAAGCAACTTTTGCAAAGGCCGGTCATCGGATGGGTGACCAAAAAATTATCATCTCGAGCTCCTCCGTGCTTCAGAAGGCACGTAAAGTCGTTGGTCCCGGCTGCATTAGCAGTCGTTCACAACTACCAATCTAAGTATGTTGTCATGACAACAGTTTTGAGAGCATTGTTGTGTTTCAACAGTTAGAGATAAGATAGATAAGAAGTAATAATTTCTTTTAAAGAGAGATTCCTGTTGGCTACTGACGGCTTTTACAACGTAAGCGGACGTTTTGTGGGTGGTGGGACACTGAAAGGGTTCCTCAAGCCGTATGATAGAAACAACCTCTGAGGGTTTGTAGGGGGAATGGCATTACGCAAGTTTGTACTCATTCCCTACAAGATTCTTAGTAACATTCGGATCGGTAAAGTGATGATATAATTATATGATAAATGGTTATGATACGTCGTTGATGATTAGATAATAAATATATTGAATTGTTAATTTAAAATATTGTACCAATAAATAATACAAAAATATTCTAAACTAGTCTTTAAAAAAAATGGCAATTCATAGTAATAAATGTCAGTTGAACTATAACAATTTATTGGATATATAAACTATATCATTTAAGATGTTACAGTTGCTAAACAACCACCTTATGTGATTGCAATAAGAGTCATTTTCCAGTGTTGCAAGTGAATGTCTTAGTTATAAATTGTAGATTTTAAACTGCATTTCAGAATCTAACCGGATTCAAAGACTTTTGATATCATATTGTAATTTGTAATATGTCGCGTGATGATTTAAAAAAAATATAGATCTGTCAGCATTCTTGAGACCCACTTCCTGGAAGATTTTTTTAATTAGAGGTAACTAGTTTAGTTTGTTAATCTTTAAGCTTCACGAAGACAAGTGGCAGGAAGCAGTTCAGAACCGAAACCAGTGGCACCAACTTGTATCAGAGGCTAAAGCTCACTTGAGGTTTCAGCGCCAGGATAGTAAGTAAGTAAGTACTTTAGTTGGCCCGATTAACCATCGGTGCCTTGATAGGGCACTATGCCACAAAACGAATGCTTCACAGAATGCATATTTCATCAAATAGTTTGTGTAGGGCATGTGGAGAGGAAACGGAGTCAATGCAGCACCTACTGTGTGACTGCGGCTCTCTGGCTAGAAAAAGAATGGGACTCCTGGGGTCGGCCTATCCGAAACCGGAGGACTTCAGGCTCTTCGCTCTTATAAGGACGTTGAGAAACTTATGGCATCTATCTTTACAGAGGAGGAAGAGTGAAAGGATGGGGTTGCACGAAAGTTCCCGATGGGTCGAAGTGTTACTGGGAGAGATATTGATTTTATTTCATTACTGCCTGCTGACTGATTTAACTATGCGTCTGGGTGTCTTGTACCGCAAGTACCTATGCAATCCAGGTCACGTGAAAGCTGATTAGGGAGATCTGTTAGGACGTGTTTCTTCGGTAGTGTGGTAAAGAGGGAGGCTCGGGACTATAGTCCGCTGCCTTGTGAATGAGGGGGCTTTAATCGTATAGGTAGTTAAATAGTTAGTAATAGAACTGAAGGCCGAATCACAGTGGCGATTATTACTTCGATCATTAATTAACCCAGCTATTTGTGTTCATTTCTAAAGATTTACGCGAGTTCCGCCTTCTTATCGACTCTGTTATGTATCAGCTTTTTTTTTGTCGTCATGTGGATACATTGAATTGATTCAGACGAAGCAAAAAAAAACATAGAAACATGTTGCCAAATCTGAACTGCTATTAGATGATAAAAAAATCTAGAAAAGTTTAAAGGAGGTTGAGTAGAAACGGTTCCGCATATGTGTTAACAAATCTGAGTTTGATTTGTTAATTATTTCTGCACGAATTGACATAGTGTATGTGGAGTGATGTGTTGCTAAAGGTCGATGTTAAGTGTATAGACACTTCGCTTACACGTGAGACAGGAGTTGCAGGTGGCCTTCTATGGCCTTAACATCATAAGTTAAAGAAAACAAAGTAGAACTTAGTGTTCGCGCCAGAAACGCGACGGTCTCATTTAAGATACGCCGCACAAGCCGACGGTGGCGGAGCTAGTGTGCTGATGACTGCGCGAACTTCTCTCAGCTCAAAGGACGTGCAGCGTGCATTTCGGGCGCTGAGGTCTCAACGATCGGCCCGAACGTGACGTCGCGTAAATTGCCTACCGGCCGGTACACAACTTCATAATAATAAGCGACTTCTACCAGCTCAGCTCCATTCATCCCCACGACAGTCGTGTTGTGGCTACGCCGTCAACGCCAGCTCGCCAAGTAAGTCCGAAATATCATCATCATCTATCTATCCCTCCTCAGCTCCTTAATCCATCATCTCCCGTCGCTGTGTCGGCTTTGCCTTCCTGGCAGCCGACACACCCACCCCACAACGTTGATATCTGGAAGAAAGCAACGCGGACTTCACGTTCGTTGCTTCGACCTGTAAAATGAATGAGACTGTCAGAGATGTTTTCTGTGCGCTATAACATGAAGGTGCTTCAATGTCCATAGGCTACAGATGTCCATAGGCAGCGATGACCATTTCCCATCAGAGGGCTCATCTGCTCTTTTGCCTGGTCTTTTGCCTGCTCTTTTGCCGTCTTTTTACATAAAGATGGGGAAAGTAAGTTCCTCTAGCCGTTGACCAAACTAACCTCAGAGTTCTTCTGAAGGCGATGGCATTACGCTAGCGTGTCTCTGTCTACAAGATTCTCTGAGGCATTGGAATCGTTTTCGAGAACGTTTTGGGCGCCTTTAAAGGCCTTGGCTACCAGGGGCTTGTAGCCCTATCTAGCTACACTTCAATGCATTCACCCAACTGGGGGGGTACTAAAGACATTCTAGTGCCTTCCTTTGACCGCTAACTCGGGCCTCAATTCTGCTATTTTAGTGAAGTATCAATAGTGTGGTCGGCCACCAGCTGGTTGTTGGAAAAACTTGGATACGATCAACTCCAAACATGAAGGAGGCTCACGGCCAGCAGTGAGTAGATATGGGCTGAAATGATGATAAATAATAAACAATTTAGCTACTTACACTCTAGTAGCTTAATTTCGAAATTAGGACTGGAATAATTGTTAAAATCAGGTCATTGAAACACTATTGTGGACATTATAAAATAGCAAAAGCGAGGCCCAAATCTATGGATGCCACTGCATTGAAACTAAGCGGAGCTGGGCGGAGCTGAGCGGAGCTAAACGGTGCGGGACAGAACGGGGCGGCACGGAGCAGAGTAGTGCGGTACTTTAGCTCCACTCGCATTAAGGCTGCTGCGCTCAGAAATTATATGAAATACATAAGTACGTGCCTATAAAATTTGAGGGTTTCCCTCGATTTCCCTGGGATTCTATCATCAGGTCCTGACTTGAGCTCCGCATCAAGGCTGCGCCGCCCAACTCCGCCCAGCTCAGCTCTGCTTTAATGAAAAGACACTCTAACGAGACCATACCGGTTAATCCGGTCATATCGGTTGGATGGGTGGCACTTAAAACAGTATTCTTATACTTATAATGTATACGAGCGTAATTGAACCCTAAATAAACACAGGAAGGTATTTTATTGACTAATTGCAATGTGGAGGAAATCAGATTACCATTCACATGTAATACATAATTAATTATCGCACTGACCGGATATAGCAATTATAAAGTTCGTCAACCCTGTTTGTAGCTGTTGTGGTGGCGCTTTGGTAGTGGGTCAGTAGTTAGAACCGGTATAATCCCACCAGATTTTGTATCGTCCCAACATTATTTTACCTACTACCCATTCAGGGCGTCTATTTTTTAGCTGTGGAGGAAAATACAACGCTTGGCCTTCATCTCATCATCATCAGCTCATTTTATATCCCCACAGCTGGGGCACGAGCCTACCCTACGGATGAATAGGAAGAACGGGCTATAAACCACCACGCGGGCTCAGTGCCGATTGTTGGTTGTTAACGACTGCTAATGCAGCTGGGACCAACGTTATTACGTGCCTTCCAAAGCACGGAGGAGCGAGAGATGATAAACTTTTGGTCACCCAACCTTTGGCCTATGCGAAAGTTGCTTAATCTCAGCAATCGCAGACTGGGCGCATTAACCACTGCGCCATTGAGCTCCTCATCTCACCTGATGTTAAGTGATGATGAGGCCTAAGGGGCGCTTCACCCGGAGTTTTCAACTACTGAGGCACTGGCTATTTTATCTCTAACTATCGGAACAATAATGCTACAGACATTGTTGTTATTTTTATATTTACGGGTAAGCACAGTGCCTTGATCACACCTGATGTTTAGTGATGATAAAGCCAATGATGGAAGCCCACTTCATCCGGGACCCTCAACTAGTGAGGTACTGGCTAATTTATCTCTGGCTGCCGGAACACAACAATGCTACAAACATTGATGTTATGGCGACATATTTATATAAGATGGTGGTAGCTAGCCAGGCGGACAAATAAGTCCTACCACCAACCAAACCGAGTACACAAAGATGTACCCCCCGCTGGGAATCGAACCCGGGACCTATGGGTCTAAACCGGTGGTCTTAACCACTAGACCACAGAGGCGATTTAAATTATAGGCGTGTTATGGCGAAAAACTTAAATGGATTTACCTGGAGAGGATGCAACGCGTCCCTCTTTCCTAGCGTTAAAGCGCATAGCGAGAGGGATTTTTTGAGAAAGATTGCTCTTCGCCTTAGACGTCGTTTTTCTGAAGTTTATGCGAGAATGACCATGTCTGGTCACACCAATAGATGCCAATATACCATAGGCAGCTGTGAAAATCATATATTATAATTTTTATTATATTCGCCTCAGTAGCCTAGTGGCGAAACACTCGGTCCTACGTACAATTCGTCGGGTAAAGTCTGCTTAGGATTTTTGGTGCGGTTTGAAATCACCAACTCGCATTTGGTAAGCGTGGTGATTAAGCCAATTGTGGTGAGGACTTTTCTATGATGGAGCTTTTTGCCCAGCAGTGGGACAGTCATAGGCTATTTACTACTAACTTACTTCACCAGTATTAATATTTATTTCAAAAATTTTGAAAAAAAAAAAATTACCACGACAGGTAAGTTAAGAATTGAATTGAATTGTATTTTATAAGTTACTAATACAGAGTTATATGTTATATGTTATATGTTAAACCCACAACGTTATGCTAAGAACTGATTAAGAAAAAACCTAGTATTATGTCTCTAATCTTAACAAATTATGTATATCCCTATGTATATCCGTTTATGTATAAAGTAAACAGTAAATTCGTATGAACTCTACAATAACGAAATGACGTAGATCGGATAAAAAGCTAGGAAAAAACTGCCATGTCGTGTCGTGGAAGTTATACCAATTGAACCTGCAAGTTACGATATCTATTTATTAATACATGAAGCAAAAACTTTGTACTTACTTACCCCTTTTTACGAAAATTGCGCGGACGGAGGGGTATGAAATATAGTGAGAAGGATTGCAGAATGTTAATATATATTTTTTAAATTATGCATACAAAATACATTACATCAATAAAACAAACATTACACGCACTAGGTACCATGTATTTGACACACTCGCATATGTATTTGACATGCACGCATATATACTCTTTTCAAAAATTTCAAAAATGGAAGAGGAGCGGCCGACATCTGTCAATGCCAATTCAAACTCACATTCTATCTTTTTTAATTTTTCATTGCTTAAGATACAATCCGTGCAGCCTTAATAAAATTACGGTCGAATTTCGACCACTGGGCGACCACTAGTAACAATAAATAAAACATAATTAAACTACATATACCTCCTCATCATCATCATCAGATCATTTTATGTCCCCACTGCTGGGGCACGAGCCTTCCCTATGTTTGGAAACACCAGGGAGAACAGGGCCGTAAACCACCACGCGGGGCCAGCGATGCTGTGGTTGTTAACGACTGCTAATGCAGCCGGGACCAACGGCTTTACGTGCCTTCTGAAGCACGGAGGAGCTCGAGATGATTTTTGGTAACCCATCCAATGACCGACCTTTACGAAAGTTAGTATAAATTCAGCAATCGCAGACCGGGCGTCTAATCACTGCGCCATCGAGCTCCTCATCCCTATACCTCATTTTATGTAAAATGCATGTTCTTATGAGAAATAAACTCTTTGAACCTACAACCTTATTACTCCAATAGCCAAAACTATTGTGTTTAAAGTTAAGCAATTACGTGTTTAAAATATTGTGTCTCTGTCTAACAATATCAGCTAAAAAGTGACAGCATCTATTTTAAGCATTGTCTAACTATAGCCATCGTTTTGTGGTAAAGCAACTAGAGTCTTACAAATAAACACAGAATAAGTTTCATAAAGTTATTCCGTGTTTTGTTTCTTTCACTCTAATTGGAAATGACGTTTACATGACGCGAACAAAAAACGGAATAAACTATTCGAAGATTATTCTCTGTTTATTTGTAAGGCAGTACATCATTAAGGAAATGATATTATTATTATTTATTTATGTTCTTATAACATTCATTATTAACTTGCATTAGGTACGGTCCCACAAAATACCCATCGCTGGGACCCAACACGACCGACATGTCATAAGATCATCCTGTTTTCTGTTTGTACAATCCAACCTTGACTTTTAACGTTCAAACGATACATCTCACTGCTTATTGTTTATTTTGTTCGCGAACTTCCTTGTACAAATCCTATTGCGGCTAATACCGCACATTCTTTACGTTGAACTATCAACCGATACTTTGTCCTCGTAAAAGGGTAATTGGCGCGTAAAAAGTATGTAAAACCTATACACTGTACTTATAGGTTTTTTTTTCCTTTAGTTTTTTTAAATATATTTTACGTGTAAGCACAGTGCCTTGATCTCACCTGATGTTAAGTGATGATAAGGCCAATGATGGAAGCGCACTTCACCCGGGATCCTCAACTACTGAGGCACTGGCTATCTTATCTCTAGCTGCCGGAACACCACAATGCTACAAACATTGATGTTATGGCGACATATTTAGATAAGATGGTGGTAGCTAGCCAGGCGGACAAACAAGCCCTACCACCAACCAAACCGAGTACACAAATATGTACCCCCCGCTGGGATCGAACCCGGGACCTCTGGGTCTAATCCGGTGGTCTTAACCACTAGACCACAGAGGCTTCCAATGGCGGAGGCCTTTGCTCAGCACTGGGACAGTATACAGGCTGTACTTTACATTTTGAATTTGAATTTAGTTCTTTATTAAATACTAACTGACCCGGCGGACTTCGTATCGCATTGACAGTTTCCATATATATCAATGGTTTCCATGACAACAAAATAAACAAATATTTTTTTATTGGAAAATTAAATTTTCGTTTTTAGTACTTTATATATATAATATATTTTTTTAATATAGCCTATGTTACTCAGCGTTAATGTAGCATTCTAATGATGAAAGAATTTTTTAAATCGGTCCAGTAGTTATTGAATTAACTCGTTGCAAACATACATACATACAAAAATACTAAGGTTTCCTCTTTATAATATTAGTATAGACTAGATGACCTGGCGGACTTCATATCGCATTTCTTTTTTTTTATAATAGAATAGAATAATATTTATTTGTGAAATGCAGGTTAGGTACAATGTCATAGGTGTTAAGCTTATTATTTAGTTTCACTACACTTCCACCTTTAATATTATAGCCTATGTTACTCAGTGCTAATGTAGCATTCTAATGGTGAAAGAATTTTTTAAATCGGTTTAATAGTTTTTGAGTTTTTTCATTGCTGACAAACATACATACATACATACAAAAATACAAAGCTTTCCTCTATATAATATTATTAGTATAGACTACAAACAAACAATTTTTCTAACGTCAAAAGTACCTAAGCTTGATTTATTAGTCTTAAAACATTATTGTATAAAAATCTTCTAACGCAAGTACTGTAAAAATGTGTTTGAATCAGCTAATTACTCAAAGCTGTCATAGCAAAGGTCAGGGCAATCTCTACCATTGCAATGTATCTAATAATAATGGTTCATTCGAATTATGCGAATGATATTTTGTTTGTTATCCTTCGATTTGTATGCCCTCATAAATAGTTTGTGTAGTTAAGGCCTTTTAAGCTTAACCCCTAAACCTTTTTAGGCAATAAAATGTTCAAATAAATTTTAAAGCAAATTTTGTTGCAAAAAAATTAGAAAAACACAAATGTTGAAAAAATTTCCACGAGCAGGATTTGAACCTGCACCCTTCTGACATTCTGGGTCAGGTGCTCTACCAATTGAGCTATCGTGGTTCTAACCAGCCCGCCGAAATTATTCTTTCTAATTATTTTTCTTTTTAACTTATACAACGTGTAACAGAAAGGTGTGGTCAAAATTAAAAGATCCAAAGAGTATTCGATGTAGATCCTGTATGTGTTGTTACTGAGACATAATTATTAACTTTAGTTTGTCATGTAATTGTAAATTAAATACTTATATTAGTGAAGTAATGCGCGTCTGGCGCGCATTAGCAAGCAGCAGTAATCATAAATGTAAGTACACAGAGGTTACTGAACCACTAGGGCTGTGACTTGTTTCTTTTGACGTGATGTCACAATAGAAATATTTAAAATGTTTAAATAATTTTAACGCAAATTTTGTTGCGAAATAAATAACAAAAACACAATGTTGAAAAAATTTCCACGAGCAGGATTTGAACCTGCACCCTTCTGACATACCGGGTCAGGTGCTCTCCCAAACGAGCTATCGTGGTTCTAACCAGCCCGCCGAAATTATTCTTTCTAAATTTTTTTCTGTTTATGCAACTTATACAAGATCATAAAATGTAAGTAGACACAAAACCACTACGGCTGTGACTTGTTTCTTTTGATGTGACGTCACAATAGAAATATTTAATTAAAAATTGTATAACAAATTAAAGTTAATAATTATGTCATAGTAACTCTGCATACAAGATCTACATCGGATACACTTTGGATCTTTTCATTTTGACCACACCTTTCAGTTACACGTTGTATAATAGATTAATATAATATAATAACCCTTTCTTTAAGGAGCTCGATGGCACAGTAGTTAACGCGCTCGGTCTGCGAGTGCTGAGGTTAAGAAACTCGCAAAGGCTTGTCATAAGATGGGTGATCAAAACTGTATTATCTCTCGCTCCTCCGTGCTTCGGCAGACACGCAAAGCCGTTGGTCCCGGCTGCATTAGCAGTCGTTAACAACCACCAATCCGCACTGGGCTCGCGTTGTGTTTATCGGTGACGCTTACGGTTAGTCTTCCACGAGAACGTCTGTACCTTTACCACTCCCTTCGGCCAAATATCCTCCCTCATGATGGTGTCCAACTTGGATGACGGTTGATCCCCAACGCCTTGGTGGCCAAGCGGCAAAGCTGAAGGTCCGGCTTAATTTTTTTTTCATATTTAACGGGCAATACAGTGTTTTCTAAAGTTTACGCGAACACTACAAATCAGTCTCCGTGTGACCATGGCCTTGCAAAGGGTTCGAAACGTCAGGATAAACATTAAAAAGTAATGTGTAAAATAAACGCGAGTAGATACGTAAAAGTTGTTTCATTTCAATGGGTAACACAGTGCTTAGAATCACCCGATGTTATGTGATGATAAGGCCAATTGATGGAAGCGTACTTCACTCGCGAACCTCAACTAGTAAGGCACTGGCTATCTTATATCTAGCTGCCGGAACACAACAATGCTACAAACATTGATGTTATGGCGACCTATTTAGATAAGATGATTTAGAGATCGCTTAAAGCGATAAGACCGCCTTTCCATGCTAGCTTTAAGACTATGTGTACCTGTATTTTTTTGTTTTTGTTTGTGTGAGCAATAAAGTATTTATCTATCTACCTATCTAAGATGGTGGTAGCTAGCCAGGTGGACAGACAAGCCCTACCACCAACTAAACCGAGTACACAAATATGTACCCCCCGCTGGGAATCGAACCCAGGGCCTCTGGGTCTAAACCAGTTGTCTTAACAGTTGTCTTGTTGTTGTCTCTTTCATTTGCGTGCTATTTCGTATCTTTTGTTTTACTTATCAGTGACACTTGTCAATGTGTGCAGTTTTGGATTGCTCGGAACAGATTTAAAACGCAAATTACTATGAACGTAACATATCTATAGTTTATAATATCATTGATTTAATGTATTTTTATGCATATTTTTAAAAACAAATTAACATTCTGCAATCCTTCTCTATATAAACTATAAGTGTGCGAAATTTCATACTCCTCTGTCCGCGCAATTTTCGTAAAAAGGGGTACAAAGTTTTTTCTTCACGTATTAATATATAGATTATTTAACTGCCGGCTGAACTTTACCCAGTACAAGAAGTAATCTGGTAGACTTACGGTGGTTGTTAAGCCACATACTTCCTCAACCTTTTGGGACAATTCTAATATATATTGTAAATACTGTTTATCATATATATACATATGTTCTGCCCACGATTATTGTAAAGATAGTTTAACGTCAAATTCCAATATTGGTTCTATATATTTACACTAGGTTCTCAGTCATTCAAAGTAGGTGTGTATTAGCTTTTATATGTATGACCTTTTATATTATGTCCTTGAATTTGCAAATAAACAATGTTTATCATGCTGAATGTCTTTTTAGAAACTATATTGCTGATTTAACGGGACATAAGAAAATAAAATCCTCAAAAATAAAAGATTTTTTAAGGACAGATTGGCTTTGACGGTTTCTATGACAACAAAACAAACAAATCGTTAAATAGTTAAACACACTCTTTTTTTAAATAATAATTGTTCTATGTCTTTGAGTATTCAAATTTTTTCAAATTCAAATTCAAATTATTATTTATTTGCGTTAAATAGGGGTTTTTATATGATGTTACAAACTTATTTTAAATGTCCTTAACCTATTTAGCCATTTATATTTAGCAATTATTTTAGCATGCAAAAAATGTAAGGTACCTATCAATTAAATTAGAATTAAACAATTAATATATTTTTATAAAATTAAATTAATATCCATAAATCAAAGTAAATAAAATTCCATAATCAAAGTAAATAAAAATCAATAATCAAAGCAAATAAAAATCCATAATCAAATAAATCAAATAAAATACTTATGTAAATTTTTTGTAAATATAAAATTAAATTAATTCATTCCATGCATTTACACTTCATTTTCCATATTTAAAAAATTCATCTATGCTATAAAAAGTGTTTATAATTTGTGTGTATAATTTATTGTAATTTAAAGTAGTAAGTAAAAAGTTTGAATTTTTTGTAATTTAATGTAGGTAATTTAATTTATTGTAATTTGATTTATTTATATGGTTTTGCGTTTGCGCCATAATTTTTATATAATGCTGTGTGTACACGTTTTTTGGGTCTCGATCTAGTTTTAATCTGTTTTCTACTTTTATTTGATTGTTACCTGTTGTGTATGCCAATATAATAAATAAATAAGTAGTATACTCTTGAAAATATGTGTACAAAAATTCATGATAATCGGTTGAAAAGTTTACGCGTAAAAGCGTTACAAACAACGAACTAACGAACGAACAAACGCACATTCGCATTTATAATATTAAGTTAGGATCATGCTATTGACTAAACTACAAAGTCTATATAAAAATAAATGTTCAATATCAATTCTCAAGTTCTCGTAAACTTAAGAAAACAATATCTTAAATATGCTTCTCGATTTGAATGGAAGATATTTGGATGGCTATTATCCTTTGTGATAATGGCTATTTGTAGTATCTAGATCACGGCCGGAATACTTTATATTAAGCTGTTGCGTAATTACTGATATTTCAATGGCATGTGCTTTTAGCGCATCGTTATATTCGCATAATATGGCGTGATTAACATACGAAATAATTTGCACGTTGTATCATCCCTTAGTCACGTAAATGGGATATCAAAGATTCTGAGAAAGAATTGTACTAAAATTGTATATTATACTAGCTGTGCTCCGCGGTTTCACCCGCGTTAATCAGCGATTTTCCCGTTTTTGCAACATTTTTCATTGCTGCTCCACTCCTATTAGTCATAGCGTGATGTAATATAGCCTATAGCCTTCCTCAATAAACGGACTATTCAACACAAAAATATTTTTTTAATTCGAACCAGTAGTTCCTGAGATTAGTGCGTTCAACCAAACAAACAAACAAACTCTTCAGCTTTATAATATTAGTATAGATGATACATAGTTTCTCGGAGGGTCTCTTTCGAGGAGCTCGATGGTGCAGTGGTTAAAGCGCCCGGTCTGCGAGTGCTGAGGTTAAGCAACTTTCGTCTAGGGCAGCCTTATAATCAGCCGAGTACATACGACATCTGTCGTGGGGATAAGGACCTTCTAACTTCGGTGGGATGGCTAGGGCGCGTCTGAAAGGAGAAAAAAAGAAAAAATTACATTAGTAAGTATATACTCTATGTACTATATCTTGTGGAAGAGCTCGATGGCGCAGCGGTTAACGCGCACGGTCTGCGAGTGCTGAGGTTAAGCAACTTTCGCAAAGACCGGTCATCGGATTGGTGACCAAAAATTTATCATCTCTCGATCCTCCGTGCTTCGGAAGGCACGTAAAGCCGTTGGTCCCGGCTGCATTAGCAGTCTTTAATAACCACCAACCCGCAATGGGCCCGCGTGGTTGTTTATGGCCCGTTTTTGCTATCCATCCATAGAGAAGGCTCGTGCCCCAGCAGTGGGGACATAAGAACGAGCTGATGATGATAATGATGATGATTACATACTTTTACGTAGATCTCCCAAAAAGTAGACACAGCATTAAAATCACCAATTTTGAGTAAACTCGCCGTTAGTGACCTCGACGGCACATGTAGCATAATCAAAGTAGGGCTCCGAGGTGGAGCAGATAACATCAGTGATGGGTTGCAGCCGATCGCCTGGTGTGCGAGCATCTTGGAACCCTTGACCCTTAGTCGGCTCTTACGACATGGGATTAGGCAGCTGATTCACGTCACAGGTTTTGGACAGTTTAGTAATAAAAGGGTGTTATTTAAACGGTTAGCAAAGTATTCATATTTTTGTTAGCAAAAAATGCTAGTTTGGCAGAAATTTTATGGCCAGCAAATATTTCTAAATCAGTCTGCAACTTATATCATTCTAAACAGGCAGTCTTATGCCGCTCCCCCCCTTCCGTGACCGACCCTCGCTAAGCTGCGCTTCGTTCGGAAAAAATAAATTAAGGATTTCTTATGCTGACCGATTAATAATTTTGCAATACAAATAAATTATTTCCGTAATAAAATATGTAAAAGCTTTATCTGCGTCAAGTCTACATACAAACTTAGTTTTTATTCAAAACTTTATTTTTTTAGCACAAGAACCAGCCACAGTATATAATCCATTTCCTTTTAAGGTCTTGGTTATAAATGGTTGAACACGTTTTTTTTTTATTTTTACAGCTCCTATATTGATAGATATAAAAGAAATGCAAATATTTTAAAGAGTTTGTTGTGGGCTTCAAATGCCCTTTACAGCGTCAGCGGACGTTTTGGGGGCGGGAAACTTAAAGGGTTCCTCAAGCCGTGTCATCGAAACACCGACAGAGGGTTTCTAGAAGGAGGCATCACGCAAGCGTTCCCACTAGATTCTCTGAGTGGTTCGGATCGGAACAACCCAAGGTATTATTGATTACATTTCGCTTTGTAACAGCAATAATTAGCCTAATATTCTGTCCCATTGCTGGGCAAAGGCATCCATCATTGAAATCAAGTCATCGCTACAATTGATGGGTAAAGGCTTAATCACCACGCTTGCCAAATGCGGGTTGGTGATCCGAAGAAAAATACGAAAAATACGAAATCTACTCTCTCTAACCTTGGTATTGAACCCACGACCACGAATATCAAACCGAGCGCTTTGCCATTCGGCGTCTAAAGGACAGTATAATTATTTTTCTATAAAAATTGTAAATTACATAATATTAATTATATAATTTTACATTTGTTATCGTTTTGTTTTGGATTGTTCCAGATATTATAGTCTAATTTAATAATAATAATAAACGAAATATGTTTCAAATTTATCCAATGACTTCATATTTATTTATTTATTTATTTATTTATTAATGGGTAACCAACCTTTGTTGGTTATTATTACTTATGGTTATAATTACTTTTAATTACACAAAAACATGCTGAAGACAAATTGCAAGTTATCAAAAATGAGTAACGCCTACTTATAGGTAATACATGCATTCAACATAATTATTAAAAGTTCAATCTTAAGTAAGAGACATGTCTTGTCGAGTCTCTGTGGTCTATTTTTTTTACCCGACTGCAAAGGGTATTGTTTTTCGCGCGTATCTTGTATGTAATATTCTTTATTACCTCATATCTCCAGAACCGCTGAACGGATTTACATAATTGAGATATCGTTAGATTCGTCTTAGCTGCTCAAGTGTTCTTAGATAGGTTAAAAACAAACATGGCGGCTGTGCGACGCCATTGGACTTGGTAAAAAACATTATTTTTTTCGAATACTACTATTATTCGTATCAAATTAGAGGGCTCAACACAAGGATTTCAAAAAGGTATATCATGACATCATTACCGTAATACTAAAAAAAGTAATACATCATCACTTAGAGCATTAAATGCTCTAAGACGATTACCAAAAATGACGTAAACTCTTTAAATGAATTGAACCGATTACGTAATTTGTCTAACTAAAAAGACATAAAAAAAATTAAAATTAAAAAAAAAACAAAAACCCACCTTCGTAATAAATAATAACTAAATAGAAAATCAACTGAAAAGGCTGGAACAAGATAAAAATTCAATAATTACATAAAGCCAGCGAAATAAATGGAAACAATATTAAACATAAGTACTGTATGTAATTAAAAATATCAATTCATAGTTAGTTCATATTGATATTTTTATTTATCGTAGAGTTTGCAAAATGTCTCCGCTCTACTAGATATTAAGTAGAAGCAGAGTCGGAGTCCACACCGCGCCGACCCACAAGTTCTTTTTTAACACATCGTCTTGTGTTTACCTACAGAACTCGGAACCCTGGTCACAGTCGTCATCGTCATCAGCTCATTTATGTCCCCACTGCTGGGGCACGAGCCTCCCCTATAGATGGATAGGGAGAACGGGCCATAAACCACCACGCGGGCCTAGTGCGGATTGGTGGTTGTTAACGACTGCTAATGCAGCCGGGACCAACGGCTTAACGTGCCTTCCGAAGCACGGAAGAGCTCGAGATGATAAATTTTTGGTCAACCATCCGATGACCGGCCTTTGCGAAAGTTGCTTAACCTCAGCACAGCATTTTTTTTATACGTAGCACGGCAAACGACTCTATTTCACCTGATGTTAAGTGAATATGGAATCCAGATGCGATGACAACTGGTGCAGCGTGAAAACAACGCAGCATCAGTTACCCTCACTCTGCCGGCCCACAAGGTGCCTTCACGCCTCGTTTGAAGGACCTCATATCATAGGAACGAGGGAAAACGTGTGCTGGCAAACTATTCCATGTTCTGGAGTTGCGACAAAGAAACGAGTCACCAAATTTCTTAGTGAGCGATGGAATATTTGAGACAGTGAAGCGGTGACTCCGGAGAGCAGCACGTGTATCTCTATGAAGGAAGGGAGAAGGTTGGGATGAGGTCAAAGAGTTCTTCAGAGCACTCGTCATGGTATAAGCGGTATTGTACTCAGTTTGGACGGTGGTCTGTTTCTTAGTCCGCCTGTGTAGCTACTATCTTGTTGTTGAACATCAATATCTGTAACATTGTTGTACCAACAGTTAGAGATAAGATAGCCAGTGCCTCAGTAGTTGAGGATCCTGGGTGGAGTGCACTTGCACCTTCGGCATTATCATCACTTAAAACCGTGTGAGATGAAGGGCAAGAGTATCCCCGTTATGTGACACAAAAACTAAGTATAATTTTTTTTTTTTAAGTTTTATTTTTTTCTTAAAAGTACCTTAGTATTAATATTAACATAAGCAATTGCATATTATCTATCAGTGCGCTATTAAATCGATTTGTAAAAGGTTAAATAAGACATTTGGGAGAATCGAGTCGAGGTCGCATAGTGATTCAGTCATTTTAACTTGTGGTATGTTGAACTGGTAAGCAAAGAAGGCCGCCTTGAACGAATCACATTATTTCTCTATTATGATTCATATTTATTTCCGATCGTAAAAATAGTGGTTACTTAACGAATTTTCGTATAAGCCTCATAATAAATGACATTCAATTATCATTGAGTTACTAAACATTAAAATTTCCACGAGCGGGATTCGAACCCGCACCCCATGACATGCCGGGTCAGGTGCACTACCAACTATGCTATCGTGGCTCTGTCCAACCTGCCGAAATCGATCAACACTATCTACTCTTACTTTGTAAGTCAAAGCCACGATGGTATAGTTGGTGGCCGGTATGTCATGAGGAGCTCGATGGCGCAGTGGTTAACGCGCCCGGTCTGCGAGTGCTGAGGTTAAGCAACTTTCGCAAAGGGCGGTCATCGGATGGATGACCAAAAGTTTATCATCTCGAGCTCCTCCGTGCTTTGGAAGACACTTAAAGCCGTTGGTCCCGGCTGCATTAGCAGTCGTTAACAATCAACAACCCGCACTGGGCCCGCGTGGTGGTTTATGGCCCGTTCTCCCTATCCATTCATAGGGAAGGCTCGTGCCCCAGCAGTGGGGACATTAAATGAGCTGATGATGATGATGATGATGATGTCATGGGGTGCGGGTTCAAATGTAGCTTGTGGAAAAGTTTTCTACGCTTTTTTAAATTGTAATTTGTTCGCAACAAAAGGATATTTTTTAGTTTTGTATGGAGCCTCGGCTAGGACTTTGTACACTATACCATAGGCAAGCAAAAGATAAATATAATAAGTTAAAACTAATTATATCGCATTATGCTAACGCGTTTGATGGTACAAAAGCATTTTCTGGTAATAATTATACATCCCCGATTCAATATGGCGGTAAAACATGATAAAACGTCATACTTACTTAAAAAATGTCACTGTCTCTGACTTTTTTTTTTTTTTTTCATTTTGTTGATGGCTTCGTGCGATTAGCACATTTAGCCAGTGTCAAAGTAATTTTTCTAACAAGTAATACATAAATTAGCATTATTTCTTTTCTGTTTGATGATAATGAATGATAATAGAAATGAGAAATGATATACCACCCAACCCCTCGAGTATCTCAGTAAAGATGTGGGCTTTACTAAGTCCTCGGGCGGACTTCTTGAGAGAATTTGAAAAGTGACGTTGCACTGTTTTGTTTCATTTGCCAACACTCATGCACACTCACGAACACTTAACGGTTAATAATCCACCATTATTTCACATTAATATTCGACATAACACAAATTTTAGAAAATAAAACAAAACCGCAGACATGACTCTTCACTTTCCCGCCAAGAACCTCTGTCTCTGACTTATGTGTATATTTCTAACTTATTTTTTTAATCAATGTTTCCGAATGTAATATAAATATGATTGCCAGTGTGACCGTGGTGTGACCATGGCAAAGTATTTTTATTTTAAAGTTTATTTTTGTACCATTTATCCAGAAAGATAATGAGAATTTTAATATTATATATGACTTTACTATATGTTTAACTATTAGTAGTTACGAATAGTGTACAAAGTCTTAGCCAGAAATGAAAAATGTCCTTTGTGTTACATTATACATAATCATACTAATATTATAAATCTGAAGAGTTTGTTTGTTTGGTTGAACGCGCTAATCTCAGGAACTACTGGTTCGAATTGAAAAATTATTTTTGTGTTGAATAGTCCATTTATTGAGGAAGGCTATAGGCTATATTACATCACGCTATGGCTAATAGGAGTGAAGCTTAACGCGGATGAAACCGCGGGGCACAGCTAGCCATAAATATAATTCAGAAAAAGATCTAGCATCAATATAACACCGAAGTTTAACCATCGTCATCCTCATCACCAGCTCATTGTATGTCCCCACTGCTGGGCCACGAGCCTTCCCTATGGATGGAAACAACACAGGGAGAAAAGATGATAAGTCACCACGCGGGCCCAGTGCGGAACTCCTTACAACTCCTGATAGCCTGGTACTTTGGACTCTCTCTCTCTTTCTCTCTAGCTTATTTTATGTCCCACTGCTGGGACAGCTTTCCCTATGAATGGATACACCACAGGAAGAACGGACCGTAAACCACCACGCGAGCCTTGGTTCAAGTGTTAATAATAAATATTAATTAATAATTATAAAAAAGTGCTTTATACAATCTGAAAAAGTGTTGAAAAATCCCCAATCAGTTGACACGTGACCTGGATTGCCTACTTGCGGCACAGGGCACTTCGTTGATTATTTAAGTCAGCCGACATAGGCAGCTTCACTGCAGACTAAACCACGGCGTGCACTCTGATTGAGTAACGCCAACGTCTCCTCCCATCACGTGAGGCGACCGTTCCGTCAGCCTACGAAGCCCTTCCAAGGCTATAGGCAATCCCTAGGGGTTTTTACCGGGCCGGCTTCGACCATCCCCGGAGCGTGGTCCTAGCTCCGGCTAGACCCGTTGAAGCAGGTTTTGCCCTGGGTCAAAAAAAGTTGAAAAAATTACACAAGCGGGATTCGAACCCGCAGCCCATGACATGCCGGGTCAGGTGCTCTACCAACTATGCTATCGTGGCTCTATGCAACCTTTATTATCCATAACTATAAATGCTTTATTCAAGTCAAGTTAAGTAAATAAGCTCTCTTAAATCGTCCATAAAATATTAAAACAGGTTTTTTGTCTAGACTTAAATGTATAAGTTTTAAGATGTTAAGTAGCAAATTAAGATTATTTGAATAATCCATCCAAAATATAGCATTAGTCATACTTATAGCGAAACATCTATTTATTCTGCGTGCGCCTTAAAACAATAGCGAACTCACGCGCAAAAACATTTTTTTTGTCGTAATTTTTTTAATACAATAAATATGACCCCGTGTGGTGCCGGGGATTAAGAATTGCATCACCCCATCTCTTCCCGTGGGTGTCGTAGAAGGCGACTATGGGACCATTCCAGAGGATGGGCAGCAGCGTCTCTATGTGATTATTCTCAACTTACTGCGATCGCCAACCCGCCTGCCAAGCGTGGCGATTATGGCAAATTCCCCTTAAAATGATTTATCCTTAAGGGAGGCCATTGTCCAGCAGTGGACGTCTTTTCGGCTGAGATGATGATGAGATGATGAAATATAATGTCTCGGTGGCTGAGTGGTAAAGCGCTCTGCCCGATACCCGAAGGTCCGGGGTTGAACTCCCAGGTCCGGCAAAGTGTGTCTCGGAATTCTTCGATGCATACCCCGGGTTTGTGATCACCAACCAGCATTTGGCAAGCGTGGTGATTAAGCCATCACCCATCAATTGTAGCGATGACTTGATTTCAATGATGGAGGCCTTTGCCCAGCAGTGGGACAGTTATTGTAGTGAAGTTGCTTTTTAACATTTATTTTCAATTGTAGCCGATGACTTGACGAGTAGCTCTATGGCGCAGTGGTTAACGCGCCCGATCTGCAATGCTAGGGTTAAGCAACTTGACAAAAGGCCGGTCATCGAATGGGTGACCAAAAATTTATCATCCATGCTTCGGAAGGTACATTAAGCCGTTGATTAATGCATTAGCAGTCGTTAACAACCACTGCCCCGCACTAGGCCCGCGTGGTGGCTTACGGCCCGTTTTCCCAGTGGTGTTCCATCCATAGGAAAGGCTCGTGCCCCAGCAGTGGGACATAAAGACGAGCTGGTGATGGAAGGCAAGCAGTTTATTACATAAATTCACATTCTATCTGTACATTGGGTGAAAGAATTGAGTATCAATTCTACTGTTTCAAAACATTGTCTGTAAATCTTCTACCTCCTGCTCTGTTCCCATGTTACTTAGGGCTGGCGCAAAATGTCCGTTTCTTCCACTCTCCTCTATCAGTCCTCACCTGTACAGTCACTCCCTTCACATCCATATCATCGGTCACACAATCCATCCACCTTTTCTTTGGTCTCCCTCTCCCTTTCCATCAAAGAACACTTATATTCATCACTCTCTTAGTTACATACGTTTCATCCCTTCTCATCACATGTCGTCACCAAGACAAACGATTTCCCCCTAACTTTTCTGTCACTGTCGCCACTCTCAAACTTTCTCTAATATACATTTTTTTTAAATTATCCCTTCATGTTACTCCACACATATATTTCAACAATCTTATTCCGCTACATGCAATCTTTTTTCATCCTTCTTATTTAAAATGGTAGCTGACTAGTAGTCAATAGAGAAACTTTTTGGCTACTGTCAAAACGATTTTTTTTTAAATAGAATTTGTGGTTGACTTCTTGGCGGGAAAGTGAAGTCATGTCTGCGGTTTTGTTTTATTTTCGAAAATTTGTGTTATATCGAATATTAGTGTGAAATAATGGTGGATTATTAACCGTTAAGTGTTCGTGAGTGTGCATGAGTGTTGGTAAATGAAACAAAACAGTGCAACGTCACTTTTCAAACTCTCTCAAGAAGTCCACCCGAGGACTTAGTAAAGCCCCACATCTTTACTGAGATACTCGAGGGATTGGGGGTATATCATTTCTCACTTCTTATTTCTATTATCATTCATTATCGTCATACAGAAAAGAAATATTGTATGTTTATGTATTATTTGTTAGAAAAATTACTTTGACACTGGCTCAATGTGCTAATCGCACGAAGCCATCAATCAACATAAAGAAAAAAAAATAGAATTTGTACGGGAATGGTGAACTATGACGTCAATAATATGTTCCGTCAATTCAGTGTTTATTAATAACTTAGGTAGGTCAATGTTTTAAAAACTGTTGAAAGAAAGAAATAAATACATTTATTGACTTTAAAACAAAATAAAAATAAAAATGAAGAGCATGTTAAAATAAAGTACAAACAGAAATCCAATAAACATAAACCGAGAAATAAAAAAAACATAACAAAAGTTAACATAAAAGTTTAAAAACGCCAAACAATACAAAAATTCATAATTTTACTAAGAAAAACATTACAATAAACAAATAAAAATAAACAAAATTTTGATTTCAATTCTATGAACTTATATAAATTAAATTGTGAGGCCAACAAGGACCCTGTCTCAGCATAATACCCCCACGACACTCAAAGATGAGCTGAGTGCCGTAGAAGCGCTGTTGCGTGATTTTATTTATTTGGTTAATTATTTATTGTTTTTCACAACATCCCTACTGTATGATGCCATTAGACCAGGTTAGTTCCGTCTCCATATTTTATACTCTTCAGATTAGCTAAAGAAACGGCTTTGGCGCCAAACCACAATGCTTGGTGATCACCAGACTTACCCAGATAATCAGATTATATTATCATGTGGTTGTTAACCAGACCACAGCGCACAGTGTAGAGAGATGCAGTGTCAAAAAAGATATAAAATATATTTTTATATATTCCTAACGGATAAGCACCTGATGTTAAGTGATGATAAGGCTGAAGGTGAAAGCGCACTTCACCCGGAATCCTCAACTACTGAGGCACTGGCTATCATCTCTAGCTGCTGGAAAACAATGCTACAAACATTGATGTTATGGCGACATATTTAGATATGATGGTGGTAGCTAGCCAAGCGGACAAACAAGCCCTACCAGTAACCAATCTGAGTACACAAACGTACTCCCCGCCCCATTGGGAGTCGAACCCGGAACATCTGAGTCTGAAATCGGTGGTTTTTTTAAAAGATAGCACGGCAAATGACTCCATCCCACCTGATGTTAAGTGGAAATGGGGTCCAGACGCGAAGATAACTGGTGCCGCGTGAAAACAAACGTAGCATGAGTTAACCTCTCCCTGCCGGCCCACAAGGTGCTTTCACGCCTCGTTTGAAGGACCCCATGTCATAGGAAGGAGGGAAAACGTGTGCTGGTAGACTATTCTATCTTTTGGAGGTGCGACATAGAAACGAGTCACCAAATTTCTTTGTGGGCGATGGGATATTGAGACAGTGAAGGGTTGTGGTGTTGTGGTGTTAACCACGGCTGAGATAGAGGTGCTTCAAGTTATGTTACAAATTTACTTGAATAAATATTTTATTATCATATTTTTTGCATTCAAAATGCTATAGATAGTTACAAGTTAACATTTTACTAGAAAAAAACACAACAATTTCAATTTCAATTTATTTATTTACTTAGATATCAGAGATCCAATTATGGTTAGTAACAATGTGCACTTAATAACTATGTTAGTACATTTTAATTCAAAAATTCAATAAATCTAATAACAATAATTCAATAATTCATAAAGTATGTCATTTTATTTATTTACTTGTCAGTAAGTACATGAACCATACAACAATGGTTCACGTACTGACAATCAAATCTGTTCGCAAACATGTTTAGGATGCTGTTGGGGCTACCCCGAGCCCTGCGCACCAGGGATGTGCACCGTTTTCGCATGGTTGTGTAGAAACAGTCCACCCGCGACTCGGCGAACATCCCCGATGCGCTACAGTGCCGAGGCAGCCCCATCAGCACCCTAAACGCATTATTATATTGTACACGAAGGGCGCTGTACCTACTGTTTCTGGGTATATGATCGTCGACAACGATCGTCGATCACAAAAATCGAACGAAACCCCCGGTCTCGGTAGCTCAGCGGTCAGAACATTGGACCTCTAATCCAAGGGTTGGATTCCCACTCGAGCTGGAAGATTTTTTTCTAATACAATTTTATCTTGTTACTTGAATAAAGATTAATTTCATTTCCTTTCAAAAGTTATTAACTACAAAAACACAAATGTTGATAAAATTTCCACGAGCAGGATTTGAACCTGCACCCTTCTGACATTCCGGATCAGGTGCTCTTCCAATTGAGCTATCGTGGTTCTAACCAGCTCGCCGAAACACTTTTTACTTTGAAAGCCAAAGGCTCGTTAAAAATTATTTGAACGTTTTAAATAGCTTGCTTACTTCTTAACTGATCTTTAATATTTGTAAAAATATTATGATCGGATGTTAGTGACGGTAGTTGTTGACATTGAATGGGCGCCTTTGGCTTTCAAAGTAAAAAGTGTTTCGGCGAGCTGGTTAGAACCACGATAGCTCAATTGGAAGAGCACCTGACCCGGAATGTCAGAAGGGTGCAGGTTCAAATCTTGCTCGTGGAAATTTTTTCAACATTTGTGTTTTTAAAATTTGTTCGCAACAAAATTTGAGTTAAAAATTATTTGAACAAGTTATTAGGTAACTGGTATACTGTACACTATGAACTATCATTCAAAGACAATAAGAATTAAGATTCAAAGTAAAAAACCAGAATGCGTAATGCGTGGATTAACTACGATTTCGGGCAAGTCTGCGCGCAGGCATGAATCACCCGACCTTCTATGGTTCGTCGCAAATGTATAATTATTCACTTAATCCGTTCTTACACGACGCTACTTGAAAAAAACTAGTTACAAACTACAAAACATTTTATACTAGAAAAAACCAATTAGTCTCAGGATATTCGAGTGGGATCGAACCCTGATTGGATTACCGTTCCGATGCTCTCCAGCTCGGTTTTTTCTAGTAAAGAACTACAAAATTCAAATAATAAAAATATTTGTAAGCAATCACGTCTTTATCGATTGTTTAATTGTTTTTTTATATATGTTGTGATCGTGTGTTGTTTTTATTTGTGATGGAAAGTGTCCTTTTATGATAGGGCATTTTCCAATATTCTTGACGCTGTAAGGAAGAAAAGAATTTAACACTTGTGTTCCGGCAGCTAGAGATAATATAGCCAGTGCCTCACTAGTTAAGGATCCCGGGTGAAGTGCGATACCATCGTTGGCCTTATCATCGCTTAACATCAGGTGAGATCAAGGCACTGTGCTTACCCGTAAAATATATTTAACATAAAAAAATGTTGATTAGATACCTTTTAGTGCTTCTTAATTTATGTTAAAAATGTAATCCACTCCTGCGCATCACACTTCCACCAACTGTCAAATTTCCTCAACAGACTTTGAACTTTATGTACTTATAAGGCATATGGTATAAGGCGGCCAGCTTTTGCGATACAAGGACGTGTTGAAGAGGCATATGAAAAGATGCGATATCGAGCCCTCGGAATGGGAGTCGCTTGCTGGAAATCGATCCAAATGGAGACGCCTCGTTAAGCAAAAGATCTACGCCTTCGAGGATAAACGTGTAGAAGAGATGGACTTTAAACGAAATGAGCTTAAAGCCCGAACACCTGCGGCTATTTCCTACAATTATCGCGGTGGAATCTTGACCTGCCCTAAGTGTGACCGCACTTTTCTCGCAAAAATTGGCTATATTAGTTACTTGCGAGCGCACAAAAGGGCAGATCAACAGAACCTCCGTGACGGCAGTCCATAAAAGCGGTCGCTGTAGCCGGAATCGGCTAGGAGAGTAAAAAAAAAAATCATTTATTGGGTAACTTAAAGGTAGGTACAAATAGCAAAATTCCAACATTCAAAATTCAAAATCATTTATTCAGTTTAGGCTACAAATAGCTCTTATGAATGTCATTATGCCATCGGTTCGTAAGTCTACTCTGGGCGGGAGATCTTGTACTGAGAAGAACCGGCAAGAAACTCAGCAAGTGTCCAGATCTTTTCTCCCTTACATCGTCAAAAATATTGGAAAATGCCCTATCAAAAAAGGACATTTAATTTAGTTTGCAAAAACACCATTTACCAGTTGAATTTTTACAATGTCATACAGTACTAGTAAAAGTCAAAACCTGTCTAAGAAAAAACAAAGTTAAACTATAGTTGATAATAATAAAAATAAGACAAGTATGCAAGAGCAGACCAGCCTCCACAGGCGGCACCCGTTCACGAGTATGACATAATGAATCAGCCAACGCTTCGCTCAACCATATTTTAGGGAATGTAACGACCCGACGCACATGCCACCACCGCAGAGACAATAAAGAGAGCATGACATACCCAAGCTACTCTAAATCAAAACTAATTGAAATGTTTCTCTGACTCTAAATCAAAACTATGTGTAGCAGTGGCTGGAGCCTCCTTTTAGACACAATTTGGCTGTTTCAAGAGGTTCCGCTCTTTCTTATCTCTAAGGTAAGTATACATAGAAGGATACATAGAGAGAGTATACATATGGTTTAACATTTATTGTAGAAATTTGATAATTCTAGATAGGTTGATGTGCCGACACTCATTGGTAATTATAGTTTGTAAATAGTTTGTTTATAGTAGCGTGGTGTGTGAAGGGCTTAAGGTGCTTTTTGTTTAATTTTTTTGATCGGTGTCTTAAATAATATTTTGCTTACTTATTCCACAAAATAGGAAGACTGCAGAAGGTAGGCTGCGTTCAAACGTGCTCGGGCAACGCACATATAGGCAACCTATCACGGACAAGGGATCTCGGAACAGCTGCGCCTGCGCTTAAACTTTTTGAAGTGAAAACTTCTTTAGCGGCGTTGTGCAGTTTTTGGAATGGGTAAAAAATGTTAAACTCGCGTCAGGACACGTGACCGTCAGGACACGTGACCTGATCGAAAATTCGTAAGACGGATGGAGAGTAGAGGAATGGGTAAAAAATGTTAAACTCGCATCAGGACACGTGACCTGATCGAAAATTCGTAAGACGGATGGAGAGTAGACAGCTAGCGCGGCGTAATATAAATTTTTAATATAACTTAATATAACTTTTTAATGTAATATAAATTGTCATGTTTGTGTACGATAGCCCAATAAATAAATATTGTATTCTACCACATCAATGAGAGTACTTTTATACTGACAATTACAGCAATTCGTGCAAAATTATTCCTTAACCATTCCAAAATATCAAAAATGCACAACGTTAATATTCAAGTTTTCACTTCTGCCGGCACTCCCAGAGTGCAACCCGTGATTTTTTTTGAGAGAGTTTGTTCGAAGAAAAACGAAAAGAAAAAGAATCGAGTCGAGACAATTAAAAAAAAAATTTGGGCCATAAAGATACAAAATGAATAATCATTGTTATTACTGAAGCCTAAGTAACATAGTCCTAATTAAAGGTGTATAATATTACCAACGGTATTGACTTTTAGAAGTAATACACCTATTGATAAGTGAGAAAAAAACGTCAATTTCATAGGTAAGGACCCAATATTAAGATAACCTTCTGGGTCTCCGTATTCTGTGCTTATTCTATGTTAGTTGCTATGAATCAGATAGAAGCGTCTTGTTTGGTAACTCTACGTTACCTAATTAACGCAAGACTGTTAATGAAATTACTTTTTTTCTCTCATTTAGCACAATTTTACGAGTTGACTTTTTTATAGCTTTTTGTGTGGTTTGCCCCGTGTCGTTCAGTAAATATATGGGACTTTACCGACACCTCACGCGGACTTCGTGTGGCTGTTCGTAAGAAGTATTCTTCGAAGCGCTCCCATTTTGGAGCGCCCCAAAACTATTCCTCGAAGCGCCCCCACGTTGAAAATTAAGGAAGAGCATGAAGTAAACGTAATATATGATATCGATGACCTTTTAAAACTCATTTGTGCATCATCACGAACACTCTAATGTGTCATGTATTTATACGATAAGGGATATTAATAAATAAAACGCAAACATGTACAAAGTGACGTTGCACTGTTTCGTTTCACTTTGGCTCAAAACAAAGTACTTAGTTACTGTCTCTGAGTGGTAGAGCCACGCTGCGTTGCAGCACGAAATGGGCCGGCTCGCACAATGGCACTCGTTGCTGTTGTGTTTCGTCTGATGAGTGAAAGTACCGGAGGCCCATCTCTCACCCCTCCCCCCACCCAATTCCTACTTCCTCCTCAAGATCCAACTCCTTCCTCAAGGCCGGCAACGCATCTGCGATTACTTTGGTTTTGCGGGTGTCCATGGGCGGCGGTGATTACTTTCCATCAGGTGACCCGCCTGCTCGTTTGCCTCCTTTTAATATATTAAAAAAAAGTTGCACTATTGTTCGACTTTTGTTCGACATAATAAAAAAAACACACCAAAGGTAGTGGCATAAGTGGGTTCCTGCCGTTATGCCAAAATTATTTTGACAAAATTTCATTATCCAAACTAATTTAAGCAACCTTTTTTTTACACCAATACAATATTTGGAATGATTTTATTACGCACATTTTCATTTGGTCGAGTTTTTACTCGGCATCATATTACCAATTATTTAGGCATTTGGTCTTTTATCAATAGATTTATTACAGCAAACAATCTTTAGACAATAAACATTTAGTCAAATTGTTTGTTATGAGGAGCGAGAACGAGAGTAAAATACGTTAGAATCTATATATTAATATGTGAAGCAAAAATTTTGTACCCGTTTTTACGAAAATTGCGCGGACGGAGGAATATGACATTTCGCAAACTTATAGTTTATATAAAGAAGGTTATCCGAATGTTAATATTTTTTTTTATTATGCATAATAAATACATTAAATCAACAAAAACAAAATTACACACACTGCCATGTATTTGACGCACACGCATATGTATAATTCATTTGACACACACGTATTATTTGTCTTTAAAATGCGGCCGACATCTGTCAATGCCAATCCAAACTCACATTCTATCTTTTTTAATTTTTCATTGCTTAGGATACAATCCGTGCAGCCTTAATAAAATTACGGTCTAATTTCGACCACTACTGGGCGACCACTAGTAATTATAGATGCTTCTTTGAGGGAGGCCTTTGTCCAGCAGTTGACGTTTTTTGACGTGACAACGTCTTATAATTATAATATAATTCGATAGAGCCGGCTGCACGCACGAAAAAGTTCGGCGTTACCTCGCTCTGAGGCGTTCCATGTAAGGCTTGAAGTGCAAGAAGCACAATCGGCTGAGTAGAAATTTAGCCGTGCTGCTGTGCAAGCCCGTGTCCGGCATCGACACCGCGGTACTTACGATCGGGCGATGGCGATGGCAATGGCGATGGCGATGGCGATGGCGACGGCGACGGCGACGGCGACGGCGACGGCGATGGCGATGGCGATGACCCCCAACACCCCCCGACACCCCCAACACCTCCCGACACCTTCTTAAGACGTTGTCACGTTCAACTATCGTCAGTAAACCGACTTTACAGACAACCAATTTTTGACTGAGATGATAATGATGATACCGAACTAAATTATTTTGAATTTTGTTTTTCGTTTTTATGATTTTGTTGCATATTTGTTACTTGTCAAACTAATCTCTTCATTATAAGACATTAGTCAACGTTGACAGTTAACAAAAGAGTTCAAGAATGTTTCGTTATAATCAAATATGGAAATGGGCAGTTGTTACATAAAAGAAGTCAGCCTATAAATTATACGGCTACAGATGTGAAGTAATGATTTTGTACCCACTTGTAGCAGTCTTCGTTGTTGCTTAAGCTTTATTGGACTGTATATATTGTTTAGGGTTTGCGAGTACATTTAAACACTGCTTGGAGTTAAAAGGAAACACTAATAAGGTCGACTGATTATATGAAAAGTAGAAAAATCAACGTTTCGTAGTCCCCTGTTTCCTCCTCCAAAACTGGACCGATTTAATTACTTTTTTCATTTAAAATTAAAGGAAGGCTTTGGCTGTGTCCCTATGTTTTGCTTTTTTTCATAAATTAGAGATAGAAAATCAAATTATGCTCAACAAACTATTTGAATGAAGTAATTTAGCATTTTTACGTCACCTTATGAACATCTGACATGTCATGGTTTAGTTAAATAAGACGTTACAGCTTAAAACGGCTGTGCGGCGTAAACGCTCTTAAGACGCTGAACTTTATTAAATCAAGGAATGTAAAGAAGAAAACGACAATTTATTAAATAATTTTTAGGTAAACAGAACAATACTACATTTTTTTAATTTTGTTTTTATATGAAGGAGGCAAACGAGCAGGCGGGTCACCTGATGGAGAGTAATCACCGCCGCCCATGGACACCCGCAAAACCAGAGGAATCGCAGACGCGTTGCCGGCCTTTAAGGAAGGAATAGGCTCGTTTCTTGAAGATCCCAAGGTCGTAACGATCCGGAAATACCGCCGCCGAGAGCTGGTTCCACAACACTGTAGTTCGAGGCAAGAAATTAAAAGAAGAAGCTTCTATCTATATCTAAATCTATACTACTATATAAATCTGTAAGCTCTGTGAGTACATGCAATTTTTCTGACAAATTTTGAGATAAATATTCGTTTTATGACTCACTAACACCAATTCTACGATTTTTGAAATTTTTGTCTGCCTGTCTGTCAGTCTGTGTTTGTCTGTCTGTATGTCCTCTTATAACTCAAGAACGGGTAGCATAGGATATGTATTGGTTATTTTGGAAAAAAAAGTAGCATAATGGTCAGTGCAGCCGCCTGGATTGCGGAAGACCCTGGTTCGATATCTGGCTGGGTCTGGTAGCCATTTAATTTTTTCACTGTTTTTTATAAATATTTAATTCAGCTTCAGTGCAGCAATTAGCACTTAAAAATAAAAAGCAAATCACATTTTAGTCCCTTTAAAAGTAACCTCATGTCCCCAGTCACGAATTATCCATAAAATAATGCAGTTTTAAATTATAATCCCCCCGTGTGGTGCCGGGGGTAAAGAATTGCACCACCCCATCTCTTTCCGTGGGTGTCGTAGAAGGCCACTATGGGACCATTCCAGAGGATGGGCAGCAGCGTCTCTCTGTGATTATTCTCACCTTACTGCGATCGCCAACCCGCCTGCCAAGCGTGGCGATTATGGCAAATTCCCCTCAAAATTATTTATCCTTGAGGGAGGCCTTTGTCCAGCAGTGGACTTCTTTTTGGCTGAGACGATGATGATGAAATTATAATCCCATTTTGTTCGCTCATTCTTTATTTTAATTAATTATGTCGTTATTAATGACTACTGGTTAATGTGTGCAGTTGAATTGCATAAGAAAAACAACAAAACATGAAAAAACAAAAGGAAAGTAAACGCCTACGCACTTTAAAACGAACGACTCAATCAATACGAACTTAAGTACTTAAGAATACATCTCAAAATTAGCAGAGTAATACCGATTTTTTTTTTGTTTTACTAAAATAATCTCTTTTAAAATAAAAGTGCATTACATTCTTTTTACATTGTAATTTGTAATATACTGTATACTCGCTTTTGAGTGGGTGACCTATGATCGCACGACGGGCGGCTCGGACACTGTCGGCAATGTTCGTCTAGCTAGATGCGCGTGAGATTTTGGTTATTGTTTATATATGCCTAGTTGTTTTTCAGATTTTTCTGTGCTTACCGCCTTCAAGACAATACTGTACTTACCTACATACCAATTAAGTTTTTGCGTACGAAATGTGTAAAGACGATCTTAGTGTACGAATAAACCTTTCTGGTTTCTGTTGCACTAATAATTTGTAATCTTGTAATAAGTTTTGTTTAGTAAATAAATAAAAATAAAAAAGTCAGAGAACAGTAGCGCACATTTGCGCACCACGCGGGCCCAGTGCGGATTGGTGGTTGTTAATGACTGTTAATCCAGCCGGGACTAACGGCTTTGCGTGCCTTCCGAAGCACGGAGGAGGTCGAGATGATAAATTTTTGGTCACCCATTTGATGACCGACCCTTGTGAAAGTTGCGCGTTAACCACTGCGCCATCGAGCTCCTCGTAAATTATATGCCGTTACCAAATTATGTTATATACATACAAGTTTACAATGACTGAAAAATAGTTTAAATTAGAAATACCTGTTGGAGTGATTGGAGCATTTCAAACCCATGCTGTTTTGTATTCTGTGTACTCAGACACTTTATAATAAGCTTTTTTGTAAAGCTTTACATGAATGGTTGTTTTAATCTATATATTAATACGTAAACTAAAAACTTTGTACCCCTTTTTACGAAAATTGCGCGGACGGAGAAATATGAAATTTCGCACACTTATAGTTTATATAGAGAAGGATTACAGAATGTTATTTTTTTTAAATTATGCATAAAAAATACATAAAATCAATGAAACAAACATTACACACACTACCATATATTTGACACACACGAACATAGTCTACTACTAGGTGTTATAGGTATGAAAAGAGTTTTGAAAAGAGTATACATATATACTCTTTTCAAAAATTTCAAAAATGGAAGAGGAGCGGCCGAAATCTGTCAAAGCCAATCCAAATTCACATTCTATCTTTTTTAATTTTTCTTAGGATACAATCCGTGCAGCCTTAATAAAATTACGGTCGAATTTCGACCACTGAGCGACCACTAGTATCATTAAATTTATAAGAAAATGTGACCTTCCAAAAAGTTTTTTTTTAAGTCCAGAGTTTTCGTGTACCTCTGATCTGTTCTCAGGCGTGGGCTCGCAAGATCCCAAAACGTAGCAGCTTAAGCAGATCCGGATTCGTTGCTTCGTTGACGCAGATAAAGCCCGTTGAACCGTGTGACAGAGGAAAGGTTCCGTTGAGATTTCTATTTGTTTACAAGTAGTCGTCGGCAGGGCTGGGAAACCGGTTAATTTTTTGAACCGGTTTCACGAAATTATGCATGGAACTTTATTAAAGAGGTTACGTTCCATTGAACCGGTTTTTGAAACGGTTTACAAAAATATGGATTTTTTTTAATAAACCGGTTAAAATTTAAAATAATAAATATTTGATTTACGTTTTCGACCCATATTGATAGGATGCGTGCAACTATCAAAATGAGATAGCGCTCGCGACGCAACACTGGTGCGCGCCGCACGGGTATTTCGTCTAACTAGCTACAACAAGTCGCAGCCAACGATCGCTAGAAATAAACCGGTTTATTTAGGTTCGAAATATGGCTCCTATTTGGTTTCGCTCCGAACGGTTCTTTACGATAGTACAGGTTTTACCCTAATGAAACCGGTTAATTTTGAACCGGTTTCAAGCCCTGGTAGGCTACTCTTGACGCAAACTCAATCTCAATACAATTCCAATGAGATTAATATATATCGATATTGGGATAAGTTTCGCAATTTCGGAACGCCCCATATCGATAATAATTTGTTCACTCAATTTCCACGCAATTTAATTCCAATGTAGCGCTATTATCGCTTTTAAGAGTGCCATTTGAATTTTTTAGATTTGGGATTGGAAATTAATTATTGCAATTGTGTTTCAAGAGTAACCCACCAGGTCGTCGGTAGCCGAACGGTGGAGCTCGGGTTGAGCTCGGGTGGAGCTCGGGTTGAATGTGAGCAATCGTGGTCGAAGTCGTGGTGAGGAGCTCGATGGCGCAGTGGCTAACGCGTCCAGTCTGCAAGTGCTTTCGCAAGGGCCAGTCATCGGATGGGTGACCAAAAATATATCATCTCGAGCGTGCACGAGTGAAACGAAACAGTTTTCGTCACTTTTCACAATAATCTCAATCAAGTCCCACATTATTACTGAAACTAGAAGTTTGGGGGACGATCATAATTTATTCTTTTATTCTTTTGTATTATCAACACATGGATCTCTAAAGCCGAAAAACAAACGTTGCGAATGCGTCCAAAAGCGTAGAGAACCGATTAGTTACGGTGATAATCTTGTTATAGATCGCTTTAAACGGAGGTTAAATAACTTTGGCGCGCTGCCATTTTGGAAACAACATGGCGGCGAAGAAAGTCAAGCGAGTGCCTTTGATTTAACTAGTATTATATGGTTTTTTTTTGACGTGACAGTTCTTTAAAACGTTAACCTATTTTTTATTTGACCTGCGCATGAATTTCTGTAACCTAAAAAGTTATTAATAAACACTGAATTGACGGAACAAAATAGTGACGTCATAGCTTTTATTCCCCTACAATTTTTAAAAATATAACTTTAAGAGTTGCTAAAAGTTTTCCCTATTGACTGACCAATTAACTCTCAGAACAATTTAAGCTTTAGATATTATTCTGAGAGTCAACGTAGCGATGAATTGATTTCTATGATGGAGAATTTGCATTTGGTCGGTAAATAGGCTAATAATTTATTTTTTAATTATGTTTTATTCATAAAGCCAGTGTTGGTAAAACAGGCTACTCTTTATTTTAATTAGGATCTTTAATACTTCCACGGAAAGGTCGACAACCTTAATTTTTTGTTAACTTAATATGGCTCAGATCTTATAAATAAAGCTATTATTTTCGATCGCAGAGTAGCTACAATTACTTATATAAAGTTTTTATTGCAAACTAAGAAGTACAGGTGAGGAGCTCGATGGCGCAGTGGTTAACGCGCCCGGTCTGCGATTGCTGTGGTTAAGCAACTTTCGCAAAGGCCGGTCATCGGATGGGTGACCAAAAATTTTCCATCTCGAGCTCCTCCGTGCTTCGGAAGGTACGTAAAGCCGTTGCTCCCGGCTGCATTAGCAGTCGTTAACAACCACCAATCCGCACTGGGCCCGCGTGGTGGTTTATGGCCCCTCCCTATCCATCCATAGGGAAGGCTCGTGCCCCAGCAGTGGGGACATTAAAATGAGCTGATTATGATGATGATGATGAAGAAGTACATAATTATGATATTTTTACCTACCGACTTGACCGGCTCCTCGGTAGCTCAGCGGTCAGAGCATTGGGCCGCTTATCCATAGATCGTGAGTTCGAATCCAACTCGAGCTTCCAGAGGCTGGTTGTATTTTTAGTAAAATTTATCTTGTACATCTGATGTTAGGAATCACAAATGGCTTGGAGGTACGTGGATACGCTTGTATTATGGCGACTTTTCTTTTAGGCTACTAAACTTTGCAACCGATTCAACTCGCGGAGCTCTAACTCTGCGGAGTATGTGGGGTTAGCCTGATGGCCGACCCACTGAAAACCTAGGACTACTAGGACTACAGCTTGCGGGATCCTAAGAACCTACGCACCACACTGAGCCCGCGTGGTGGCGAGAGGTGAGAGAGAGAGAGAGAGAGAGAGAGAGAGAGAGAGAGAGAGAGAGAGAGAAAGTACCAAAATACCAGGCTATCATAACCCACAAGAAGATAAACCTGGCGTAAGCTACGAACTTGGGGTAAGGCGGGAGGTTGAAGTACCAGGATATCATGAGTTATAAGGTTTATGACCCGTTCTCCATGTGGTGTATCCATCCTTTTTTTTTTGAGAGAGTTTGCTGATTGCTTTAGACGGCATTTTGAGCTTCACCGGGTTTTTTTGGGGGCGGCGAGGAACGTAAAGGGTCCCTCAAGCCGTGTGAAGCGAATCACCTTCGGAGGTTTTCTAGAGGGAACGGCATCGCGCACTAGTGCGCGTCTCCGTGTTCTACTAAATTCTCCGAAGGGTTAGGATCGGATCGGGGGGCGGAACCACCCGAGGGCGCCTCTAAAGGCTCGGACCTCGGCTCGGGTAGACCGGGCCGTGGAGGAGAGAAGCGCCCAGGTACATATCTGTACCTGGTATAGAGCGCGTGTGAACCGGTTCTTCGTACCCTTGTTCTACGAGTACGGTGTCTTGGACCTAAGCTAGTGTGCATGTTTACTGTATTCTGTAAATGTGTAGTGACATTTAGAGGATCGGGCGGGAAAGGTGTATCCATCCATAGGGAAGACGTGCTCCAGCAGAGGGGACATGAAATGAGCTTGTGTTGATTATAAAATCATATACCGTACAATTGTTTCGTTTGTAACATTGTAAAGATGGACGTCTGGGTTTTTGAAAAGGTACCTACCGCTTTTTTCACAAAAGCTTGCTTGCATGACTAATGCAATGCATTATTCATAACGTGTTTTCTGGTAAGAAATTAAATGATGGCCGTGTACTCGAGCTAGCGGATATTTAACTGTAAAATTTTACCATTTCGGTGAAAATATTATTTATTTTAAATAGTCTTGGGTTTTGGGGTGACGTCATGGTTTCTTCCCAAAGCATTTTCCAATATTTTTGACGCTGTAAGGGAGAAAAGAGCTTGACACTTGCTGAGTTTCTTGCCGGTTCAAGTACAAGGTCTCCCGCCCAGAGTAGACTTACGAACCGATGGCATAATGACATTCATAAGAGCTATTTGTAGCCTAAACTGAATTCTTCTCAGTACAAGGTCTCCCGCCCAGAGTAGACTTACGAACTGATGGCATAATGACATTCATAAGAGCTATTTGTAGCCTAAACTGAATAAATGATTTTGAATTTTGAATTTTTGAATTTTAAAGACACACACACGCAAACTTATATCTTACGGGTAAGCACTTGCAAGGACGTACCCAGTGGGGGGTTCAAGAGGTCCGGACCCCCCCCAAAGTGTTACAACTTATACACATACGCACACTCATGTTAGCGTCGCTTCCTGTATCTACCGCAGGCGTTGCGAGATTCTTTTCAACAGTAAAACGTGTAAAAACATATTTACGCAATAAAATGGGCAATGATCGTTTAACCAGGTTAGCGAATGAATACAAAAACAAACCTAAAAGTAGTGCACAATAAATAATAGATGTTTAAATGTTCAAATAATTTTAAACGCAAATTTTGTTGCGAACAAATTACAAAAACACAAATGTTGAAAAAATTTCCACGAGCAGGATTTGAACCTGCACCCTTCTGACATTCCGGATCAGGTGCTCTTCCAATTGAGCTATCGTGGTTCTAACCAGCCCGCCGAAATTATTCAACACTTTTACTTTGAAAGCCAAAGACGCACATTCAATGTCAACAACTACCGTCACTAACATCCGATCATAATATTTTTACAAATATTAAAGATCAGTTAAGAAGTAAGCAAGTAATAAATGTTCAAATAATTTTAAACGTAAATTTTGTTGCGAACAAATTTTTTTGTAATAGATGTTTGCCTAGTGTGAAGGTCCGCAATGTTTGAAAAAAAAATCCGGTTTAGCAGTTAACAAATTAAATCCATTAGCGGCGCTAGTGTGCCTTACCCTTCGCCTTAAGCGTTTGTAAAAAACAACAATCCCTTTTAAAAAAGGTATAGGCCCTGTTTATTGTAACTCTTAATTCTACGGAAACTTCTACTGCAACATATTATTGCACTTCAATGAACACAGCTTCATAAATACAAATGCATTGAAAAAACAGCAATAACGCCAGCCTGATAGGAATTGATTGCTTCCAGCAAATACAATGAGATTGTTAATTACAGACCAATCACATTAATTACTTCGTTACAATTGTCTCCTTTGTTAGTAGGGATGGGATGGATTGATTAATTTTAAATCAATGATCGATTGCGCAGTGGTTAAAGCGCCCGGTCTGCGAGTGC
Organism: Eudonia mercurella; assembly: GCA_963082485.1. Classification (NCBI taxonomy): domain Eukaryota; kingdom Metazoa; phylum Arthropoda; class Insecta; order Lepidoptera; family Crambidae; genus Eudonia; species Eudonia mercurella. The sequence goes on along the minus strand of OY720052.1, from coordinate 8,152,187 downwards.
TGAGGTTAAGCAACTTTCGCAAAGGCCGGTCATTGGATGGGATCCGTGCTTCGGAAGGCACGTAAAGCCGTTGGTCCCGGCTGCATTAGCAGTCGTTAACAACCACCAATCCGCACTGGGCCCGCTTGGTGGTTTATGGCCCGTTCTCCCTATCCATCTATAGGGAAGGCTCGTGCCCCAGCAGTGGGGACATATAAAAAATGAGCTGATGATGATGATGATGATGATGATGATGATGATGATGATGATGATGATGATGATGATGATCGATTATTTTCCCTTTATTATTATTGTTAACATTGTTCTGATCTAATGATTGGTAGCTAAAGCACTCGTTTTATGGAAATTGAAACTTTTACCTGATGTAAATTTGTTAACTTTTAATTTTGTTTTTTTACATGTTTTGGTTGTTTTCTATATTTTTTGTGTTTATTGTAATGGAAAGTGTATGCATGCAGTGGATAGCAGGCTAAGGCTATGATAGGGCATTTTTAATAATTGAACCCGCGACCTCTGGGTAATCTACATATAATTTACATATGTATTAAGGTAGGCTTCGTGTGACGAGAATGAGACGGCAACGGGTGTGAAGACGACTGATTATTCAGCCACAAAGCAAGCGGTACACTAGGTAAGTGGGACTATATTTCTTAACCTAATGAATTGACTTTACGAACATGACCAGGCTCATAAATACATTTGAGAAGACGAAACGATAGCGTCATTTAGAAGTTTGGTTAAGTAGCGCCATCTAGTAACAGTAACCGGAACTAATATTCACATTGAGATGTTTAGAGTTTCTTATGTTTTCTTATTATTTACACTGCGTATAATAATGATGTGTTACACATAGACATTTTAATTGCATACATTTAGAAGCAAGATTCAGAGCCTTTTATGTACTAACAACACATGATGTTGTGATCTGTCCATTTGTAAATGTTACAAAACTAGCATAGGTACTAATACTAGCAATAATTGCATGTTAAAACTAACCTCTCAATAAGTTTTTTTCAAGACTACAACTAACCTTTTAATTTTAGTTTTCTTTTGTTATTTTAAACATGACTTATAATTTGGATCATTTTGTGCATGCATCCTAAGAGTTATAATCCTAGATTAATGTTAAGTGCCAAAATATTGTTATCCTCTAGTCCAGTCTTTCCCAAAGTGGGCGATAACGCCCCCTTGTGGGCGCTGAAGGCCTAGAGGGGGGCGACAAGGGGCCCGAAAAAATTGGAGGGCGCTGATGTGATTTATAACTTCAGCTACTTCATAATTTAAAATTCACTGAAATTAAAATCCTCCTTCTACACATGCACACACATTTTAATGCGCTCACAACGCTAATTTTATTTTAAGATATTTGGTATGTAATAGCTGTCAAACACTGAGAAATGTTCTTGTTTAGAATATAGGTTAATTTAAACTCCAGACTAATATGTTAATGAGGTTTTTAAGGTGAAAAAAATGGGGGGCGCTACAAAATAACTAATTTTCAAAGTGGGCGTTAGACGAAATAAGTTAGGGAACCTCTGCTCTAGTCTGTCGAAACGCCATATTATGGTACGTAACAACTGATTTAACCATTGTTATACATTATGAACAGACGAGTGTATGTAAACATTTCAGTATCCGTGCACTCGAATTTTTAGGTAAAACATTGTCAGTAAGTGGGTTATGAATGACTAAAAGGGCAATCGGACTTCCCTTTTAGTTGTAACTATTTATAACATGATTGTAACTTGTTTTGTGTGCCCTTAATAAATAAATAAATAAATCTTATCTACTAAACCACAGAGGCGGATAAAAAAAAGATTGATTGGAACTTAAAATGATTGATCGATGAATCGGAACTATTGAGCGCTACATTTTCCCCTCCCTATTTATCAGAGACATAGTTGTCAGTTTTTTATCTCCTCATTCCCTTTGATAATTTAATAATGTTATATTTACATAAGTACGAAATGACGCATCCTATGGAGCATGGAATAATCGCCGGTCAATCTTGTAGTTGTAAGTTGTAGCATTTTTTTTGTACAAACTGTCAATCTTTGACTCTTATGGACAAATGACCGAGATTGTGAAACGCGATAATAAATGTCTTGGTAATTTTTCAAATGCTTCCTTCTGGTTCGAATAACTTATTTGCATAAATTATTACGAGTACAGAGAGGAGCTCGATGGCGCAATGGTTAGGCATAAAGACTCCACCTAGAGTAGAGTTTTGTTTACTATCCGTATTCATTGGGATCGTTTACTTTTTTTTTTGAAGTGAAAACTTCTTTAGCGGCGTTGTGCACTTTTTGGAATGGGTAAAAAATGTTAAACTCGCGTCAGGACACGTGACCGTCAGGACACGTGACCGTCAGGACACGTGACCGTTAGGACACGTGACCGAGTGGCTGTAGCTGGCGCGGCGTAATATAAATTTTTAATATAACTTAATATAACTTTTTAATGTAATATAAATTGTCATGTTTGTGTACGATAGCCCAATAAATAAATATTGTATTCTACCACATAAATGAGAGTACTTTTATACTGATAATTAAAGCAATTCGTGCAAAATTATTCCCTAACCATTCCAAAGTATCAAAAATGCACAACGTTAATATTCAAGTTTTCACTTCTGCCGGCACTCCCAGAGTGCAACCAGTGGGTTTTTTTTTTGGAGAGAGATTGCTGATTGCCTCATACGGCATTTTCAGCTTCACCGGGCTTGTTTGGGGGCGGCGAGAAACTTAAATGGTTCCGTGTGAAACGAATAACCTTCGGAGGTTTTCTAGAGGGAACGGCATCGCGCACTAGTGCGCGTCCCCGTGCCCTACTAGATTCTCCGAAGGGTTCGGATCGGATCGGGGAGCGGAACCACCCGAGGGCGCCTCTAAGGCTCGGATCTCGGCTCGGGTAGACCGGGCCGTGGAGGAGAGAAGCGCCCAGGTACAGACATGTACCTGGGCGCTTCTCTCCTCCACGTGTCCGAATTGACACTATTTAATTTACTGACGATTCGCCACTGATGGGCAAATTACTCCATCATTGAAAACAAATCATCATCGCTAGGTACCATCATCATCATCATCAGCACATTTTATGTCCCCACTGCAGGGGCACGAGCCTTCCCTATGGATGGATAGGGAGAACGGGCCATAAACCACCACGCGGGCCCAGTGCGGATTGGTGGTTGTTAACGACTGCTAATGCAGCCGGGACCAACGGCTTAACGTGCCCTCCGAAGCACGGAGAATCTCGAGATGATAATTTTTTGGTCACCCATCCGATGACCGGCCTTTGCGAAAGTTGCTTAACCACAGCACTCGCAGACCGGGCGCGTTAACCACTGCGCCATCGAGCTCCTCGCTCATCGCTACAATTGATGGGAATTGCCTCAATCACCGCGCTTGTCAAATGCGGATTGGGTTCAATCACAAACCCAGGCTATGAAATGGCTAAATACGAAATCTGATCCGGGAACGCTTTTTCACTCGGCCACCGAGTTGCGCGCTATAATGGTCGGTTTTTCTCCCTCACTGATGTAATGCTCGAATCTACTAACGTTACATTACATGCGAATGCTCTCGGTGAGGGAGCACCTTTACGGGTTAACACATTTCCTTCATTCCACCTAATCACCTGATGTTAAGTGATGATAAGGCCGAAGGTGGAAGCACACTTCACCCGGGATCCTCAACTACTGAGGCACTGGCTATCTTATCTCTAGCTGCCGGAACACAACAATGCTACAAACATTGATGTTATGGCGACATATTTAGATAAAATGGTGGTAGCTAGCCAGGTGGACAAACAAGTTCTACCACCAACCAAACCGAGTACACAAACATGTATCCCCCACTGGGAATCGAACCTGGGACCACTAGACCACAGAGAGCGGGTAACTTAGGTTTCTTTTTATTCAGTGTAATTCTTGAGGAGCTCGATGGCGCAGTCGTTAACGCGCCCGGTCTGCGAGTGCTGTGGTTAAGCAACTTTCGCAAAGGCCGGTCATCGGATGGGTGACCAAAAATTTATAATCTCTAGCTTCTCCGTGCTTAGGAAGGCACGTTAAGCCGTTGGTCTCGGCTGCATTAGCAGTCGTTAACAACCACCAATCCGCACTGGGCGCGCGTGGTGGTTTACGGCGCATTCTCCCTATCCATCCATAGGGAAGGCTCGTGCCCCAGCAGTGGGGGCATACAATGAGCTGATGATGATGATGATGAATTCGTGAATGCCTAGTGTGAGTTTTGTTTACTATCCGTATTTATTCGATTACGTTTACGAAAACGAAAACTTTGTATGGCAACATATTAACTTTTCTCGTATGAGTTATTCAACACTACTTACTTTTTACTTTGAAAGCCAAAGGCGCCCATTCAATGTCAACAACTACCGTCACTAACATCCGATCATAATATTTTTACAAATATTAAAGATCAGTTTAAGAAGTAAGCAAGCTATTTATAAATGTTCAAATAATTTTTAACGCAAATTTTGTTGCGAACAAATTACACAATTATGATCGGATGTTAGTGACGGTAGTTGTTGACATTGAATGGGCGCCTTTGGCTTTCAAAGTAAAAAGTGTTAAATAATTTCGGCGGGCTGGTTAGAACCACGATAGCTCAATTGGAAGAGCACCTGACCCGGAATGTCAGAAGGGTGCAGGTTCAAATCCTGCTCGTGGAAATTTTTTCAACATTTGTGTTTTTGAAATTTGTTCGCAACAAAATTTGCGTTAAAAATTATTTGAACATTTGGAAAATAGAAATAAAAAGAACAAATGCATTTTTTTCTGTATATTTTTAAGGAATGCTTTAACATCGATAATATGTTTATGGTATACAATTCAGTTAGAAGCGACTTACTGGTGGAATTCTTGAATTTATTAAAATTTAAGCATTCACGGTAAAGTAAATATTTACATAATTATTAGTAGCTCCAAAAAAAAGTATGCTTCTAACTATAAAAAACAGTCTTTGTACAGCCTCTAATATCTAAACCTAATTACACTTCACTCTAGGAAAATTGTCTGTTTCTGTCCAAATTCATCAAGACATGCTATCGTAGTGGCATCAATTATCGACACTTTAAACCCAGTGTTCAACACAGTTTTCGCCGCCAAAAATAATATACATTTCTGGCGCCAAGTCGAGCAAAAAGCGGCACGGCCATCGCATAAAAACACAATGTATCTCACAAGTAATACATCTATTATATTAAATTAGATTGTTTAGTGCGATTGCCAAGTCAATCTATTTTTTTAAACATAAAAGATTTTTAATATTGATATGGTCACTATAAGATGTTGTTAGGTTAGCTAATTACGTAATAACTTAAGACTTAAGTCCCTTAAGTAGGGACTGAATAAATTAACCGACTTGGTATTACATGGACCTCACAACATTTTACGGTAGAAGAACTGAGTTGCGAGACTTGGTTTTTTTTTACAAGTTTGTTTTTGATGGCTTTAAGTTTTACGGAATGACTGCTAGGAAGCAGGTGGTCGGTATTCAGTTGTTGTTGAACCCTATTTTGAATAATTAAACAAAAAAATGTCGATCACTGGCGCCACTCCTCTATTCTAAAACGTTAAATTATTTTCTTATAGTGCTGTCTCTTTCTGTCTATAACAAATAAATGGGACATCATAATTTATACAGGGTGTCTCAAAATTAGCACGTCACACTGACACCGGAGGTGGGCCTCAGATGCGTCGAACAAGCCTAACTTGTCCATAGAAAAGTTTGAAGTAAATTTTTTTCACAGTTGTTGCTCAAAGTTGAAGCCATTATTTTGTGTGATAATAAAGTTAAGAGAAACTATAAATTTTTCGTTCTGCACATGACTTTTCTACTAAATAATGTTGTTTCATCATTAAGTAACTATTCGACGTAAAAAAAGTTAAATAAAGGGCTCTATAAACACAAAAACTATCTAAAATTGGTGATTATTTTAAAATACCTGAAATTGGTCATATCTCTAAACTCATGAAACTATTCTATGGACAAGTTAGGCTAGTTTGACTCATCCGAGGCCCACTTACCTCCGGTGTCAGTGTGACGTGCTAACTTAAAGACACCCTGTATACAAGGTTTCACATTAGTACAGACGCCGGCACATCAACTTATCCAATACTGTCAAATTTCTTCAATAAATGTTTAACCATATGCCATATATGTACATATATATATATCTATACTAATATTATAAAGAGGAAACCTTTGTATTTTTGTATGTATGTATGTTTGCAACGAATAAACTCAAAAACTACTGGACCGATTTAAAAATTCTTTCACCATTAAAATGCTACATCAGCGCTGAGTAACATAGGCTATATTAAAAAAAAATACTAAAAACGACAATTTAATTTTTCCAATACAAAATGATTTGTTTGTTTGGTTGTCATGGAAACCATTGATATATTTAACTCAATGATGGGAACAGTCAAAGCGGTACGAGGTCCGCCGGGTCAGCTAGTATATATAAAAAGTTATACATAATATACATAAAGTTCAAAGAATCTTGAGGATATTTGGCAGCATGTGGTAGTCAGATGGGCAGGCATGTGTATCAATTACCAACACATTTTAGAATAACAACAGTACATTTTAAACTCTTCAAAAGCTTGTACCAACTAAAACGCGTTTTAGCTGTTCGGTCGACTATTTTGCACGTAAATGTATTTATAAAAAAGTATTTTTTAAACAAATATCAATTTTAAATTCAATAAAAACATGAATTTAACTTATTTCAAATCGTTATTTACAATCGATAATGATATGACAATTTTATCTCAGTTGGGAATCGAACATACGACCCCGTAGTTCATTCGCTTCGAATCCCGTCTGAGGCAGTTCCTTCAAGTATTATATTAAAATTATTATCAAAAACTGTACTACAAAAAGAGATTTCATAAAATACTAGTATTTTTTTATAAAAAACTAGTTTTATTAAATATAATCTAATCAGTATATAACACATTTTAAAGTGATGTATGTTTAAAATAAGGCACATAATTCTTTTACATTAAAGATCACTGGATGTAAAATTATATACATTACAAAATAGGCTTATTTTATGTAATAGTAATTATAATTGACATGTTTACATTAAAATTGCCTTTTTATACAGGATGTTTGTTAAAGGTGTATAATCCCGAAACATAACTATGCAAGCAAGTATAAAGAACACTGTGATAATATACAAAATTATATTTACGTAGTTTTAATTTTCCATTTATTTTATTACATTATATTTAAATCTCTTACATCGGGCAAACAAAGAGGAGTGTAGGAACCCGCGTTAAAGAACATATAGCCGACGTCAAGCGTAGGCGTGAAAATAAGTCTGCAGTATGCGAACATGCCCTAGAGGGGCCCAACCATTACATCAGATTTGATAAACCACTAATACTCGCTAGAGAACAACGATTCATTCCTAGGATGATACGCGAGGCTATAGACATTAAAAAACATCCTAATTTTAATAGAGAAGATGGTTGGAATCTACCACCAGCCTGGGATCTCATCATACAAAATATTAAATCCCAGCACCAACACCATACTGCCAGACCAAAAGATACTGTAAGCTCTTTCTGCGTAAAACGGTACGCACCTGATTAAATTTAAATGAGGGTATACAAGCTACTAACTTATTATGAGACGACCAACACCTCAGTCTCCCTGTGACCTCGGACCCTGCAAAGGGTTCGAAACGTCAGGATAAACATTAAAAAGTAATGTGTAAAATAAACGCGAGTAGATCCGTCAAAGTTGTTTCATTTACATTATATTTATTCAACTCTGACCATGTTTAAACTTCTGTTTTTTTTGGACAATGAAATTGTATAACAATGTATCAGCTAGACCTAGGATTGCCACTTTGCAATTTTACTCAGTAACAAATGACCTCAATATCTTGGTGCTTTTCAGGTATTGTCATAATTTTACGGGGCTCCATGCCATATTTGGGATTCTAAAGATATTACCAAACACCCTGTATATAATTAATAAGACAATTGACAAGTGTTTACATCAATAAGTTTAAATAAACAGTGCTTATAAATAATATCTTTACTGCTCAGTTTTAACAAACTTTTAAGTTTAAATTATTTCACAAAAAATAAAATTAAAAAAGACATGTATTTGATATCGAAAACATTGACACTTGAGTACAGAGAGAAAATTTTAAGTAACTTACCAATTTACCACTAACAACCAGACTCGAAACAAATAATATTACTTCTCGAATATATTGTATATCTTTCAATGCTTTTGGATTTACAGTCGAATCCAATAATATGACAACAATAAAAAACCCTGTCACTCTTATGCAAAATGGTTGCCATGGAATATAAGTCAACAGAAGTTACTTAGACAAAGTACACACTCTTGCACCTGACTACTCAAAACTGTAAATTTTCTTCAATAAATTTTGAACCATATGCTATATACATACAGTTCAATATCTATTGCGGGAATGGTTGTCTGATGTGTGGTAAAAATTTAAAGATCCAAAGTGTATTCGATTTAGATCTCGTATGTGTTGTTACTAAGACATAATTATTAACTTTAATTTATTATGCAATTGTAAATTAAATATTTATATTAGTGAAGTCATGCGCGTTAGGAGCGCATAAGCAAGCAGCAGTGATCATAAATGTACGTACACAGAGGTTACTGAACCACTAGGGCTGTGACTTGTTTATTTTGATGTGACGTCACAATAGAAACATCTATATATTAATACGTGAAGCAAAAACTTTGTACCCTTTTTTAAGAAAATTGCGCGGACGGAGGAGTATGAAATTTCGCACACTTATAGTTTATTTATAGAAGGATGACAGAATGTTATTTTTTTTAAATTATGCATAAAAAATACTTTAAATCATAAAACAAAATTACACACACTACCATGTATTTGACACATAGGCATATATACTCTTTCCCAAAATTTCAAAAATGGAAAAGAAATCTGCCAATGCCAATCCAAACTCACATTTTATCTTTTTTAATTTTATTGCTTAGGATACAATCCGTGCAGCCTTAATAAAATCACTGGTCGAAATTCGACCAGTGATTTTATTAAGGCTGCACGACCACTAGTTTAATTAAAAATTCCATAACAAATTAAAGGGGTGCAGCGCGGAATTTGAAAATTTACGTGTTTTTTAAGTCACTGGTGCTAGGCGCTGAATAGGTCTTATACATTAAAAGGACTAGTATAGGTTAGCTTGATCCTTTTACAAGGTCGTGGTTGTCTTGGAATTTGAAACAAATACCCAGAAACTGCATAAACAATACGTAAAATAATGATATATAAAAACTTATTTCTTCAGAAACTTTGTAAATATAGCACAAATGAAACAATGATCCGACATCAAAATGTTTGTATTGATATTCCGCAGGTCACTGTTGTCTTAGTTTTTAATAAAAAAAACATGAATATGAAAATATTAAGACTTATTATTTTTTAACCAAACGCCTATGATTTTACGAAAGTAAACATTGGTCTAATTAAATCAGCAGCCTACTCTGTGCAGCCATGAGCGTGCGTGCGTATGGTTGTCCCGCGCGCTGCCCCGCCACTGCCACGCGCCGCTCGCTCGCTATCATAAACAAACTTGAAACTTCCAGTTTTGCGTCCGCGCTGCACCCCCTTAAAGTAACTTTATAATTATGTCTTAGTAACTCTGCATACAAAATCTATATAGGATACACTTTGAATCTTTTCATTATTACCACACCTTTTTGTTGCACGTTGTATATTAATAGACTCGACTGTACGTTAATTAATGCGATTAACAGACTTTGGTTACAATTAATCAGATCATTCTTCATCATCATCATCAAAAACAAAGGAGATGTTTAATTTTGTGTGGAGAAAATGCCAACACCTTGTACACAATACCGAAAGATAGCTAATGTATGAAATAAGCTTTTTCGAAATGATTTTCTTTAAATAAATGAATAGTTTTCATGTCAGAATTATCTGAAACACTAAAATAAATCAAGATTCGTGATGGCAGCGGTATTCTGCCAATGTCAAGTAGCTGTCAAAACAACGTAAATGTCTTTCGGTTTCTTTTTACATTCTTACATAAAAACGATAAAGCGTATTGAAGTATTACTTATTTTAACTAAATACATGTATTTTTTACATTTTTTTTTGTAAATGTAAAGGGTCTAGGCATAAAAATTAAACATCTCCTTTACCTCAATATGGCAAAGATACATTTTCTACTAGTGAAACTACTCATACATAACAAAGTTACAGATATGTGACGACACATTTAAATACATAATACAAAGTTGCCCATGGCGTATAAAGTTACTTACACCAGGCAAAGTTACTTTTAACGTGTACTGTTAACCTATAACTGGCAAACTTACCTCCGACAGTTAAAATTACCCTCGACGCGCTAAGTTACCTTGTCTTTAGACAACCTTGGGTAAAGTTTCCCACATCAGACAAACTTAACCAAATTGGGCAATATTACCTCCAAATAGCAAAGTTATCCACAGTGGACAAAGTTAACCAAATTGGAACAACTTACCAAACTTAGGTAAAGTTACCCATTATCAACATCGGGCCAAGTTATCCACATTGGATCAACTTACCAACCTTAGAGTTACCCAACTTAGGTAAAGTTACCTACATCGTGCCAATTTACAATTAACGAAAAAAATCGCTTTTTCACGCCAACAACGTAACTCCATCAACAAATCAAATCAAATTACACTTTAACACAATATAATACAGCATAAATCACTTTTAAGTGATCAAGTCTCTCAATTTAGTCTTTAGTAACTTAACTTTTTTATTTACCGCACTCTTATAGTTCCCTTTGTCGACGTTTTTGACGCCGGTCCTGCCTTTCAATCTCTCGTCTAACAACTCGTAGAAGTAGGGTAAAGGTGTGTCAACTAAATCACTGTGTGTAGTTTCGAAGGGTAGAGAGTTTTTGGTAGGTGCAAAACGTGCACACATGTTTTGTATGAAGTGATTGAACATCGCTGTCTCGGTGAACCATTCTAGGAAGTACTGGTTCTGTTTGGACGATACGCCTTTGATGTAGGCGTCTTTCTGTGAAAACGAGAAAAATAAACTATAAGTATATAAAAAATGTTTAAATAATTTTAACGCAAATTTTGTTGCGAAACAAATTACAAAAACACAAATGTTGAAAAAATTTCCACGAGCAGGATTTCTTCTGACATACCGGGTCAGGTGCTCTCCCAATTGAGCTATCGTGGTTCTAACCAGCCCGCCGAAATTATTCAACACTATTTACTTTTTACTTTGAAAGCCAAAGGCGCCCATTTAATGTCAACAACTACCGTCACTAACATCCGATCATATTATTTTTTAGTTTTTTTTATATATAAAAAATCAAAACTTTATATTATATAGTTGAGGAGCTCGATGGCGCAGTGGTTAACGCGCCCGGTCTGCGAGTGCTGAGGTTAAGCAACTTTCGCAAAGGCCGGTCATCGGATGGGTGACCAAAAATTTATTACCAAAAAGAAATCTTGTTTCTATTAAAAAAAGTCACATAAAACAAATAAAACTGAATACGTACATCAAACAGTATATTCCCCTTGCCCAAATCGCCGTCTTTCAAAGCGCCAACCGAGAAATACTTCCAGAAATCCCCCAGAATGTCGACAAAGAACCTCAGGAACGCTTCAGAGATCATCACGTTCCTCGTTTTGATGTCATCGGACCTATCTTTGTGTTTGGTCGACTCCATTTGTAAAGAGGTCTTCAGGGATTTGTAGCTGGATGTTGGAAGAATTGTGGACTCATCGCCTTGGTAGAACAACACTTTGGATGGGCTGGTCAGGTCTATCAGCATACCCTGGAAATGAGGATGCAAAGATTTTTTTTAGTACATTTAACTGACAGTGAAGGTTTTATTGCAAGTGGGGATATTTTAATGGTTTAAAAAATTGGTTATAAATTAAAAATATAACTATAAACACAACTCAACTCGCTGAATGTCATAATGGGGAAGACAACATGCAAAATTGCAAAGTAGTACTTATTAAATCAACTCTCGAACAAAATCATTTGTATAATCATACCTTTTGATTTAAAAAAACCCTAAATATAATGGATCCGTAACTTTCCTGCTGGGAATCGAACCGATGGTCCACTAGACCTCAGAGGCGGTTTTAAAATATTGTCTTTTTATTACTAGTACTTGCTGTTCGCGCCAGAAACGCGACGGTGCAATCATTCGAATAAAGGATGCGCCGCACGAGCCGGACGGTGGAGCTAGATTTAAATTTCCGCTACCTACAACTACTTAATTACTAGCATCAGCTCCATCTCCGAGACGGTCGTGTCGTGGCCACGCCGTCAACGTCAGCTCGCCGGGTAAGTCAGCTCCCCATTCCTTACCAATCAGCCCCCGTCGCTGTACCGACTACCGGCAGCCGACACACTTGCTTTATACCGTTACAATTAGAACTAAAAATAAACAAACCACCTCCTCAAAGGTGATCCCAGCATAATCAGCGCTGGCAATCTTCAACATGCTAGCTAGAATAGCTGCCTACAGGTCACGCTGTATCAAACAAACAACAGCTCACCTCCTCAAAGGTGATCCCAGCATAATCAGCGCTGGCAGTCTTCAACATGCCAGCCAGTATGGGCAGCGGCGCTTCCAGCACGTCGCGCTGTATCTCCGCGGGGATGGCGGCGATCAGCGGCTGCTGCCACACGAACGGGTACAGCGCTCCTTGCAGCGCCTCCATGCAGGACGAGACCACGCTGGAGAGATATTAGGAGCTTAGTACTATTTCACATTGAACCTAGCTATACAAGGTCACATTTTATCAACTGCAAATATTTTGAGGATAAATTTAACAACATATATAAACTATTTTTATGAAAAACCTTAAATTTTTATACGCTAGTTTTCAAGAAAAACGCCAAAAGACATTTCGATTAAAAAATAAAGCACTTTCGGTAGTTTCAATTCAAAAGAGCCGAAACAGAGAGGCCGCAATGCCTTCACCGCTTACACGTGCCCCTAGTTTCATTCAAAAAAACCGACAGAGGCCGCTCTTAAAAATATTACCTACAATTTTTGTGTCAGGAAAAGAAAAAAAAAACCAGCCTGAATTTTTTTTTAATGCTAGAGTCTTATTTCTCTGATGATCTTATCTTACTTTTTTTTCTTTTTCTTATTTCTTATTTGTTTTATTTTTTTTTTAATTTGATGTTTTGGCAAAATATTTGCAGTTGATAAAAAGTGACCTTATATATCAATGAGTTAGATCCTTAAGGAGTGGCTAAAATAGGTGTCCCTATCGTTCTAGGTTCTCTAACGTAATAAAATACACTCTGCAGCGCCTCCATGTGCGAAGAGACCACGCTGGGGTGATATTACAAGGTCGAAACCACTTCTCAATGAGCACAAATCCACAAATAGGCTAAAATGGTTTATACGCCTTACCCTAAACGGTGGACACAACGGGGTAATTGGGGTTCTAGGAATTCGGGAAGGAACGCAAAGTTTGTATAAGCTTATCAACTGTGGACCATCAAATTTGTTGTTAAAAATTTTGTAAACCAATATTACTAATAAACCTATTACTACTACTATATAGCACTTTGAACGCAACATTCAAAATAATTAAAATACCTATGGATTGGTCAACTCAGCCAAAAGACGTCCACTGCTGGACAAAGGCCTCCCCCAAGGATATGAGGGGTATTTGCCGTAATCGCCACGCTTGGCAGGCGGGTTGGCGATCGCAGTAGGTTGAGGGTAACCTCAGAGAGATGCTGCTGCCCATCAAAATTCAAAATCATTTATTCAGTTTAGGCTACAAATAGCTCTTATGAACGTCAATATGCCATCGGTTCGTAAGTCTACTCTGGGCGGGAGATCATGTACTGAGAAGAACCGGTAAGAAACTCAGTAAGGGTCCAGATCTTTTCTCCTTTACAGCGTCAAAAATATTGGAAAATGCCTATCATAAAAGGACACTTTTCATCACAAATAAAAACACATAATATAAAGGACAATCACAACATGTAAAAAAAAAACTTTATGTTATTTAAAAAAAAAAAAAATTAAGTTTGCATCCTCTGGAATGGTCCCTTAGTCGGCTTTTACGACACCCACGGGAAGAGATGGGGTGGTGCAATTCTTCATCCCCGGCACCACACAGGGAATGGAATGGATTGTTAAATATTTGAAATAAAAACTTTTAATAGTTATTATTTTATAAGTAGGCCTAAAAAATAACACTCACCTGAGCTTATCGCTGATGATCACCACCTTCCTCTCCAGCAGCAGTGAGCTGAACACCTTGATCACCAAGCCCGCTCCGAACGAATCCAGCAGTATGGAGAGATTGTCTTCGTCTACCCGCGGTTCAATAGGCCTTTTTATCGTTCTGGTCCTGTAATATAATATATAAATAGTCAAAAAGTGGGTGAGTGTGTCAGTGAGTGAACGAGTGAATGAGAAAACGAATAAGTGAACGGATGTAATGTGTTTGATGAATAAACTAAACTATAAAAAAAATTAAGAAAAATTGGAGAGTCAGTGAGTGGTCGAGTATGTGTGAACTAGTGACTGAGTGAGCGAGTGGGTTAGTGAGTGAGTGGGTGAGTCAGTAAGTTAGTGAGTGAGTGAGTGAGTAAGAAATTGGGTGAGTAAAAAAATCAGCTAATCGTATCTTTTGGTTTCATTTCAATGTGTATTGGCCACGTTAACTTTAGAAAACAATATTGAATATACATACCTTCGACTCTCCAAGTTCAACATGACTCTTTTAGGATCATTATTGTTCTCCAAATCCAAAAATTTCCGCATATCTGTACCATCAACCAAACCTTGGTTAACTTCTGAACCATCACAGTTAACAGTTGAACCATTGAGAAGTTGGCTCGACTCTGAGAACCGGTTCGAACAATCCCGTTGGTTCGAATCTGCGAACCGGTTTAAGCTATCGCGTTGGTTCGAATCTGCGAAACTGTTTAAGGTATCGCGTTGGTTCGCATCTGCGAAATGCGAGCTAGCGTGCTGATTGCTTCTTCTTACATCTGGCATTGTCTTGCATTTCGCAATACTGTCTGCATTTGTTGAGTTTCGTACTCCTCTGTCTGTTATTAAATTGTTTTTGTATGAGATGGTGATGTCTTCGCCCGGGTTGGGGAAGTCTGTCTCGAATAGCTGCTGCAGTATTGAGTATATTTCGACTTCTGAGCTGCCGTGGTGAGATTCGATCTCTTGTAGCACCTGGGGACACAACAAGGGTTTCAATTACGATTAGTGTTGTGCAAAGTCAAATATCGATAATTTTAACGATGGTATCAGTAACGTTGATAGTTAATGGCAAATGAAATGAAAATAAATTTATTTGGGACAGAACAGTTCAAACATACAGATAAACATGGAAAAAATGATAGGAGAGTCCCAAAACGGTTCCGACTCAGCAAAATGCTAGCCTTGAGGTTAGCGCTAATCTTCTGTCGGAGCCGGTTTAAATGATGCTGCGATAGCAACACAAGCGTAACACATAAAATGTATAAAATATAAAACAAAAATGGCAGCTCTAAATATCAAAAATATTTAGATTGATCAGAAAAAAATAATAATTATAGGCTGTATATTCCGAATCCCTAACTCTAAAAAAAATTTAAACTAAGTGACAGACAATGACAGGCACAATGGTTATCGTTTCAGCAAAATTTTTAGAAAGAATACACACATCACAAATTAATGTGTAATATTGAGCTGTACATAAGCTACAAAATTAAATAGCCGATGAAGTACACAACTATTATACTTATAATAACTTGGTAAAAAAACATGTAGGTAAAACTTATGCGCACTTAAATTAAATTACAGAATAAGTCAAAATTTTCTAATATCTGTAGGTACATTGTGGTAGTTTTGGTTTGTAACAAAATTTATTTTATGTATTCTTTTGTTGATTATTTATTAAAAATGAATGAAACTGAAAATTGTAATTAACATAATGTAGAATTCAAATTTTAATGACTTGTCATCATTTACCGCCGAAATTAATAACCTATCTCTGGTAAGAGATAGGCCTATCTTAGTTTAGTTACCTAGCAACCGCTGTTATTTTCCGATAAATAACAGAAATCACTAAGCAACAAATCTCTAGTACGCCTATCTCTTGCTGAGGATAGGTTATTAATTTCGGCTGTTAGAGGAAACTATGCACACATGTACGGTATGGGAAATATATACCGTACATTTGTATGTACCAGAAAAACATTAAGGGTCTTACAAATAAACAAAGAATAAGCTTCGAATAGTTATTCCGTGTTCTGTCTCTTTTACTCTAATTTGAAATGACGTTTACATGACAGAAACAAAACACGGAATGACTATTCGGAGCTTATTCTCTTCTTATTTGTAAGGGGGGTAGGGGTATAATCTCTGTCCATCATTTTGCAAAACTTTTACTATGGGACCAACTCTGAAATTGTGAAAAACCAAACAGCTGTTTCAAACATTTTTATAGAGTTAGGTATTACATAATATAAGGTCACATTTTATCAACTGCACATATTTTTTATACGCTAGTTTTCAAGAAAAACGCCAAAAGACATTTTAATTAAAAAGAAAAATAAAGCACTTTCGGTAGTTTCCATTCAAAGGAGCCGACAAAGAGGCCGCTCTTAAAAATATTACAATTTTTGTGCCAGGAAAAGTAAAAAAAAAAAAAACTAGCCTGAATTTTTATTTAAAGGTTTTATTTCTCTGACATAATTAGATGTTTTGTCAAAATATTTGCAGTTGATAAAATGTGACCTTATATATGGATCAGCCCATAGTAAAAGATTTGCAAAATGATGGGCAGAGACTACTCTAAATTTTGTTATATATATCTATACTACTATATAAATCTGTAGGCTCTGTCTATACATGCAATTTTCCTGACAAATATTGGAATAAATATTCGTATTATGGCTCACTGACACCAATTCTACGATTTTGAAACTTTTGTCTGTCTGTCTATATGTCCTCTTATAACTCAAGAACGGCTTGACCGATCTTGATGAAAATTTGTATGTAGTAAGAACATGAGATTGTGCAAATGATAAGCTTTAAATGATGTTGGTAAACCTAATAATTATTTTATTTAAAATTCATTAATTCTTTTATTTTCGCACAGCAAAGCGGGCGGGCTAGTGGTAGATAAAATTTACAGTGATAATTAAATTTTAATCTTGTATATAATATGAGGAGCTCGATGGCGCAGTGGTTTACGCGCCCGGTCTGCGAGTGCTGAGGTTAAGCAACTTTGGCAAAGGCCGGTCATCGGATGGGTGACCAAAAATTAATCATCTCGAGCTCCTCCGTGCTTCGGAAGGCACGTTAAGCCGTTGGTCCCGGCTGCATTAGCAGTCGTTAACAACCACCAATCCGCACTGGGCCCGCGTGGTGGTTTATGGCCCGTTCTCCCTATCCATCCATAGGGAAGGCTCGTGCCCCAGCAGTGGGGACATAAATGAGCTGATAATGATAATATACCTTGTAGTAGAACCCGGGCGCCCTATATCTACCAATGAGACAGTAGCAAAGGGGCAGGCAAGTGGTGGCACCTTCAGGAAGCACGCGCCGGCAGTAACTGCACAACGAAACATATTTTATTTACAAAATAAAAAAAATTAAAATAATATGCAGTGTTAATTCCGCTAAATAACTCGTTTATACAGCTTGGATACAGTACGCATGTGCATATTTTTTGCGGGCGGTGCATATGTATTTCAAAATATGCTTAATTATTTATTTATTTATTTACTTATTTATCTATTGGGAAACAAACAGCGTTACAGTCATACAAATAATAGTGACACTTAGTTCTTACATAAGCCTAATTAGTTTCCACTTTTATATAAAACTATTGTTGAGAAAGGCAACGTTGCATGCTAGAATACAAGTTAATAAAAATTAAATTAAATAGTAGGTGTAGCCAGACATATTATTAGATTACAAAAAAAAATAACTTAAAATATTGAATTTACAATATTAGGTAAGTAACTTATATAAGTTGTACACTGTTATGTTTCATTTTTTTAAATCGATTTAAATTGACGTAGCTTAAGATTAAAAATATCGATATGACCGTACTTCAAATTATAAGTTTTTGTTGTTCTTGGTATTAATCGATTGCTTGCATAATTCGTCCGACACATAGGTACAGAAAATGTATTACAATTTCAATTAATACAACAATTAACAACATAGGATACTCTATCTCACTTATATGCAAGCTCTCTTTCTATAGCCAAATTCGATAAAGAATGTTTACCAACAAAGCGTTGCCAAGCAACCAGTGACAGGTATGTATTGACAACCTTTCCAGTTGGTCAACAGAAAAGATTTTACGTAAAAGATTTATTTATATTAAATATTGTATGAAAAAGACCATAGTACAATCATAGCTTAGTTTTAACCTATGTGAGTGAATAAATTAGCTACCTTGAAATAATTGGTAACGAAACTCAGCTCACTTATACTTCAAAATGAGGATAGTCTATCTCTCTCACTCGTAAGCACTCTCTCCTTCACAAGTGAGTAGTATTATTCGATAATTTCTCATAAATCTGTCAGTATGTTCGTCTTTACTGGCTAAACAACTAATCCAACTGTCGCAAAACTCAGCCTACTTATACCTTAAAATGTCCTTTACAACATAGGATAGTCTATCTCACTCACCCATAAGCTCTCTCTCCTCTCTCATCGGTTAAGACAAGAGAGTAGCATTGCGTTCCGGCCGCGTCCGCT
The DNA here is from genome assembly GCA_963082485.1 of Eudonia mercurella. NCBI lineage: Eukaryota > Metazoa > Arthropoda > Insecta > Lepidoptera > Crambidae > Eudonia > Eudonia mercurella. The sequence goes on along the minus strand of OY720052.1, from coordinate 8,133,394 downwards.
GCCCACTCGCCTTTCGACGCCGCGCTAAGCGTCTCAGGGAATATCAGGTTCTCTATATGGGGTGGAACTTGCACCTACAAGGAGATAAGATAAGTTAGACAAAAACTATCATACAAATATTGTTTTCTAAAGATTACGCTAACACTAATATTATTTAAATATGATGTTATTTTACTTTATTTTATCCTGACGCTTCAAATTTCATTAATATAATACAATTAGCTATAATAAGCTCTGGTAAACGAAATACACCGGATTGAAATAAAAATACTGTATAGTAAATAGCCTATAGCTGTCCCACTGCTGGGCAAAGGCCTTCATCATTGAAATCAAGTCATCACTACAATGGATGCGTATTGGCTTAATCCCCACAAAATACTGTATGCAAGTTACTTATTAATTATGAGAGGACAAACACTCAAACAACTGTCTCCTTATAACTTAAACACAACAGTCTCCTTATAACCACGGACCCTGCAAAGGGTTCGAAAAACAAAAATAAGAAAACATCAAATGTGTAAAATAATTACGCGAGTAGATCCGTAAAAGTGGTTTCATTAAAATATCACTCAAAACTTTTAAAAATGGAACTCTTTACCAATATTATTGTGTATGTTTTATGTACATATGTTTACATAATACAATGTTTATAAGTAATTTATAATTATTCTAAACAAACTTAAATACAGAACTTAACTTTAAAAAAAAAACAGAGAAAAAATAATTAGAAATTAAAAACTAAAGACCTATAAATAAAAGATGTCCTCCAACTGTGGGCTCATGGGAACGGTCCCAAGAATGCTGGCAACATTGCCCCTTTGGATTGCCAAACTAATACGCTGGCAAAGGTAGCTGCCAGCCTTCCCGTCACCGGAGGCCTCAATAAAGCGAAACTTTTAAATATATAATATGTCTAATAACTTGTAGGAACCTAGCTTAAAGGTATTGAATAATGTATTTAAATAAAATATTTTAGTCCACATTGCATGTCGTGGCAGCCTATAAGTAAGAGACGTTTAGCTGAAGTCCATTTTTGTACGAAAAAATTTTGCTTGTATTATTGGTTGGTTGTCCTATTAAATAAAATTATTAATAAATAACATCAATGTTTGTAGCATTGTTGCGTTCCAGCAGCGCTTCCACCTTTTCTTTATATATTATACTAGCTGTGCCCAGCGGTTTCACCCGCGTTAATTAGCGACTGTTCCACACCTATTAGTCATAGCGTGATGTAATATAGCCTATAGCCTTCCTCAATAAATGGACTATTCAACACAAAAAGAATTTTTCAATTCGAACCAGTAGTTCCTGAGATTAGCGCGTTCAAACAAACAAACAAACAAACAAACAAACAAACTCTTCAGCTTTATAATATTAGTATAGATTTTACAGGTAAGCACAGTGCCTTGATCTCACCTGTTGTTAAGTGATGATAAGGCCAATGATGGAAGCATACTTCACCCGGGATCCTCAACTACTGAGGCACTGGCTATCTTATCTCTAGCTGCCGGAACACAACAATGCTACAAACATTGATGTTATGGCGATATATTTAGATAATATGGCGGTAGCTAGCCAGGCGGACAAACAAGCTCTACCACCAACCAAACCGAGTATACAAACATGTACCCCCCCGCTGGGAATCCGGTCTAAACCGGTGGTCTTAACCACTAGACCACAAAGGCGGTTAAAACCTTTGGCCTTATCATCACTTAACATCAGTGGAAGTTCAACTGCTTCAAAAAGATAAAAAAAGAAAATCTATTCTCATCACTAGCTATTAAAAAAAAACTTACCTGACTAGGAAACACACTCTTCACATACGCCTGCCCCGTCATATAGTTCAGTCCAACCAGTAGACAAACATTAAATAAAGTCCTATCCCTAGGCTCAAACGTCAGCTCTATATCAACACACCCCGTCTTCTCATCTATGCTCAACTTGTCTATGCTCTCACTGTCAAAATCGTCTTTCATAGACAATATGTTACCGGAGGAATCGGTCAAATTGAATTTGGAATCTGTACTGTCCGCCATCTTGTTGTCTTTGGTCAAGTTCGTGCGTGACGTGCGGAAACTCTTCCACGAGCGAAATGTGTTGTACGGGTTGTCAATGATTTCCGATTTGTAGGAGCAGATTGATGTCTGGTGTCGGAACCTGTTGAAGAAAGATTTAGGTATTAGTAGCAATTAAATAGTCAGTAGAATCACCTTTTAAAAGATCCGGGGCTTAGGTAGCAATACTCACAATATTACAGAGTATTAATAAAGACTAATGGTCTTCCACGGTTGAAAGCTTAATTTATTTTTACAGAACCTCTCATGTTTCATTTCTACTGGTCATTGATTGCAATATCTCCTTGCATATTTACAATTACTAGTGGTCGCACAGTGGTCGAAATTCGACCGTAATTTTATTAAGGCTGCACGGATTGTATCCTAAGCAATGAAAAATTAAAAAAGATAGAATGTGAGTTTGGATTGGCATTGACAGATGTCGGCTGCATTAAAGACAAACAATATGTGGGTATCAAATACATGGTAGTGTGTGTAATGTTGTTTTTGTTGATTTAATGTATTTTTTATGCATAATTTAAAAAAAAATTAACATTCGGATAACCTTCTCTATAAAACTATAAGTGTGCGAAATTTCATACTCCTCCGTCCGCGCAATTTTCGTAAAAACGGGTACAAAGTTTTTGCTTCACGTAATAATATATAGATAAGAAAAATTTACACTGGACAAAATATTTGAATTCGTTAGTTGAAAACATCTGCCTGTTAAACAATACAGAAGTGTTAGTTAGTTAGTATGGAGTAATATAAATAAAGTAACCTATAACCTATAACTGCTGGGGAAAGACCTCCATCATTGAAATCAAGTCATCGATGAGCAATGGCTTAATCACCACGCTTGCCAAATGCGGGCTGTTGATCACAAACCTGGGTTATGCATCGAAAAATCCGAAACACACTTGGCACGAACTGAACCCGGGACGAGCGCCACTTGGCCACCGAGGCGTTAATAATAAAAACACTTAAAAACTAAGTATACTTAAAACAAACTGCCGGAGGCTGGTCTGCTCTTGCTTACTTATCTTATTTTTATTATTATTATACTCGTATACTTTAACTTTGTTTTCTTAGATAATTTTTGACTTCTAATGACATCTGTATGACATTGTGAAAATTGAAATTGGTAGGCCCTGATGTAATTTTTGCAAACTTAAATTATTATTATTTTTATTTTGTTGTATTTTTGGGTGTTTGTTTGTGATGGAAAGTGTCCTTTTGTGATAGGGCATTTTCCAATATTTTTGACGCTGTAAGGGAGAAAAAAGCTTGACACTTGCTGAGTTACTTGCCGGTTCTTCTCAGTACAAGGTCTCCCGCCCAGAGTAGACTTACGAACCGATGGCATAATGACGTTCATAAGAGCTATTTGTAGCCTAAACTGAATAAATGATTTTGAATTTTGACAAAAACAAGATTTTTTTTGGTTCCTTACATCCTGCGAATTCACGGAATTGACGACTTCGACCCCGCTCGCATGCGGGATCGAGATTTTGACGCGGAATTACATTCCTTACTTACCATTAAACATAAAGGGCAGGAGTCACAAATAACCTACACGTCACGTCTTTCATAAAGCAGTGAGTAGATTGACTTTAACTAGTTAAAAAAATAAAAAACAAAATGGCCGCCCACCTGGTGACTCTCTTGACGTGTGCCTGGTCCAAGTACGCCACGCGCGATGAGACGCGCCGCACGTAGTTCTTGCGCTTCTCAGTCAAACTCCTCGTGAGTTTCACTGAATCTGACAAAAAAGACAAAGTATTATTATTTTTTGCTTTTTGTGTATTTTCCGAGGCTTAACCTTCCGTGCACCACGTGGGATTTAATAGATGACCAGCATAATCATAAGACAACAAAACTTCCTTAGTAGGATAAGGGGACGCATCGACATGCAGGTATTTTTATAATGAAATAATGGTTACAAAATTAAATATGAGGAGCTCGATGGCGCAGTGGTTAATGCGCCCGGTCTGCGAGTGCTGAGGTTAAGCAGTTTTCGCAAGGGCAGGTCATCGGATGGGTGATTAAAAATGTATCATCTCGACCTCCTCCGTGCTTCCGAAGGCACGTAAAGCCGTTGGTCCGGGTTATTCCCTGAGAATCTCATTCCCCGAGGATCCTGTCCCGGAGGGTCACGATTTGTTTCTATCTTCATGAACTTAATCAATACTATGTTTAGCTTAAAAAAACCGTCATGTCCGCAGAAAAAGTGGTCAAAAATAATACTAATTACAAATATCCCGGCTGCATTAGCAGTCGTTAATAACAACCAACCCGCACTGGGCCCACGTGGGGTCACATAGGGAAGGCTCGTGCCCCAGCAGTGGGGACATAAAAATGAGCTGATGATGATGATGAAAACCACTATTACGGATCTACTCGAGTTTATCTTAAGCCATTGTGCAAAATAAAAACGAGTAGATCAGTACAAGTGAATAAAACATTCAAAAATATTGCTATTAATAATATTGGTTGTAGTACTATTGGTTAAATAATATTAACCGATAAGTGTTCGTGAGCGTGCATGAGTGTTGGCATATAAAATGGAACAGTGCAACGTCATTTTTCAAATTCTCTCAAAAAGTTCGCGTGAGATCTCCCTGAAAAACCTAAGCTTCGCTAATACTCAAAGGGTTTGGGGGAATATCATTTGTTATATCACTCATTATCATCAGAACAAGCACAGTACAATATCTCCATAGTTTTGACACTGGCCAAATGTACAAACCGCACCAGACCGATGTGTGATGTGTTCCCATAGATAGAGGTAAGACAGTCAGAGGTGAATATCCGGAGATAATCAAACGGATAGTCCCGGATCTCTGGTGTGGTCCAGTGATCACGGATCCGGATCAAACACCGAATCCTGGCGGCAAGTGAGGGGGATATGCTATGCTATGCTATGGGAGTATCCATCTTTCTCCTGAATTGTGGGACATAGGGGGGGGAAACCCCACATGCCCCCAAAAATGCCAGTGCCTACTTAGTTGAGGATACCGCTGCGCTTCCATTTTCGGACTGATCATCACTTAACATCAGGTGAGTTAAAGGCTTTGTCCGGAGGGATTAAACAAATATAAATACTGACCTTCGCTGGTGCTGCCGTCGGACTGGTCAGTGGGGAAGCAGCCAGGCCTGCGGTCCTCCATGCTGCAGGCCGCCGTCACCGTTTCGTATATCTCGTTCATGAGACGGTTTAACTGGAAAAGGAGAGAACAGCTTTCAATTTCCTGTTCACTTTTTTAATGAAAAAATTCGGCAACAAATCCGGCGAGTAGTCTGATGGGAAATGTTCTTCGCTGTCCAGTCACGAGAAGGTATAAACTCTTATACCATTGTATTAAGAGTTACATTTCACATTTTAATGCTCGTGACTGTCGATAGACATCTGCAGCATCTGGAAGCTGCTCATGCGTTACCGACTTATTACACGTTTCTTAAAGAATCTTATGTTATAAACGCATGGGAATCACCCCTGACAACTTCAGTTGAAGCTGAAGGAACGAACCAAGTTGGCGAATCAACAGACATCAGTAACAACAGACTTAGTCAGTAATTAACAGATGATATCATACAGTGGCAGCGAGTGATAATCTGACCTACCATTCCGTCTGGTAACTTCCTATTATTTAAACCAAATAAAATGAATAGTAGTTTAAAAATTGAAATGAAACAACTTTTACGGATCTTCTCGCTTCTCTTTTATATATTAGTTTTAATTAAAGTTTATCTTGACATTCGAACGCTTTGCAGGGTCCGTGGTCACAGGGAGACGGAAGTGTTGGTCGTCTCATAATTATTTAGTAGCTTGTATACCCTCATTTTAATTCAGTCACGTGCGTTCCGTTTTACGCAGAAAGAGTTTACAGTATCTTTTGGTCTGGCAGTATGGTGTTGGGGCTGGGATTTAATATTTTGTATGATGGGATCTCCGGCTGATGGTAAATTCCAACCATCGAATTGAAATTAGGATGTTTTTTTTAATTTCAATAGCCTCGCGTAGGATGAATCGTTGTTCTACAGCGAGTATTTGAAGTTTATCAAATCTAACGTAATGGTTGTGTCCCTCTAGGTTATGTTCGCATACTGCATACTTTCGCGCCTTGCTTGACGTCGGCTATGTGTTCTTTAACGCGGGTTCCTACACTCCTCTTTGTTTGCCCGATGTAACAGAGCCAACTTGTTATGCGATTTGAAATTTACCATTCTCAACTTCAAATCACATAACGTTTTGCCAAAGTTTTTTTTAACATATAAAATACATAATATATTTCTCACTTTAAATAACTATGTATAACAAAACAATAAACTACGTAACATCCCCGCTGGATCAAACCATACGATAACGGTATTTTAATTGCTTTTTTTAGTATAATTATTGCGTACGAGTCGATAACCTTTTCATCTGTACAGTCATCCACCCAAGCTCGATGATTTGATGATTTGGGGTTACATGAGAGTAAGTATCGGTAACACACTCTCATACAACCCAAACCTACACTCTCATAATAATAATAATAAATCTTTATTTCAGGCAACAAACAATGTAAAAGATGGTAAAAATACAGAGCGTCATAAAGCTTACATAATAATATACGCTCTCTTAAAGTTCACACGAAAACTGAACAGACTGCGGCGGTTCTTTACGCCGAACCAGTTGTGCCTTTTGTACAAGACACAGGTACGGTCTTGCGTGGAGTATTGCTGTCACATCTGGGACGGTTCCGCAAAGTACCTTCTCCAAGCCTTGGACAGATTGCAGCGTCGCACTGAACGCATTATCGGCAATAGTCGCAAATATTCTTGAATCTCTGCAACTGCGTAGAGATGTTGCGTCACTCAGCGTGTTTTACCGCTTATACCATGGCGAGTGCTCTGAAGAGCTCTTTGACCTCATCCCACCTTCTCCCTTCCTTCATAGGAGTACACGTGCTGCTCTTCGGAGTCACCGCTTCACTGTCTCAAATATCCCATCGCGCACAAAGAAATTTGGTGACTCGTTTCTTTGTCGTATCTCCAAAAGATGGAATAGTCTACCAGCACACGTTTCCCCTCCTTCCTATGATATGGGGTCCTTCAAAAGGGGCGTGAAGAAGCACCTTGTGGGCCGGCAGAGTGAGGTTAACTATGCTACGGTAGTTTTCACGCTGCACCAGTTATCTTCGCGTCTGGACTCCATTTTCATTTAACATCAGGTGGGATGGAGTCATTTGCCGAGCTATCTATTTTTAAAAAAACACGAGGAGCTCGATAACGCAGTGGTTAACACGCTAATCTGCTATGGCTGAAGTTAAGCAACTTTCGGAAATGCCGGTCATCGGATAAGTGACTAAAAATGTATCATCTCGACCTCCTCCGTGCTTCGGAAGACACGTCTTGCCGTTGGTCCCGGCTGCATTAGCAGTCGTTAACAACCACAGCCGCACTGGGCCCGCGTGGTGGTTTACGGCCCTTTCATTCTGTGGTGTTTCCATCTACTTATAGGGAAAGCTCGTGCCCCAGCAGGGGGACATAAAATGAGCTGGTGATGATTAAAACATTATAAAATCTAGTTTAAAAAACGAGCGATCCTTACAGTAGTCGCATATGATGTGTAACATTTGACATCTCAACTTAGTAATAAGCAATTTTAACATTATATTCTAAAAAAAATGGGTCAGGTGTTACATTATGTTATAACTATAAAATAGATGCAGTAAATACTCATTAGAAGACATTTGACATATCAAAATGACCTTTGATAGTCAAATGACACAATATGTCATATATAATAATAATAATATGTCATGTTCATAATATCAATTTTAAAGTTACAAAATGGCGCACCATTGCGCGCTTCCCCGACTTCCTGTTACACTGTTACACATACTTCCGTCCCATTTCACGAAATCACTCCCACAAATTGCTTACATAGAAAGCGAGCGGAAAGATGTTACACATCAAAAACATAGTTAAACTCTTATTATATTACTACTAACTTATCCTAACCTTCAGCAAACGATAATTAACAACATTGAAAAGCAACGTAAAGGCCATAGGGGCCAACGGAAAATAGTGTACAGACAGAAAAAGAAAAATAAATGACATAATTCGTTATTTCTATATGTCACTTACGCCTTCTCTTCCCCACATCTAAAAGTTGTCCTAAATAACTGTAACTATTTGCACAAAAAATGTTGGCAACCCTAGGCATTTTTTTTATACGTAGCACGGCAAATAGGAGTTATTTCACCTGATGTTAAGTGAATATGGTGCAGCGTGAAAACAACGCAGCATCAGTTACCCTCACTTTGCCGGCCCACAAGGTGCCTCTTCACGCCTCGTTTGAAGGATCCCATATCATAGGAAGGAGGGAAAACGTGTGCTGGCAAACTATTCCATGTTTTGGAGGTGCGACAAAGAAACGAGGCATGGGCTCACGTCAGTAATGTGACGGAGTTATGGGGATTGAACTACGATTGCTCGCATTCAACCCGACCATCTATCCATTCGGATTCCGACAATTAATACGAATATCTATACATGCGTCCATCCATATGAAAAAGTAAAGTAAATAGCCCTATAAATTGGTCCTTGAAACCAAGTCATCACGACAATTGATACTCATATAAAACTAAAAATATCGCTGGATTACTAACATCAATATTATAGTAAGGAAATCACCGAAATTTTATCTTAAATACTTATCCTTAATAATTTTATAATAATAGATAATCTAATAAAAACCACCTTTGCTCTCCATGTTGGATGGTTTAATACGACACAGCACAATTCACCTATTGTCACGGTTTTAAAATTAAACACTTCAAAACTTCATCCATCCAATCAGAGCACATTCGTATTTATTGAACACACATGTATAAATGTTATTTATTACACAAGAAAAAACATTGTATATAAATGTAAAAAAAAACTCTTTAATTATGTTAAAAAGCAACACAACACAAGCACGTCCTATGTCAAGGAATGATCTAATTCATTTAATCGTAAGCGGAGTTTCTTGTACAGATATGATTTTACGAGCAGTGATTGCTGATTGAGTGTGTTTATGCCAAAATGCACAATTTGTTGTACATTTATAAATACTAGTGGTCGCCCAGTAATCGAAATTCGACCGTAATTTTATTAAGGCTGCACGGATTGTATCCTAAGCATTGAAAAAATTAAAAAAGATAGAATGTGAGTTTGGATTGGCATTGACAGATGTCAGCTGCATTAAGTCCTCGCGCGCCATATGTACGCACGGTCGTACACAAGGTGGCCCGCTAATTATACCTACAGCGCGGGACGGGTTAAAGACAAACAATACGTGTGTGTCAAATTCATGGTAGTGTGTGTAGTGTTGTTTTTGTTGGTTTAAAGTATTTTTTATGCATAATTTAAAAAAAATATTAACATTTGGATAACCTTCTCTATATAAACTATAAGTGTGTGAAATTTCATACTCCTCCATCCCGCGCAAGTTTCGTAAAAACGGGTACAAAGTTTTTGCTTCACGTATTAATATATAGATTTTCGTATTTTTCTTCTAGTCGTGTCATTAATGTAATCCACTATGCATTCCATGGCAGCCTCTAATAGCAACGACACCTAGCTTTAAGTCAACATATTGTAATGTTCTACGTAACTATTGCTTGTATTTGGGTTTACTTGTCGGTTGTCCTTTAAATAAATAAATAATTTAGTTAATTTTAACGGCCTTACTTCTTCACGACCCAGAAACTGGACAAGCGCATGGAATTGTCTGCTGTGGCCTTTATTAAGTTATCTCTTGTGCAGGTGGATAAGAGGCAGGACAGCAGGTATCAAGTCGTAGTGACCAAATAATCAGTTTTCAAAGAGTATCGCATTCATCATCATCATCATTTTTGGCACCGCGCAAGCGCAAGCGTGCCAACATTCTTTACGAGAATCTCCGAAGCGTTCAAGTTGAAGGGAATGGATAAACCGAAAGCACCTTAAGTCCTCGGTTCCGATTCACGGTTCTTTGGTGTTTTGCTATATAATTTGTCTCATGATGGTCTGGGACGTGAAAATAATGTATCAGTTGCCTAATTTCCCGTGCATATCGTAAGAGCCGACTAAGAGTTCCAAGGTACTCGCACATCAGGCGATCGGCTGCAACCCGTCACTGATGTTATAAATTCCACCTCGGTACCCCTACTATCTACTTTCTACTCCGTATGGTGCCGGGGGTAAAGAATTGCACCACCCCATCTCTTCCCGTGGGTGTCGTAGAAGGCGACTATGGGAGCATTCCAGAGGATGGGCAGCAGCGTCTCTCTGTGATTATTCTCACCTTACTGCGATCGCCAACCCGCCTGCCAAGCGTGGCGATTATGGCAAATTTCCCCTCAAAATTAATTATCCTTGAGGGAGGCCTTTGTCCAGCAGTGGACATCTTTTTGGCTGAGGTGTCGGGTCACTTATGGCGTGTATACTTAAAATTGGCGATTTCAATGCAATGTCTACCGCTTTGTTGAAAGAAGGACGAGAAAGTATGTATGTAAAAAAATTGTTCACAATGTAATTTAAAACTTAAAACAATATTCTTAACTGATCATTCTGATCTTTAGATTTTTATATATATTTTTTTTATATTTAGTACATTTCGTGTTACGTTTGTGTTGCTATCGCAGCATCACCTAAACCGGCTCCGTGGGAAGATAGCGCTAACCACAAGGCTAGCATTTTGCTGAGTCGAAACCGTTTTGGGACTCTCCTATGCTTTTTTCCATTTTTATCTGTATGTTTGAACTCTTCTGTCCCAGATAAATTTATTTTCATTTCATTTGATCTTCGGACATAACCTCGATAGCCTAATGCCACACCAAGTGCAGGTTAGGTCTCGTTTGTAAGAGTTCCTCCATCACTTTTCCCAATTGTAAAAGTTTGCCTAATCCTGCGATCCTTTGCCATCCTAATCTTATCGCGTCTTGGCTCATTGCTCCATAACACCGTCCACCAATATAAACACATCGTCGGTTTAGGTCATTACAAAACGCTTGATAACACTATGTTTACATTCGTAGTGTTGTCATTGGGTCGGAGTATCGATAAGATACAGCTGACAGCATTATTTGTATACAATAGTTATCTTACGCGGGTTCACGTGTTGAAGATTATATTTTTTATTATAAGACGGCAAACGAGCAAGCGAGCTACCTGATGGAAAGTGGTTTTAGTTTTGAGTGCCTTTTTAAATGGCCTTTACACCGAGACTGGACGTTTTGTGGGCGGCAAGAAACTAAAGCTTCCTACCTCTATGATGATCAAACATCCTTACAGGGTTTCTAGAGGGGATATCATCATGCAAGCATGACCCCTTTCCCTACAAGACTCTGTGAGGCATTCGTATCGGAATCGAGAGTGGAAAAAGGCTAAGACCTCGGCTCGAGTTAACCGGGTCATTGAGGTGGATCACTTACTGCCAGAAGTCCGTAAGATAGTACGATGACTGATTGTCAAAAAAAAATCCATATTATTATCGATGTATCTTAATCCCCTCCCTACTCTATAATGTATCTCAATTATACCAATTACAAGACAAAGACACCGCCACACGCCACATGAGACGCGCCGACGCCAGTGATCGACTTAACTGGAATTCGGGGTTGCCATTTCACTGATAGTGTTCAATAAAGAAGTTACATTTAGGAGCAAAGAGTTTATTATCTTCACAAATGATGTCACACATTTGTTTTGTTTTTGGGAGCACTGGCTATGGACTAAAAAAACACAAAAACACTAAGTTGCGCGCTAAGAAGAATTCTCCAATAGGATTCGTCCTTTTTTTAAATAGAGTAATCTTATTGGTGGATATACAAATATTAAAGATTTGTAAAAATATTATGATCGGATGTTAGTGACGGTAGTTGTTGACATTGAATGGGCGCCTTTGGCTTTCAAAGTAAAAAGTGTTGAATAATTTCGGCGGGCCGGTTAGAACCACGATAGCTCAATTGGAAGAGCACCTGACCCGGTATGTCAGAAGGGTGCAGGTTCAAATCCTGCTCGTGGAAATTTATTCAACATTTGCGTTTTTGTAATTTGTTCGCAACAAAATTTGCGTTAAAAATTATTTTGAACATTTTATAAAATAGCTTGCCTACTTCTTAATTGATCTTTAATATTTGTAAAAATATTATGATCGGATGTTAGTGACGGTAGTTGTTGTGACACTGAATGGGCGCCTTTGGCTTTCAAAGTAAAAAGTGTTGAATAATTTCGGCGGGCTGGTTAGAACTACGATAGCTCAATTGGAAGAGCACCTGACCCGGTATGTCAGAAGGGTGCAGGTTCAAATCCTGCTCGTGGAAATTTATTCAACATTTGTGTTTTAGTGTGAGAAAAGTCGTCGAAATTGGTACAAATATTATAAAAGTCTTGGCCGAAACAGCAATTAGCAGTCTCGTTTAGTTAAAAATGATCCAATATTCCTCGGCCGACAACTGCTTTATTTCCGGCCTGGACAGCATTTTTAATTACATTATACAGTACAGTGATTTTGAGAAAAAAAAATAGAATAAAATGAAACTAATTTGTTCGCAACAAAATTTGCGTTAAAAATTATTTTGAACATTTTATTGGTGGATTTTTCCTCTGGGTGCCTAATGCGAGTTCATTCGCTATTCGATTACGTTAACGAAAACGAGAATTAGTATGGCAAAATTTTAACTCTTCTCGATTGTCGCCAGGAGGCGCAGCTTCAATGCCATACTAAATTTTGTTTTTGTAAACCGATTCCGTTCTGACGCATCACGACACGACACGTCAGACAAATACAAATCCACCTTTAGGGTGATCGCCATTCAGTAGTATTGTGACCAGAATCTTATCCACCATCACATCATCACCAAATTATGTCTCCACTGGTGTGGTGGGACACGAGCCCTATGAATTGAAACACCTCAGGGAGAAGGTGCTTTGGTGCCACACAGATCCAGTGCGTGTCCAGTGCGATGGTGGTTGTAAACTGAGGGTCGAGCGGTTGGAGTCCCGCCACAATGTAAATTTTAATTCATTTGTGGTAAGAGTACCAACCGACCATCTGCCGACCTTCATGAAAAGGACTATTGGCCGAAGGGTGTCATGTTCCGGCGGTTCCGAGGCCGGCTACCGGACACCACGCTGCGTCGCACGTCGCCGTCTTTACGTGTAGCATAATTAATAACATATAAATTACATATAATTGCACGAAAATATTGTTGCGAACAAATTACACTTTGAAAAAAGACAAAATGTTGAAAAACTTAAGTATTAAGTATTACTAGCTGCCCCGGCGGACTTCGTACCGCTTTGACAGTTTCCATCATTGAGTTAAATATATATCAATGGTTTCCATGACAACAAAACTAACAAATCATTTTGTATCGGAAAATTTTATTGTCGTTTTTTTAGTATTTTATGTATTTTTTTTAATATAGCCTATGTTACTCAGCGCTAATGTAGCATTCTAATGGTGAAAGAATTATTTAAATCGGTCCAGTAGTTTTTGAGTTTATTCGTTGCAAACATACTTACATACATACAAAAATACAAAGGTTTCCTCATTATAATATTAGTATAGATTTGTATGTATGTTCGTCTGTAAGGTATCTATTCTATGGGCTTCTTTGTATTTTACCATCTTGTACACTGTTTTGTTGCCTGAAATAAATCTAGTCTTATCTAAACTATTTACTACTAATGCAGTCGGGACTAACGGCTTTAGGAGATCGAAATAATAAATTTTTCAATACTCAATACTCAATACTTTATTGCATTCCATAATGTTTACACAATAAGATGGTAGGTTTTTACAATGGATCAATTATGGACCCTGTTGGGCACAGCACAGCTTACTAGGAGAGAGGAAGAGAGATTATTATTATTTTAATTATAATTATATCATATTTTTAGTCACCCATAAAATGACCGGCCTTTGCGAAAGTTCATTAGCTTAAGCACGCAGACCGGGCGCGTTAACGAGCTCTTCTAGATTCCTATCCAAGCTAATGTAATTAACAAAGAGCGACTATGGGTCATCTTCCCAAAATAGCCGAAATTGATTCAGTAGCTATCAACATGATTCCATTTGGCTGGTGACGTCATAGCCCTGCGACACATGAATAGGAGATTGCAGAAGGTTATCTTCATCCAAACGCGCTCGATCAACGCACACATATACAACCTCTCAGAGCGTTTTCACATATAGGCGTTTTAGTCGCGCGGCTACAGCGCTGCACAAATTCAAATTCAAAATCATTTTATTCAGTTTAGGCTACAAGTAGCTCTTATGAATGTCACTATGCCATCGGTTCGTAAGTCTACTCTGGGCGGGAGATCTTGTACTGAGAAGAACCGGCAAGAAACTCAGCAAGTGTCCAGCTCTTTTCTCCCTTACAGCGTCAAAAATATTGGAAAATGCCCGATCATAGCAGGACACTTTCCATTACAAATAAACACTAAACATACTTATAGAAGACAACCACAACATGTAAAAAAAAAAAAACAAAAAAAAAATTCTAGGTTAACAAATTTACATCAGGCAAAAGTTTCAATTTCCACAATGTCATACAGTACCACTACAGCATTCTAGTAAAAGTCAAAAATTGTTTTAGAAGAACAAAGTCAAACTATAGTTGACAAAACAAAAACAAACGTCATTGCCTTCAGAGAGTAACATAAAATTTTGTTTAAATTTTAAAAATTGTTTACTTGCTTCGGGGTGGCTCAAACTATGCCCCCTGCCTGCTAAAATATTTCGTACACACGTGGAATTGTTGGCACCTCTGGGCCTGCGCACTTTTTTCTGTTTCAGTGCATTTTTATTTGGGAACAATTTGAAACACAATATTGTTGTGACTGGTGGTGTCAGGACGCCACGCCGTTGCTCTAGCAACGACGTTCACATTGCTGCGCACGCAGCTCAGTAAAGGCGCGCGCATATTTGTCGGTGATTTGAGGCTGTCAAGCGTCAAGACGTCAATATGCCCTGATGCCTCTATCTCCTCCTCTATTTTAATCATCATTGTTGTTTTAGTACTTTTTACATTACTGTAAATATATTTTGTAGATAGGTAGGTATTTGTAATTTAATGTCGCAGGCCGTAGCTTCGACAAGTGGAGTGCAATGTCCAAGCAGTCAGTCAAGCAATACCAACGCTTCTTTTGATTTAGTGCAGTGTGATAAGTGTTCACGGCGCTTTAAGGGCGCTAGGGGTTTGAAAATTCATGTATCTCGAGCTCATAAATCCATCACACAGTCATCCACTCAACCCCCAAACTCGCCTCCAGTTGACAGTGCGGTTTGGGAGAGATTAGGTATTCTTAAACAAAGTTGCCCATTAATTAAAAGAATACCCCGAGGTGCCCGTATTTCAGTGGCAACTAGTCTCTCCCAAGCCATACGCAAAGTCATCTCTAACAATAATTACAATAGTTGGGAACATTTATTAACTTTCGCATTTCAGATTTTATATATAAAGAAAACAAACAAAAAATCATCTCTAACAAATAAAATAAAAGAGAATTGTGCCAATCTTTCACTGCAGCCCCCTCCAATCAATTCCCACGCAAAAAAGGCACCAAATCCAAATGCAATTTTGCAAAAGGTAGAGGAGAAGGCAGGTAATGGTGACCTGAGAGGGGCAACACAGTTACTGTTTTCTAGTGATGTTATTGCTCCTGACTGCTTGGATACTCGTCTGGCCTTAGAGGATAAGCATCCTGCCCCGTCTTCTTCACTTCGCCTCCCGAATGCGCCAGATCCATCCGATCAGCATGTGGTCACACATAGCGATGAGGTGTTTGCTGCTGTGATGTCTTTCAAGAGTGGTTCGGCGGGTGGTCTTGACGGTCTGTCACCGCAGCACATAAAAGATTTAATAAGCGGTGCCACCGGAGATGTTGGCCGTTCTCTCTTGGAGGACATCACTCATTTAGCCAACATTATGTTAGAAGGTGCGGTTTGCCCAGACATATTAGACGTACTTTACGGTGCTAACCTGTGCGCCCTCAAGAAGAAAGACGGCGGTATAAGACCAATCGCTGTGGGTTGCACTTGGCGCCGTATTGTGTCTAAAATCTGCTGCCGACACATTCTTCCAACTGTCACCGATTATTTCAGTCCGGTGCAACTGGGTTTTGGTAGCAGAGGCGGTTGCGAAGCTGCTCTCCACGCGACTCGCACTTTCCTCGATCAAAATGGAGGCGAAGTGTTATTAAAAGTTGACGTGAAAAATGCTTTTAATTCTGTAGACAGGGGCGCTTTGTTGACTCAAATAAAACAAATAACCCCTCATGTATACAATTACCTTTGGCAATGCTATAGCAGTCCTTCAAAATTACTGTTTCGTAATCACCCCATAAATTCTGCAGTAGGCTGTCAGCAAGGTGATCCTCTTGGGCCAGCCATTTTCAGTCTCGCAATCCATCCCATTATTTCATCCCTCTTTTCGAAACTAAACCTGTGGTATTTGGATGATGGCACTCTTGGTGGGGATGTGAATTTTGTCCTGGAGGATCTTCGTTCCCTCATCGCTAAGTTCAGAAACATAGGTTTAGATCTAAATTTCAGTAAATGCGAATTATATGTCTCTAACTTAAAATCGGAAGTGGAAA
Organism: Eudonia mercurella; assembly: GCA_963082485.1. Taxonomy (NCBI): domain Eukaryota; kingdom Metazoa; phylum Arthropoda; class Insecta; order Lepidoptera; family Crambidae; genus Eudonia; species Eudonia mercurella. The sequence goes on along the minus strand of OY720052.1, from coordinate 8,116,715 downwards.
AAACAAATATTATTTCTAAATTTAATTCTTTGGCCCCAAACATCAAAATTCAGAATAAAGACACCCTTTCCTTATTAGGCGCTCCCATTTTCTCAGAATCCATTCCGCCTCTCATCGATTCAATCTCCCTCAAATTCAACGGCATCGTAGAGCGCCTTTTAAATATCCATCCTCATATAGCTTTTACCATCATCCGTTTTTGTTTGTTTGCTCCAAAGGCTATCTATCTGCTCCGATGTTGTCCATTGTGGAAACATCCTAATCTTCTTCTATCACTCGACGCGTCCATTCAGAGTACTTTATCATCAGTTTTAAATTGTCATTTCGATAGCAAATCATGGACCCAGGCCTCCCTTCCCATCAGGTTTGGGGGCTTGGGTATTCGCAGTATAAAAGACCTATCACTACCGGCTTTTCTGTCTTCTGTACACAGCACGCTCACTTTAACATCTAAAATTATTCTTCCGTCCCTGGGCGGCGTTGAAGTGTCGTGCCTGTCGGAAGCCAGAAATGCCTGGTCTGCTATCTGCCAAAACTGCGACCTACCAACCTTCCTTAACTCCCAAAGACACTGGGACGAGCCGCTCTGTAAGATGACTTTCTCCGCGCTCATAGAGAGTGCTGTTAATGATAGGGAACGAGCTCGTCTTCTTGCCGTTTCGGAGAGGGAGGCCGGTTTTTGGCTACACGCCATACCTTCACCCAACACAGGCACCCTTTTAACCGGCCCTACACTCACTTTGTCAGTTTGCTTACGCCTGGGCATTAAAACAAATGAACCTCATCGTTGCCTTTGCGGGACTGAAGTGGATATTTTTGGGCACCATGGTCTTTCTTGCCAGCGAAGCGCTGGTCGTCTGTCGCGACACGCGAATCTAAACGACGTCATTCGCCGTGCGCTTTCTACCGTCAATGTGCCAGCTGTATTGGAACCCAATGGGCTGGCTCGTGACGATGGAAAGAGGCCCGATGGAATGACGCTCGTTGCCTGGTCGCAAGGTCGATCCCTGGTGTGGGATGCGACGTGCGTGGACACCCTAGCTCCATCCCACATTAGGGCAACTTCGGTTAGTGCTGGCGCGGCAGCTTCAGCGGCTGAGGACCTCAAAAGGCGTAAATATAGTTCTCTAAGCCTTGGGCACATATTTGCGCCGTTTGGGGTTGAAACTTTGGGACCATGGGGACCGGCAGCTCGAAAGCTATTTAAAGAAATTTCCGCTCGCCTTATAGAGACCACTGGTGACCCTCGAGCTGGCGCGTATTTTGGCCAACGTTTAAGTTTGGTCATTCAAAGAGGCAACGCCGCCAGCGTCCTGGGCACTCTCCCGCTTGGCAGCGATTTGGAGTCCCTTTTTTATTTGTAAAAATTATGTGTATATTTTTATTTCTATTTCCTTTTTTTTTTTAATTATGTTGTAAATAAATATAATTGTAATGTAAATAAATTATACTTAACTTTAACTATAGTGAATAATACTAAAAATAAGATAAGTATGCAAGAGCAGACCAGCCTTCACAGCGAATCCCTTCATATGACAGCGGCTGTAGCGCGGCTAACCGCTGAAATTAATAAACTATCAGTGATAGTTACCAGAGTAAGAGATAGGCGTATCTTAGTTTAGTTACCAAGCAACCGCTGTTATTTTCCGATAATTAATCTAATCTATCTTTTTTAATTTTTCATTGCATAAGATACAATTCGTGCAGCCTTAATGAAATTACGGTCGAATTTCGACCACTGGGCGAACACTAGTTATATGAATTTTTTGCTTTTGACATTTCTTAGTTACCCTTCGAGTGACGTCATATCGCCGGCGGCAAACTTAGCGTGAACGGGTTGTACATTACTTTACTTTAATTAAGACATTATAACAGGATACGTTGAAACAAGACTAAATATCTTATCTTATCTTAGTGGGGCCTGCCGAGGTTTCCCTCTCGCAGTAACACTTCGACCCATCGGGATCCTTTGTGCAACCCCATCCTTTCACTCTTCTTCATCTATAAAGATAGATGCCATAAGCTTGGCAACGTCCTTAAGAGCGAAGAGCCTGAAGTCCTCCGGTTTCAAATAGGCTGACCCCAGGAGTCCCATTCTTTTCCTAGCCAGGGAGTGGCAGTCACACAGTAGGTGCTGCATTGACTCCGTTTCCTCCCCAAGACTAAATAAAAAATATTAGAAGTTCAATGAAATGAAAGTGTTTAAATTGAAACTAAAATGAGTTATTGTTTTCTAAAGTTTAATTTACGCGAACACTACACATTGAAATGAAACAACTCTTACGGATCTACTCGCGTTTATTTTATACATTCGTTTTAATTAATGTTCAGTTTGACGGTTTGACGAACCCTTTGCAGGGTCCGATGTGTGATGTCTGATGTCTCCCTGTGACCACGGACCCTCGAAATGTAAGGATAAATATATGTATATTTAATGTATAATTTCGCTTATCAATCTCCAACCTACTAGTGTTCAATTAATAACGTTTGACAATAACGAGTCCCCTTTGTTCGATTGATAATTATTAATTAATCAAAATTGACATAATTGTGATAATTACTAATGTAATGGAAATATTCCTTGTCCCTATCACAGCCAGAACAATAAATGTTAGGAAACTTCTTTAATTAGTAGTAGGAGTAGTTGTATTAATTAGCCTATAAACTATCCCACTGCTGGGCACTATCATTGAAATCAATTCATATCTACAATGATGGATATTAAGTTTAATCAAACCCGGGTTACAAAATCCGACCCATACTTTTTTCGGCCTAGGATTCGAATCCAAGACTTCTAGATCCGGCAAAGGGCTTTGTCTCATTAATCATATACAAGTGGTCGCTCAGTGGTCAAATTTCATAACACATCATCTCAGCCAAAAGACGTCCACTGCTGGACGTCTGCCTCCCCCAAGGATATCCACAACGACCGGTTTTGCGGTGCTCGCATCCAGCGGCTTCCCGCGACCTTCACCAGATCGTCGGTCCACCTTGTTGAAGGCCTGCCCACACTGCGCTTTCCGGTACGGTCATAACACATATCGATACCTTTGGGTAGAAAGGTCGTATAAACCAAAACCCGACTTTTCAGGAGAGCAGAAAAACGTTTTTTTTTTTAATAAAAATTCATAATTTTTTTGTTTTTTAAGTTATAAAAAAATAACCAATTACAATTTGAGAATGAAAAAGGCTAAATCATCAAAACACATCTATCTTCTTTTGTTTCAAAGTTAGCTTGGATTTACGTCTAAGAAAAAACCAATTTATGGTTAACACACCCCATGAAAATGTACCTAAAAAAAACTGCATAGGTCGTATATCCATTTTTGGTAAGCTTATTATCACATAAATTATGGTCATTACGACGTCGAATTTAAACTAATTGTAAGTAATGTATTTAACTCGCTACGGCGTATATACCATTTACAATTAAAGACGATTTTTACGCCCTGAGTTAATATAAATTATGGTCATTACATCATAACAAAACTACAAAAAAAATACATTCGGCTTTTACGTTAACAATTTACGTTTTTTAAGCCGTTATGACCGAAATTTTCTGGGTCGTATAAACATGTTTTTTGCGAATTTCTGTATTTCGTATATACAGATCGATAGAGAAAAAAAATCTGAGAAAAATGGTATATATAACTCAATTTGGCCAAAATGGTTTATACGACCTTTCTACCTAAAGGTATCGATATTATACATAAATTTTATAATATGTTTATATTGATATTTGGTAAGTATATCCCTTCAAGCGTCGAGCGACCACCAGGTGGCCGATAACAATTAAAATTCTACTGTGTCTGGTATTCGCGCGCTCGAGCTCCTGTTTTATCTTTCTCCACCCCTTCTCCGTTTGAAATTTAACTATGCCAAATACCAAACACATCCGTGCGCGCTATTTTCTTAAAAAGATGTATAAAGCTATTTCTTCACGTATTAATCACCATCATCATCATGCACGACCCTTCCCTATGGATGTCCACACCACAGAGAGAACGGGCCACCACCACGCGGGCCCAGTGCGGATTGGTGGTTGTTACCGTATTAATACAAAGATATATCATTTAGGAAATTAGCTGGAAACGCTCTTTACTTGGCAGACAGCAGACATGCTACTTTGTACCCATTTTCTTAAGCCTAACCTTTTAACACACTTCCATTTAAGCTAATCTGTCATGTTAACAATACACGCTATTCATGGCATATACTACTGACCTGTAAACAATGAATGCATACAAATCTCAATGTAGCTTTTTGTCAAGGGAAAAACAACTCTATTAACTACTGTGGGTAAAGTAATCGACTTAATTAATGCTAAACGATGATTCTGTATGATGTCATTGAATACTTGTGGTAGTATTAAAGTACTATAGTTTTGTTACTCATTAATGATTAGGGGACGGGGTCGGACAATACGTGTAACACGGCGCTGCGCCGCTCAATTGCGCCAACTACTTCAAAATGTGTTATCGCACAGCGCAGGGTTGGCTTTTATTTTAACAGTCAGCTGAATTGACAGATCTAGCTTTTTTAAAGATAGAAGAAATAAAAAAAGTAGAATCAGGAAAGTAGTGATATTTATAAGTGAATACAGGAAATATTAATAAACGTTACTTATATACAATACAATACCTACATATTTTAGATTTTCATATAAAAAGTAAATGACAGAATACGTTTTCGTTCGAAATGATTACTGAGCGCGGCGCGCGCTACGCATCTCATTTGGCGCGTTCCATTTTGTTGCGCCATGGCGCAATTTTGAGTTAACTCTATGAGCTGGCCATAGTTATTGAGTTGACGCAAAGAAAGCTGAGTTACCCATGTCTAGACGGGGTTTCATTACGATCACTTACTTAACTATCGTATTTAAAAACCGGTCGTTGTGGAGATCCTTTGGGGAGGCCGTTGTTTAGCAGTGGACGTCTTTTGGCTTTGAAGATGATGATGATGATGATGATGATGATGATGATGATGATGATTTATTTACATAGTGAAAAACAAAAAACGAGCGAGCCTTACAGTAGTCGCATATGATGCGTAACATTTCATATCTCACCTTAGTAATAAGCAATTTTAACATTATATTCTGATAAAAATGGGTCAGGTATTTTGTATCTATAAAATAAATGCAGTAAATACTCATTAGAAGACATTTGACATATCAAAATGACCTTTGATAGTCAAATGACACAATATGTCACATATAATAATAATATGTCATGTTCATAATATCGATTTTAAATTTAGAAAATGGCGCGCGCTTGCTCGCTTCTCCGACTTACTGTTACACTTCCGTCCCATTTCACGAAATCACTCCCACAAATTACTTATACATATGTATCGAAAGCCAGCGGAAAGATGTTACACATCAAAAACTTTGTACCTACTCCTTTTTAGAGAAGACCTGAGATGCGACACTTGGTTTTATTCCTTACGGATAAGCACTTGACCATACTTGGCCTTCATCATCTCACCTGATGTTAAGTGATGATAAGGCCGAAAGTGGAACCTTCACCCGGAATCCTTAACTACTGAGGCACTGGCTATCTTATCTCTAACTAACTGTTCGATTTAAAATGCAACAATTTACTATGATTCAAATATTAAATTCAAACAAACAATGCAACGTCATAAATATAAATAAATTATAGAATTGCAGACATTGTGTACATTCGCAGAAGTAAGCTACTAAGAGAACATAGGTTCCAAAGAAATCATTTCCTATGATTATGATATCCCTAGTAGTGACGGTTGTTTAAAAAGTACCTACAAACGTTACAGAGTAGCAAGTCACCGTGGTATTCATTAGATAAAAAAAAATATTTCATATATTTATGAATTTGAAAGTAAGCGAGGTACTAGGAGATCATACGCTTCAAGGAAATTGCAATCTCATCTTTCTTTAAAAAGCATACCTAGCTACTATGACGAATATAGGTACTGTAATTGACATCCATGAAACATAATTATGTGCTCCTAGTACCTTCCTTCTGTATATGAATTTATGTTCTTGCTTGGGCTTTTGAGCCCATAAGTGGGACGTTTCATAGCTGAGTAAATTATTGTTTTGTTACTTTTTTTTATTTTCCTATTTAATAAAAATACAAAGTCATGCCTAAAACTTAAAACATACCCCTGGAGTTATTGTTTTTGTTTAAGTAATTACTTCTGCTGTTTTTCTATTTTGAGTGGAAAACGATCACCCATCCCGCTGACCACCCAATGCGTCAGTTGCTTAGCATTTACAATCGTTACCAACCGTCTCCCTGCACAACACTTTAACTACTTATTTTAAATATTACGTCATCGTTGTTATAAATTTTGTAACCATGAAACTTTTACGGTCTAATAAATAATTAGAGTAAATGGTTTACAATCTCTTATATGTATATTACATAAATCAATCTAATTATTTCTTTGTTAACTAGGTAAATATGATGAGGAGCTCGATGGCGCAATGATTATCGCGCTCACTCTGCAATTGTTGAAGTCAAGCAACTGTCGCAAAGGCCAGTCATCGGATAGGTAACCGAAAATGTATCATCTCGAGCTCCTCCGTGCTTCGGAAGGCACGTCAAGCCGTTGGTCCCGGTTGCTTGAGTAGTCGTTAACAACCACCGCCTCGCACCGGTGCCGCGTGGTGGCTTACGGCCCGTTCATATTCAAAGGGATAGGGGGTAGGGGAGGCTCGACTGACATCATATCAACACACAGCCCAAGCTACTAAGATTAGAAACTTGAAATTTTGCACTATGCTTCCTTTTATAGTGTAGGTGAGCAGTAAGAAAGGAATTTTGGAAATTCGCCCTTTAAGGTAAGTTTGTATGAAACTCTGTCAGTTTTGAAGATACAAATTGGCACTCAGCTATTTGGTTAGATATTAAGAATGACATATTTCAGGATTTTTGAAAATTCAGCCTCTAAGGGGGTGAAAAAGTTGGGAAAGTTTGTATTGTCCATTTTTGTTTGACGTCAGATTTACTTGATTCTCAAGTAATATGGCAGAACTACGTTTACGAAAAGGGCTAGTTAATCATCACCAGCTATTTTATGTCCCCACAGCTAGGGCACGAGCTTTCCCTATGGATGGATAGGGAGAACGGACCTTAAACCATCACGCGGGCCCAATGCGGATTGGTGGTTGTTAACGACTGTTAATGCAGGCGCGACTAACTTTACGTGCCTTCCGAAGCACGTGAGCTCTAGATGATAAATTTTTGGTCACCCATCCGATGACCGGCCTTTGCGATAGTTGCTTAACCTCAGCACTCGCAGACCGAGCGCGTTAACCACTACGCCATCGAGCTCCTCCACCTAGTTAAGCATAAAACTAATTAACAAACAACAGGAAAGAGCAATACTTCCCCATTGTGTTAATTAAAGAACGGCCATGATTGTTAGAATATCTGTTAACGTAGCTTACTGATAAGATTAGCAAATAGTTAGTTTATTCTTTTGTGCAGAAAAATTCACAGATTTCGCAGTCCCCGCAATAATCGGAGCATTGAAAATGAATACAGCAATTTACGAAAAAAAACATTTTATTTTAAATAACAGAATTCCAACTTAAATGCACTTCTCGCCTGCATCCGTATCTTTTAACACCATTACCATGACGATCGATCAATAATCATAGATATCACTTTTTATATACGGAAATACCCGTTTTTCTACAATACCAAATCTAAAGGGACCACCTACAGGTCACAATTATTACCCGATTTCAAAATTTTTTCGCCATTTTGTAGCTAAACTAATACCCTAGGACCCTTTTATTCATTTTTTCTTTAGTCGGTTTTTTTTTTATATTTACAATTTAGTATACAAACACCCCCCAAAAAACCCGAATTTTTTACATTTTTCAAAATTCCAAGAAAAGCTTCCAGTTCATTTTCAAAATTCAAACGCTCAAACGTGTCTCGATAACTTCCTCAACTCTTGGTACTATCTCCATCTCGATTCTCCCAAAATCCTCGGAGCTATGGCCAAAAATACGTCTCAGGCGATTTGCATCTGATAACCATTTTCAATGGTAAAAACAGCAAAACGGCAAACTAATGACCTATTTTTTAACCGACTTCAAAAAGGTGGATGTTCTCAATTTATGTTAAGTTTATGATTTCTTTTTTACAATAAATAAAAGCAAAATATTCCAGTTTTGAGCTGAAAAAGAGGAGCTCGATGGCGCAGTGGTTATCGCGCCCGGTGTGCGATTGCTAAGATTAAGCAACTTCCACAAAGGCCGGTCATCGGATGGGCGACTAAAATTTTATCATCTCGAGCTCCTCCGTGCTTCGGAAGGCACGTAAAATTGTTGATTCCGGCTGCATTAGCAGTCGTTAACAATCACCAATCCGCATTGAGCCCGCGTGGTGGTTGATGGCCCATTCTCCCTATCCATCTATAGGAAAGGCTCGTTAGCGAACTAAGGACAGTTAGATTTACACTCATCACCATTATCAGCTCATTTTATGTCCCAACTAAGGTACGAGACTTCCCTATGGATTAATAGGGAGAATGGGCCGTAAACCACCACGCGAACGCGCGGGGCTTTGGTTGCTTGCGACTGCCAATACAGCCGGGACCAACGGCTTTACGTGCCATCCGAAGCAGTTCGGGAGGAGTTCGAGATAATATGTTTTTGGTCACCCATCTGATGACCGCGCTCACCACTGCGTCATTGAGCTCCTCAACTCCCTCATTTGAACTCGGAACTCTATACATCGGATATAAGGGCTATTTTAGCGTAACAATGTAACCGTCATTGTAATCTTCTTTCCGTTAGAAAGAAACAAAAAACAAAATAAAGATCCAAACATTCATAAAATATGCAAGTTGTAAATGAACAGGAAAAAAGTACTAGGAGAGCATAAGTCATAGTCATAAGGAAATCGTTTAAATTAATTTTTTCCTTGATACATATATACCTACTAACTAAAAGGATAGCTATTTATTATTACTAGTGGACCATTGGGCGACCCCAGTGGTCGAAATTCGACCGTAATTTTATTAAGGCTGCACGGATTGTAGGTATCCTAAGCAATGAAATATTAAAAAAGATAGAATGTGAGTTTGGATTGGCATTGACAGATGTCGGCCACATTAAAGACAAACAATACGTGTGTGTCAAATACATGGTAGTGTGTGTAATGTTGTTTTTGTTGATTTAATGTATTTTTTATGCATAATTAAAAAAAAAAAATAACATTCGGGTAACCTTTTCTATAGGTGTGCGAAATTTCATACTCCTCCGTCAATTGGCAATTTTCGTATTAACGGGTACAAAGTTTTTGCTTCACTTATTATAGATTACTGACGAATATTAACATTATATTCACTATAAAAGATTAAGTTATAGAGCTATAAAAAGATCGCCTCGGTGATGGCTTACTCGGCTTGACATCCGGAGGTCCTGGGTTTATTCCCTACTCAGGCAAAGTGTGATTCGGGATTTTTCACCCCGGGTTTGTAATCACCAACTCACATTTAGCAAAGCGTGGCGATTAAACTACCCATCAATTGTAGCGATGACTTGATTTGAATAAACCTTTGCCCAAAAACAGTGGGACAGAATATAGGCTATTTCCTAACTAATTACCACAAAATAAGCAGACCCAAAGAAGGTAAGTGAGGCTCCTTATTTTGTGCTATTACTTACTTACTTTGTAAGTAGAAGAGATAAAAATACAACTTTATTATTTTTTTCAAATAGGGATAAAAAATATTAACTACAAAGTACCAGGAGTGCATAATTCCAAAAGAGATCACATTCCTACAAAACCAAAACGGTTGAAACATAAAGAGGTTTTCAGGACCGCATTTCCAAAAGAGGTTTTAAGTATTTAAAGGATGATGAATAACTACAAAGTACTAGGACCGCATAACTCCAAAAGAGATAACATATTTATAGGCATTATGATGATGATGATGAATAATGATGATATATACCTATATAACTACAAAAAGTACCAGGACCGCATAACTTCTTAGAAATAAACCTACAAAATCAAAACGGTGGAAGCATAAAGGTTTCATGACGCGCTAAACACTAAAAACAATGACTTCATACCTTTATCTAGCTCCATTGAATTCCATTCATCATCCATAAAAAACCGAAATCCAAATTTAAAATCACTTCACACAAACACGCACAGTTCACAATACCACAGATAACAAAACAAATGAAAACACCATAGAGTATAACTGTATATATAGTAAAAGTTTTTAATTTAAAGTTTTTTTTAGTGTGTTAGAAGAAATCGGGAGACATTTTTAGTCAAAAAAATGCACAGATTCGCACACAGTATTGCACAGTTTTCAAATTTTCTGTGCAAAGAACACAGAGCCGTTTGAATGTCGATGAGCTACTAAACTACAACGTCAGTTGGACCTTGGCAGAGCAAGAGCGGGCTTACATGACGCTAGGAATACGTCATATTTTTAATGGTCTGTTTGCATACAGATTAGATTTTGTTACTGTAATTAGCCATAGGCAAATATTGACGTACTGTGAAATCTACAAACAACAGGTTAAGCCGTATAATGTTACTAACCAATAATTATAACTAACAATGAGCGAAATTAATATGTTAAACAAATAAAAATATAATTACCAGCTCATAATGTGCCCACTGCTGGGGCACGAGCTTACAAATACAAACATTTTGAATGATTTTTTTTTTTTTATATTTACGGGTAAGCACAGTGCCTTGATCTCACCTGATGTTAAGTGATGATAAAGCCAATGATGGAAGCGCATTTAAAAGAGAAGAATGGAAGAATGTTATTTGTTTCCTTTTTTTAATAGCTTTAGCATCAACTACAATTTTAGTTAGGTACTTTTAATCGTAATTAGTTTGATAAATTCAATTCCGACTGTTAGCCCGATTGGTCCCTGCATCGTCCTATTTTTTATGCACATTAAATATTCGCTCGTGACCCACTAGCATAAGCTATTTACTTTCAATTTTGTGCTCAAAAGAATTCAGAGGACATTCTCAATACACACTATCATTACAGACTTCGTGGGAAGTATGGTACGGTCCCACTACTGAGGCCTTTTACTAAGAGGTAACGAACTTAGCAATGACCAACACTAAAAATACTGCTACATATAGACGGTAGAACTTGCACAGATTTGTCGATATCATTCTACATCTTGGATACAGTCACTTCAATAATATTTCACCAACAGTGGCCGGATGCAAATAGATTTCCAGTATTGTCTAATTCTTGATGTTTCCAAGCGTTATCCTCCGTGCTTCGGAAGGCACGCTAAGTCGTCGGTCCCGGCTGCGTTAACATCGTTAACAACCACCGCCCGGCACTGGATTCGCGTGGTGTTTTATGACCCGTTCTCCCTATCCATCTATAGGGAAGGCTCGTGCCCCAGCAGTGGGACATAAAATGAGCTGATGATAACCCATTGTTTGCCACCTCTTCTTAAACGAATACAATACACAAATTATCATCATAATCATCAGCCTACATTACCTCACTGCTGTTAGACATAGGCCTCTCCTTGTGCACGCCACTGAGCACGATCCGCGGCTACTCTCATCCAGCTCTTGCCAGCCACCTTGCTGAGATCGTCGCTCCACCAGTCTGCGGGCGTCCTACACTAAGTTTGTCGATTCGCGTTCGAATTCAATCAATACACAAATACACAAATACACAAATATATTATAAAGCTGAAGAGTTTGTTTGTTTGTTTGTTTGTTTGTTTGTTTGTTTGTTTGTTTGAACGCGCTAATCTCAGGAACTACTGGTTCGAATTGAAAAATTCTTTTTGTGTTGAATAGTCCATTTATTGAGGAAGGCTATAGGCTATATTACATCACGCTATGACTAATAGGTGTGGAACAGTCGCTAATTAACGCGGGTGAAACCGCAGGGCACAGCTAGTACACAAATAAAATCAAAAAATTAACAAAATATCAACGTCATGTGAACCTGCTTTTTCGTCGTTCCGTGATTCCTATCTCTTCATGAGTCATCACACCACACCACAGTGGTAGCTATTTCAGTCACACAGCACCACAGCAAAAATCGATCGCATTTTATGAGTCTATATTCCCATGAAATATCGCTAATGTGTTTACTTAACTATATTAATTAAAGAGAGTGGGCTAAGTGATTGTTTGCCAAGGTAAAAACTACGGTATGCTACTACGATAAGAATCATTTTAGCTATTTTTTTAATATTTTACCGAGTAAGCGCAGTGCCTTGATCTCACCTGATGTTAAGTGATGATAAGGCCGTAGGTGGAAGCGCACTTCACGCGGGATCCTCAACTACTGAGGCACTGGCTATCTTATCTCTAGCTGCCGGAACACAACAATGCTACAAACATTGATGTTATGGCGACATATTTAGATAAGATGGTGGTAGCTAGCCAGGTGGACAAACAAGCTCTACAACCAACCAAACCGAGTACACAAACATGTACCCCCCTGGGAATCGAACCCGGGACCTCTGGGTCTAAACCGGTGGTTTTAACCACTATACCACAGAGGATCACCTGATGTTAAGTGATGATAAAGCCAATGGTGGAAGCGCACTTCACCCGGGATCCTCAACTACTGAGGCACTGGCTATCTTATCTCTAGCTGCCGGAACACAACAATGCTACAAACATTGATGTTATGGCGACATATTTAGATAAGATGGTGGTAGCTAGCCAGGTGGACAAACAAGCTCTACAACCAACCAAACCGAGTACACAAACATGTACCCCCCTGGGAATCGAACCCGGGACCTCTGGGTCTAAACCGGTGGTTTTAACCACTATACCACAGAGGATCACCTGATGTTAAGTGATGATAAAGCCAATGGTGGAAGCGCACTTCACCCGGGATCCTCAACTACTGAGGTACTAGCTATCTTATCGAAAACTATTGGAACACAGCAAAAGTTTGCATGATAAAATAAGGCAATTTAATCGTTTGACGTTTAGATTAGATATACATAAAAGAAAAGTTGCGAAAGATTTGTTAAACATATTTCGGAATTCCAACAGATAACCAAATCTATTAGAAGCAAGCGGATAACATTTTCGCCATATTACAATAACACTAGTTGTTCCCGGTCAGGTCAATGTCGAAAACTAACTTTTCGATATTGTGACGGGTCTAGGTAGTTCTGGTATCGTCGTCGTTGTTCCTGATTTCCATAACACAAGAGCTTAAGAGCTTTGGAGTCTGAGCAATGTATGCGATATTTCAATAGGCATCATCATCAACATCAGCTCATCACACTATTTAATAAATTGCCACCAGGGCTAAGAGATCTTCCAATGGCTAATAATAAATTTAAAAACAATTTATTACGTTGGCTGAATGTAAGAAATTTTTATTCAGTGTAAGAATACTTAGACTTTAAAGAATCTTGACATTGTTGAATTGAATATTTGTATTAAGAACTGTTATTAGGAGTACCTGAAAAATGTAGTAACATTTTTAATGACATAAATAAATAAAAAAATAATCGAAATTGACATATTGACTGTACCATAATTTTAAAATAATATTATTAATGTTCCTAATTTATTGTGCTAATGATTTGTTATTGTTAATACTAATTTTATAAAATATTTGCATGCCTACATTTATAAGGTATAATACTATTGATTCCTTTTAATTGATTTATTATCCATAATCTATGTATGTACATGGTATTAAGCAAATAAAAATTCTAATTCTAATTCTAATTCATTTTATGTCCCCACTGCTGGGGCACGAGCGTTCTCATGGATGGATAGAGAAGGGAGAACGGGCCAAAAACCACCAAGCGGGTCTAGTGCGGATTGGTGGTTATTAACGACTGCTAATGCAGCCGGGACCAACTACTTTACGTGCCTTCCGAAGCACGGAAAAGCTCGTGATGATAAATTTATGGTCATCCGATGACCGGCCTTTGCAAAAGTTGCTTAACCTCAGCACTCGCAGACCGGGCGCGTTAACCACTGCGCCATCGAGCTTTTCGTAGAAATAACCAGTCGCAAACATATAAACCAACCATTGTTAGCACAGTGATTTCTTTCCGCTACTCGTGCCGTGAGTCACTGAGATAAACGCAAGTAAAGTTGCTCACATATCAGACGTGACACTTGAAATGGCACATCACCGTTATTGCAATGTGCTAAGGTTCATTATGGCAAATGCTCCAATCACTTTGTTAGCCCATCTGTCTGGTGGTACCGGAGCGTAACGAATGCATATAAAGCAAAAATATTAACTTACTTTTAAAAATAAACATTAAGAGTAATGTTTAAAGGCAAGTTATGGTGCTTATGGGCATGTGGAGAGGAAACGGAGTCAACGCAGCACCTACTGTGTGACTGCGACTTTCTGGCTAGGAAAAGAATGGGACTCCTGGAGTCGGCCTATCCGAAACCGGAGGACTTCAGGCTCTTCGCTCTTAAGGACGTTGCCAAACTTATGGCATCTATCTTTTCAGAGGAAGAAGAGTGAAAAGATGGGGTTGCACAAAAGATCCCGATGGGTCGAAATGTTACTGCGAGAGGGAAACCTCAGCAGGCCCCAATAAGATAAGATAAGATAAGAATAGCATATGGTACACGTCCCACTGCTGGGTAGCTGCTTCCATCATTGAAACCAAGTCATCGCTACGATCAATGGGTAGGTATAATGCGTCCATCATCATCACCGACTCATTTTATGTCCTCACTGCTGGGGCATGCACGAGCTTTCTCATCTTATCATCTCGAGCTCCTCCGTGCTTCGGAAGGCACGTAAAATTGTTGATCCCGGCTGCATTAGCAGTCGTTAACAATCACCAATTCTCCCTATCCATCTATAGGAAAGGCTCGTTAGTGAACTAAGGACAGTTAGATCTACACTCATCACCATCAACAGCTCATTTTATGTCCGTAACTGTTGGGGTACGAGACTTCCCTATGGATGAATAGAGAGAACGGGCCGTAAACCACCACGCAACCCAGTGCGGATTGGTGGTTGTTAACGACTGCTAATGCAGCCGGGACCAACGGCTTTACGTGCCTTTCGAAGCATGGAAAAGCTCGAGATGATAAATTTTTGGTTACACATCCGATGACCGGCTTGGTTAACCTTAGCAATCGCAGATCGGGCGCGTTAACTACTGCACCATCATGCAGTCTAATATAAAAAGAATATTGACTCACATTTTCGCGATCCATATCTAGCTGAGTGTAATTCTTCTTCAGCACACTAGGCACACCATTGTCGGTCTTGCTCCTGTATCTCTTGGTTTCGGTATTGAACTTCTTCTCCACCAACCTCTTCGTCGACTTCAGTTCTTCCACGATATTCTCTGACGATTTAGACACCTTTTTCAGGTACATATTGGGCTTCGGCGACAACAGTAAAGGCTTTTCGGTACCTTTCTTGGCATCCGCAGTATCAACACCAGATTTCTTATTGTCATTTATCTCGGTACCGAACTTTCGCATCTGCGCAACAGTGTCACCCAACTCTGTAGTTGTTGTGCTATCTTTTTCCTCGTTTTCGGTACCGGTTTTCGAGGTTCGGTTCTCGGCGTCGCGGAAGCCTTTCTCAAAGTTGTCACGGAGCTTCTGGAACTCCGACTTGGGACTGGAGGTGGTGAAGTCTGGCGTCGCCGGGCGGGACACGTCGCTTGGGACATCATAGATTTTTTGATCCTGCAACAAAAAAATAATAAATAAAATAAAATAGTTTTTTATTTCCCAATAAAATGCGAGTAGGTACATAATTATGTAATGACATAACCTTAAAAAGTAATGAAAATACTTTTACTTGACCGCCACAGGTCAGGCAGTGCCTAGTGTGGGGTCACAGAAAATCTCAGCCTCCTTGAAAATTATGCTTATATTTAGTAAGTAGTAGTAAGGCCCGATTTTTACAAAGCGAATTCGGTTATACGGTACTGTCAAAGTATGAACTATGACTATGTCGCGGCGTTAATGAGCCGTCAAAAATAACCACACAATACTGAAAATAGAAAGTTATAGCAGCGCAGACGGAATACACAATCGGGCACTTTGTTAACAGTAATGACTCGCAGTTATTTTTAGAGAACTTGTTACAATACCTCTACCTATGTTATAATTTTACGCCAACTTTGATACGAACAAAGTCATAGTTATATTCATAGTCATAGGTTTTTATTGCATCATATTAAACAAAAATTTTATAAAAACAGTATAAGTCCCAAAAAATTAATAACACCTTATTTCCTTATTAAGTAAATGTACTTTATTTGCTTAAAACAACAATGGCGACCCTATCCATCTGATTTCGATATTTAGAAACCACAGAAGAGAAATTCAGTAAATAAATGAAGTCATCGATCCTAACTAGACCATTGCGAAGGTTGCTTAGCTCTGACGATTGGCCGCCCACATGTCGCGTAAACAAGGTTCAATTAAGGTAGGGCTGCCATCCGTCCGGGTTTCCCCGGATTCCTCCTAGGTTGGAGGGCGTCCGGAGAGCGCCCGGGGGGGTTTCTAAAAAGTCAGCCGATTAACTTGATATAATGGAATGATTAGAAATAAACTACAGCATTTCATGGGTAAAAATTCCGTGCGGCAAATATACCCGTGCATTCGACAATTTATAATTTGTTTTTAATCTATACTAATATTATAAAGAGGAAACCTTTGTATTTTTGTATGTATGTATGTTTGCAACTAATAAACTCAAAAACTACTGGACCGATTTAAAAAATTCTTTCACCATTAGAATGCTACATTAGCGCTGAGTAACATAGGCTATATTAAAAAAATATTACAAACGACAATTTAATTTTCCAACACAAAATGATTTGTTTGTTTTGTTGTCATGGAAACCATTGATATATAGGTATTTAACTCAATGATGGAAACTGTCAAAGCGGTACGAAGTCCGCTGGGTCAGCTAGTAATTTATAATCACACAAATAATTATAAATGCGAAAGTTTGTATATATGTGTGTGTGTATAATTGTTGCTTCTTCACGCTGCAACGGATGGATGGATTTGGATGAAATTCGGCATACAGATAGTTTATAACCTGTATTAACACATAGGATAGTTTTTATCCCGTTACTCCCACGGGAATGAATGGAAACTGTCAAAGCGGTACGAAGTCCGCCAGGTCCACCAGTATTTTATGATTTCATTGATGCTAAAAAAAAGAGGAGTTGCTAATTATGTTTGGTTACCAGAATAGCTACATGAAGTTTAAGTTTAAGTTGATTTTCTATAAACAAATAAAAAAATGATAACTATGTTTTTATTTTATTGTAAGTACTTAATTTTTTTCGAGGGAAAAATTTTTATTTTACCCAAATGTCCTGAAGTTTTTGTCCTGGGTCCGCAATTTAGCTGATGGCAGCCCTAAATTAATGCAATGATGAGTACACATCTACCATGATTCATCCCACATAATAGTATGAATATCGTCTCATCACAAACCTCATTAAGCCCACCGGTTTCAGACCGGTGCCGGTGTCCCGGGTTCGATTCCCAGCATGGGGTTACATATTTGTGTACTCGGTTTGGTCGGTGGTAGGGCTTGTTTGTCCGCCTGGCTAGCTACCACCATCTTATCTAAATATGTCGCCAAAACATGATTATAGCATTGTTGCTGTTCCGGCAGCTAGAGGTAATATAGCCAGTGCCTCAGTGGTTGAGGATCCCTGGTGAAGTGCTTCCACCTTCGGCCTTGTCATCACTTGACATCAGGTGAGATTAAGGCAAAGTCTTTACCAATAAGATATTTAAAAAAACCTTTGTCACCTTTAGAAACTCAAGTGATTAGTAAAAAACCCTTTATAATTAATTATCAGTACTTATCTTTGAAATGATGGAAATTGAAATGGAATGATAAATTCTATTGCATCTATAGACATGAATAAATGAAATTATGAATGATTAATTTTATTGTTTGTTTACATTGGTTTGTGTTACTAGTACATCATACAAAGAACATTATGCATCTAGTTGTAATATTACAAAAGCGGGTAACGTACAGATTTATAAAATGTTCAAATAAATTTTGACGCAAATTTTGTAGCGAACAAATTACAAAAACACAAATGTTGAAAAAATTTTGAAAAAATCCTGCTAGGGTAATTTTTCCAACATTTGTGTTTTTGTACAGATTTATATTCTACCAGTAACAGCAACAAGTGACCACTACACTACCCTCCGCAGTAGTATTTACTGAGATATATAACCTATACAATGACATATAATAAAGCTAAAGAGGGTCGAAAGTCTGTACATGGAAGATATTCGAAAAAAAGTTGGCTGGGGATACTTAGAATCGACAACAGAACACGCTCTAAAAGTTTTTAGAATTTTTGTCCGTTTACCTGTTTATTTGACCGCGCATCACGTGAAAATGGCAGAACGGATTTGGATGAAACTTTGCACATAGACAGACCATGACCCGGACTAGGATATAGGATACTTTTTATCCCGGTAACAGGTTCCTGTGGGATAGTGTAGTCAACGAAGTCGCAGGCGACAACTAGTATGTCAATATAATAATAAACTATATGCACTATTGTAATAATATAACGCATCGGTGGCCAAGTGGCGAAAACGAAAAAAAAATGAAAATGAAAAAGTTTATTGCTATAAACATAAGAAGAGAGAAATAAAAGTAATACTAACTACAATTATTAATATATAACTAATTAAAGTTAAAAAGTAAAAATAAAATAGTACAAATCAAAGTTTATTGGCAATGGGTACCAAGTCTCAGCAAAGTGCTAGGCGCTCGGCTTGATACCCGAAGCTCCTAGGTTCAGTTCCCAGGCAGGGCAATATGTGTTTCGGATTCTGGATGATTACCTATCAGTGCCCAGCAGTGGGACAGTCATAGGCTATTTACTTTACTTCACTAGTAATAAATAAATAAATCCTATAAAATCACAAACCAAATCTAAAGACACTGTCGAAATTTTATTCAATCAGAACACTATACAAAGTCTTAACCATTTGTCAGTATTACTGATAATTTCTGTTAATCACTGGACTATCAATTATTACTGAATCCATCATTCAATAAACAGCTAATAAAATATAATCTTTATCACGCAAAACTATAAAAAAACATTATACTCGATTTTCGACTCTAATCTTAGTACAAGAAGGTCGTTACGTACGATTTGTTTTCATCACACATCATAAGGTATTGTTTGCCTTTTACGCGATATTCGACTTTATTTTGTAAGTATTAAGGCTGCTAGTAATTATGACGTGATCGCTACAGTGCATGTATCTTATAAACACCTGCCTGACTGCTACAACTCGTTCATAATATCCGCTCCACTGGGTGCGAAAGACACTACAAGTGTATAAATATCCGAAAAGCGTAACCGAAAATATTTGCAACTAATTTTATATGCCATTGAAGAGTATTGTATGGGTAGGATGGAAGTAGGTAGGTAGGAAGGAACCTTGTAGGAACCTACATCCTACATACTACCTTATAGTGTAGTGTATATCATAAACAAACAAGAGAATATGTATCCGAACATCTTAATTAGGCGAAAATACTTATTTTTTAAAGTAGTAATTTTTTATTTTACATAAGTACAACAAATTATTCATAAGTATCAAATTTCAGGTAAATACCTAAATCATAACATTAACCTGGGTCGTAATTATTTATTTGTTCCGTTTGCGGTGGAAACAATGGGTCCATGGGAGCCGGAGGCAAGGCAACTTGTTAAAGAGCTAAGTGCTCGCCCTTAGTTCAGTCAAGTTGTGTTTCTTTTTTTTGTTTTAAGTATTGTTCTGTAATTAGTAATTAAATTGATCCTAATACCATTAAAATACATTATGATGACATAATAATATCCTAACTTGATATTATAAATGCAAAAGTGAGTTTGTTTGTTTTTTGTTTGATATGTTTTCACGCGTAAAGTATTCAACCGATCATTATGAAATTTTGCACACATATTCTCAAGAGTATTCATTTGTTTGATACGCTTTCACGCGTAAATTATTTAACGGTTTGTTTGTTTAATTGTCACAGAAACTGTCAAAGCGGTACGAAGTCCGCCAGGTCAGATAGTTTATGTAAATTTAAAGAAACCGTGGTCACTAACACCAGAGTGGATTATTAGCTTGGTAAATACCATGTTATCTTTGTTCCAAGTTGTCTTTGTGCATGCCATATTCGTGAAGCTGTAGATATAACGCCATATTACGTTCATAACGCATCAGACAATGCTGAAATATCGGACACCCTAAACAACAAAAAACTTGTAACACCCGTACGTAATAAATAACTCTGATTATCTTTGTTTTTGTTTAATCTAATCTTATTTTATTTTATTAAGGAAACATACAGCTTTATATTACACATATAAACAATTAAAAAATATAATACAGTAGCATTTACAGTCTCCACTGCTAATTTGTACAGAATTAACTACTTGTTGAACACCAGTGCGAAAGAAAAAATAAAGTAAATATCAAATAAAACAATACAATTTTACCATCAAAATCAGGTTGAAAATATACATTTAAAATAGAAGTTAGGTTTCTTTTAACAGTCTACGAAGACGAGAAATGTTTTCGTGAAATACGTCGATGTGATTAAAAGTACTATTGAATTCATTAAGGACTCTTATAATAAAACTATTGCGTCTATAATTTGACTTACAAATTGTAATTTTAAGAGTGCGTGTGTAGTTCCTCCAACTATGTTTTTTTTATATCTTACGACTAAACACTTGGACTCTCATCTGTTGTTAAGTGATGATAAGGCCAATGATGGAAGCACACTTCACCCAAGATCCTCTACTAGTGAGGAACCGGCTATCTTATCTCTAGCTGCCGGAACACAACAATGCTACAAACGTTGATGTTATGGAGACATATTTAGATAAGATGGTGGTAGCTAGCCAGGCGGACAAACAAGCCCTTCCACCAACCAAACCGAGTACACAAACATGTATCCCCGCTGGGAATAGAACCCGGGACCTCTGGGTCTAATTAGGTGGTCTTAACCACTAGACCACAGGCAGTCTGCCTCCCAAGAATCTTCACAGCGACTTGCTTTGTTTTGCTCGCACCCAGCGGCTACCCGCGACCTTCACCAGATCGTCGTTCCACTTTGTTGGAGACTTGTTTACACTGCGTCGCCACTCGAGAACTGTTCTGCCCCAGCGGCCATCGCCAACAGTCCTGCGAGCGGTGTATCCAGCTACAATCACCTCACTATAATCTTTATTTGACCGCAGAACTGTTTGTTTATTTACAAATGGTTTTGTAACGGTATTGTCTAAGCGTTGTTGCAAAGAGGTTTGTCAACCGTAGCCCGTTTACCTTCGATAATTTCCTTTTTAATTGTCTTCCATCAAGTTTCAACATCGTAAATCGATTACAGTTACAAATCAAGTACCAACTTTTTCTTTGTATTCGGTGACAGTCTTTGGACAAAGTCAGATTCATAGAAATAAGTAGATTTAGGAGTACCCTTATGTATTGGGCATATGTAAAAATGTAAATAGCCTATAACTGTCCCACTGCTGGGCAAATCTCCATCAATGAAATCACGTCATCGCTACAATTGATGGGCAATGGCTTAATCACCACGCTTGCCAAATGCGGGTTAGTGATCACAAACCCGGGCTATGCATCGAAAAAACGGAAACACGCTTTGCCCGACCTGGTAATTAACTCGGAGACCTTCAGGTATCTGCTTTGGCTACTCGGCCTCGACCTTTTCGACATATAAATTTAAGATTTGTACGTTGATTTGTGATTAAACCTTCGATCAATGGAACGCATCCTACTATGATAGAGAGGTCATGTTTCATTATTTCTAATTCTGTTCATTTAAAAATGAAAAGAAATGGTGATTAAACGGAGTTAAACAAAACTACCCTCTAAGTTTGATTTGTTTATAATGTTAGTTGTTTCAAAAACACAAATGTTGTAATTTGTTCGCAACAAAATTTGCGTAAAAAATTACTTGAACATGTTAGTTGTTTCGTTTTTCTATAACTTAGTTTAGAATCTTCACGTATTTTTGTAGTTATAGTCAGTAATAATTATTTATTGCATCATGTTGGTATGGTACAGATTTTACAATATTATAAGTAGTCTCTTAACATGACCCATAAGTAACAATATAAGTAAATTTTAATGTATGTATATATTATATTTAAGTCTTCTCATATAAGTAAATGTAACCTTTAAAGTTCTTGTAAGAAAATTAAGTATTTAAACCCCAAGAAAAATGTTCTCCTTGACTTCGTAGCTGAACTCGCAGACTTAGAAACTGGTTGGATGGCTTGGCGATATTCTAAGGGCAATGTTTTTGTGAAATATAACTTTATGTAAATAATTTTGCATATGATGAATTTTGTTTAAAAGTTTACATGAACGATATGTGTTTTTCACTAGCAAATGTCTTCCTTGTCTATTGATAGAATGTTCTGTTTCTGTAACACCTGTTTCTCGATTGTGTAACAAGTTTTATTGTGCACATGTTTTGGGTTATATGTATTCAGATCTTTTAACAATATAGCTATAGTTATTAATCGTAATGGAATGCCAACTGTTTTGGTATAGGTAATAAATAAGGTTATGCTGATACATCATCATTCATAAGCCTGTAATAAGTCCACTGTTGGACATAGGCCTCTCCAAGTGCACGCCACTGAGCACGACCGTTGCTACTCTCATTCGACTTTTGCCAGCCACCTTGCGGAGTTCGTCGTTCCACTTAGTATGAGGGCGTCCTACGCTACGTTTGCCGATACGCGGCAAACGGAGTAGGAAAATTAGTGCTGGTAGACTGTTCCATCTTTTGGAAGTGCTACAAAGAAACGAGTCTTATGCAACGCAACTTATGCTATGCCCATGCAAATAAATGACAACTATCACATCCCAGCACAATACGTTGCAAAGTTCAATTTGTTTATTATTCGCGTCTGCGCCGCAACGCTACTGAGTATTGACGTTATGGAATGCTAATCAATTGACCCCCGAAAATCAGTGTCAATGACATAGTACGCTTATGTTTGAGCACAGCTGGCGAACAGTTGTTTCATCTCGAAACTTCGTCCTGTTTTCACAAAGAGAAAAATTTATTTTTAAAAGTAAAGAAGCGACTTCTTGGTGAAAACTGCAGAGTCTTGGGCAACAATACTGCCATTTTTTATTTTTTTATTTAAAATGTTAACAGTCTTCTTTCAAAAGCCGAGATTTCGACATATGGACAACGGACAAAATGCCAGAACCAGACCACAGACATGAAAAATAAAGATACAAACCTCTGCTGAAACTTTAGGTTCTCGAATTGGGACAATATAATTAGCTACTTATTTTTTATTGGATAATGTACAAGCCGCACTAAAACATTAAAAAAGCTATGAAATATAATTATTAAAAAGTTAAGATCTTATCAAATCGTAGAACCCTTTGCGACGACGAAACAATTTATAATTATGAAATAACGTTTACATACGAAAAACACAGGGAAACTAAATTTTGATCACACATTTGATCGGTGTACATGAAACTATGTACCTATTTGTATAATAATGGTGAACGTAATTAGATGTGTGTAGGCTTTTAGTATATATTTTACGGGTAAGCAAAGCACAATGCCTCTATCTCACCTGATGTCAAGTGATTTATTTACTCGAATCGGCATTCGGATAATATCCGTAGGGTATCCGAATGTAGCTACGGCGCATCCCTAAAGAGCCGGTACATAGAAAGTGAAATGTATAGTTGTTGAACCGGTATCGTATTATGGTATTATTGAAACTTAAGCTTAACTTGTGTATAACCAATTAAATTGCGGGGCGATATCTTGACGAGTTTGTGGTCCGTCCCTACCTTTGGCTTTGGTAAGATTGAAGCTGAAGCTGAAGCTGCTTCAAACAAGACCTAAACAATCATCAGCTCATTTTTATGTCCCCACTGCTGGGGCACGAGCCTTCCCTATGGATGAATAGGGAGAACGGGCCATAAACCACCACGATAAGACCAAATTAAATAACCGAGGTAAATAACGATAAGACCGAAGGTGGAACTCCACTTGACCCGGATTCCTCAACTACTGAGGTACTGGCTATCTTATCGAAAACTATTGGAACAAAGCAAAAATTTGCATGATAAAATAAGGTAATTTAATCGTTTGACGTTTAGATTAGATATACCTACGCGTACGGCGAAAAGAAAAGTTACGAAAGATTTGCTAAACATATTTCGGAATTCCAACAGATAACCAAATCTATTAGACGCAAGCGAATAACAGAGGAGGAGCTCGATGGCGCAGTGGTTAACGCGCCCGGTCTGCGAGTGCTGAGGTTAAGCAACTTCGCAAAGGCCGGTCATCGGATGGGTGACCAAAAATTTATCATCTCGAGCTCCTCCGTGCTTCGGAAGGCACGTTAAGCCGTTGGTCCCGGCTGCATTAGCAGTCGTTAACAACCACCAATCCGCACTGGGCCCGCGTGGTGG
Source organism: Eudonia mercurella (assembly GCA_963082485.1). Classification (NCBI taxonomy): domain Eukaryota; kingdom Metazoa; phylum Arthropoda; class Insecta; order Lepidoptera; family Crambidae; genus Eudonia; species Eudonia mercurella. Next base: position 8,092,239 of record OY720052.1, on the reverse strand, counting down.
TTCATGGCCCGTTCTCCCTATCCATCCATAGGGAAGGCTCGTGCCCCAGCAGTGGGGACATAAATGAGCTGATGATGATGATGATGATGAATAACATTTTAGCCATATTACAATAACACTAGTACTTTACCCGTGTCTTCGCCGCGTGGATTTGAGACATAAATTAAAAAAAAAAACGAGCGAGCCTTACAGTGTAGTCGCCTATGATGTGTAACATTTGACATCTCACCTTAGTAATAAGCAATTTTAACAATATATTCTGAAAAAAATGGGTCAGGTATTACATGATTTTATAACTATAAAATAAATGCAGTAAACACTTATTAGAAGAAATTTGACATATCAAATGACCTTTGATAGTCAAATTACACATTAAGTCACATATAATATGTCATGTTCATAATATCGATTTAAAATTTTAGAATGGAGCGCGCTTGCGCGCTTCCCCGACTTCCTGTTACATACTTGTTACACTGTTACACATACTTCCGTCCCAATTTACGGAATCACTCCCACAAATTGCTTAAAGCGAGCGGAAAGGTGTTACACATCAAAAACTTTATTTATCAAATAAAAATATAGCCTATGTTACCCGCAAGGAATGTAGCATTCTATCGGTAAAGAATTTTTTGAATTGGACCAGTAGTTCCGGAGATTACCCTTCACAAACAAACAAACAAAGTCACAAACTCTAGCTCTTTATTATTAGTATAGATATATATGTAGATAGGTAATATAGATAAACCTAGGAGATATAGATAAGAGCAGGTGCGTGCTTGAATGACGGAGGCCTTTGCCCAGCAGTGGGACATTTATAGGCTATTTACTTACAGACCTTTTCAGTGTCACCAGACTTTTTTGGGGGCGGCGAGAAACTTAAAGGGTTCATCAAGCCACCGTCCGTCAGAGGGTTTCTATAGGGAACCACCCGAGGGCTCCTCTAAAGGCTCGGACCTCGGCTCGGGTAGACCGTGCCGTGGGGTTGGGGAGAATAAACATGGTATCAATAAGTACTGACCAGCCCCCCTAGACAAGTAGCATAACGCTAATAGAATAAAAATGAAATATAACTAGTGGTCCGCCCAGTAGTCAAAATTCGACCGTAATTTTATTAAGGCTGCACAGATAGTATTACGAAAAATTAAAAAAGATAGAATGTGAGTTTGGATTGGCATTGACTGATTTTGGCCGCTCAAGAGGAGTCATTTTTGACGTTTTTGAAAAGAGTATATACCTATGCGTGTGATGTCAAATACATACTTATGCGTGAGTGTCAAATACATGGTAGTGTGTGTAATGTTTGTTTTATTGATTTAATCTATTTTTATGCATAATTTTAAAAAAATATTAACATTCTGCAATCCCTCTCTATATAAACTATAAGTGTGCGAAATGTCATACTCCTCCGTCCGCGCGATTTTCTTAAAAAGGGGTACAAAGTTTTTGCTTCACGTAATAATATATAGATGATTATTGTATGGGATTGACATAAACGTCATATAAACATATCTAACATAGATTAATCGCACGTCGATACACACTTTCAATGGCATTAATCTTAATTCTCAATACCGATACGGCTAACAAGCAAACCGGTTCACTACATAATAAGTCACATTCAGGCGGCAACCAGTGTTGCCGTTTGTACGGCAATTGCCGTTTCGTACGGCACTCAGGCTCTTTAAAAACGAATTGTACGGTATACGGCAGAGTGGTCATTGCCGTACGCTAAAATACGGCAATCAGGCAATCATAGCATAAGGAAGTAGGTATTGGGTAGGTATACCACTAGCTACTATATTTACGAAATACAGTAAAATTGTAGATGAAAAAAGAAACGTAATCAGCGTTTGCGTAAAAATGAACGCTAAGTTTTGGAGCAAGATATTACATTTATCGAAACCGCAATTTCAGAATTTGGCGAAGTTTGTTTTTGAAGTTCTTTCCTTGCCACATGCAAATGCCGATTCAGAAAGAATCTTCAGTGCTGTCAACTTCATTAAAACAAAACAAAGAAACCGCCTCTTAACATCTACTATAAATGCAACATTATTAGCCAAACAGTGCATTTCCAGAAATCATTCAAATTGTACGAGGTTCAAGCCAACTCCCGAAATAATAGCGAAAATAAAAAAAACCGTCTGATTATGAAAAGAATGCCACTGAAGATGTCTTATTATGTGATGTTGTGGATTTGATGGGAGGAGAGTGAGTGATCTGTGGTGCCTTTTTCTATTAAATCTATTGGTTCAGTGGCATCTTTTTCATAAACAGGTTTTTATTTTTTTGACTTGTGTTTCTTGTCTGATGAAAAAAAAAACCTTTTTCATGTAAATAAAAAAATGTACGGCAATTTTTGTTTCAATACGGTAATTTCATCTCTTGCGTACGGTAACCCTACAAATGACCAGCGGCAACACTACACTCTTTTCCTGAATCACTGTGATAATTATACGCATTACAAAACCAATGGAGTGTATTGAGGCGCCGATTTCCTGTGTTGTGTTACGAACACTGTTTTACAAGCAGTTTGCATCGGTTGCTGAAGTTCAGCAACTCTCGCATACGTTGGCAATCAGATGGGTGACAAAAAATGTTTTGTTTCCAGTTCCTCCGTTCTTCAAAAGGCACATATTTTATATCGAGCTCCTCCGTGATTCGGAAGGCAGGTAAAGCCGTTGGTTCCTGCTGCATTAGAAGTCGTTAACAGTTACAAATTCACACTGGGCCCGAGTGGTGGTTTATGGCCCGTTCTTCATATCCATCCATTAGGGAAGGCTCGTGCCCCAGCATTGAGGACATAACATGAGCTGGTGATGAAAGGCCTTTGTCAAAAAAAAACGACGGGTTGCACTCTGGGAGTGCCGGCAGAAGTGAAAACTTGAATATTAACGTTGTGCATTTTTGATATTTTGGAATGGTTAGGGAATAATTTTGCACGAATTGCTTTAATTATCAGTATATAAGTACTCTCATTTATGTGGTAAAATACAATATTTATTTATTGGGCTATCGTACACAAACATGACAATTTATATTACATTAAAAAGTTATATTAAGTTATATTAAAAATTTATATTACGCCGCGCCAGCTGTCTACTCTCCATCCGTCTTACGAATTTTCGATCAGGTCACGTGTCCTGACGCGAGTTTAACATTTTTTACCCATTCCAAAAAAAGTGCACAACGCCGCTATAGAAGTTTTCACTTCAAAAATGTGCTAGGTGAACTATCCTTTGATTAAACATGGAGCCTACCGTCCTTGGTCCTGAGCCATCCCTGACTTAATTTTTTTGAAAACAATAAAGTCGTGGACCTTTGGGAATAAGCCTGGCAGAGAAGATATGTTTTTTAAAAACATTGCACGGCAACTGACTCCACTCCAGTCAAGTGGCCCAGAGTAGACTTACGAACCGATGGCATGATGACGTTCATCAGAGCCTAAACTGAATAAATGATTTTGAAATGTTTTAAATAATTTCAACGCAAATTTTGTTGCGAAACAAATTACAAAAACACAAATGTTGAAAAAATTTCCACGAGCAGGATTTGAACCTAGGAATGGGCGCCTTTGGTTTTCAAAGTAAAAAGTAAATAGTGTTGAATAATTTCGGCGGGCTGGTTAAAACCACGATAGCTGAATTGGAGGAGCACCTGACCCGGTATGTCAGAAGGGTGCAGGTTCAAATCCTGCTCGTGGAAATTTTTTCAACATTTGTGTTTTTGTAAATGATTTTGAATTTTAAAACGGAGTCCGAACGCGAAGACAACTGGGGGTCGACCGCCTAACTCTCTCGCTTTCGATCGCTTTGAAGGCGAGGCGAGGAGGAGGCGTCATCTTGTCATTTCGAAAGCAATATGAAAGCCATAACGAAAGCTATAGGCTATAGCTTTCGATATTATTCGATATTATATTTCGATATTATATTAGAAAGCGAGGCGAGGGCCTCGCCTTCAAAGCGATCGAAAGCAAGAGTGTTAGGCGGTTGGGGGGCTGGTTCCTCAAACCGTATGATCTAAACACCGAGAGTTTCTAGAGGCAATAGCATCACGCAAGCGTGTTCCCGTTCCCTACTAGGTTCTTCGAGGGGTCCGGGGTAAAATGTCCTATTAATATGCGACTTTACAATACATAATGAAGTGGTCACTGCATTGCCGTACAAGGAATCTGAACTATTACGTTGCGAATGGAGTCCATTGTTGTGTTAAACTACACGTGAGATCGGTATCTATGTAGGGTAAGCAGTAGGGTTGGCACTGCGAGTAAGTAATTAAAAGTTATGGTTTTTTTTTTGAGAGAGTTTGCTGATTGCCTCAGACGGCATTTTCAGCTTCACCGGGCTTTTTTGGGGGCGGCGAGGAACGTAAAGGGTCCCTCAAGCCGTGTGAAACGAATCACCTTCGGAGGTTTTCTAGAGGGAACGGCATCGCGCACTAGTGCGCTAGTGCCTAGTGCTAGTGCCCTACTAGATTCTCCGAAGGGTTCGGGTCGGATCGAGGGGGGGGGGGGGGGGGGGGGGGGTTAGGTAAAGTTATGGGTTAAGACGACCGACACCTCGTTTTGTGCACATTTAAGTCAATAATTTGTTTATTCAAACAAACTTAAGAAAAGTGCTTTTTTTTTAATCGTCCATAATTTTTTTTATACTACCCTTTCAGGACTTCTATTTTTAGCTGTGGAGAAAAATGGGCGCAAGAAACTCCTCAGCTTTAATAGAAGAATTGAAAAGGTAAAAATATTAGGATCGGATGTTGATGACGTAGTTTTCGACATTGAATAGCGCTCCTTTGGCTTAAAGAGTAAGAGTAGATTAATTTCGGCGTGTTGGATTGAGCCACGATAGCATAGTTAGTAGTGCACCTGACCCGGCATGTCATGGGGTGCGAATTCGAATCCCGCTCGTGGAATTTTTTCAACAGTTTATTCTGTGGTCTGACTGACTGTGGTGGGATGCAAGTGCCTTCAAAATCGATAAAGTATCGATATTCTTATCGACCCCTGATAATTATTTTTGTACTGTAGGTACTACCTATTAATTTAAAAAAATCTAAATACCCCTAATCAATACAATTAGGAACATTTTTAAGCAAAAATTATTCCATTTTGATATTTTTCATTGCTATTTCATAGTTTTAAAAGAGTAAATTCTACATCGTTTTACCCTTGATAATTATTTTTGTACTGTAGGTACTACCTATTAATTTAAAAAAAACTAAATACCCCTAATCAATACAATTAGGAACATTTTTAAGCAAAAATTATTCCATTTTGATATTTTTCATTGCTATTTCATAGTTTTAAAAGAGTAAATTCTACATCGTTTTTCTCTCTTTCAGAGAATCTGGTTACTAAAAAACATTTGTAGATCGTTTCTATAGCCTATAATCTACAATATTATGTAAAATACAAGTGAAAATTTGATAGTTCACATCAAGCCCAAAGTCCCATTATGGTGAATGATGTCCTTTCATCAGTGAATTTTCTCCCTTAAGCCATAGACATAAAGTTGACAGTCTATTGAAGAAAATTGACAGGTGGTAGTCTTATGTGCTGGCGTGTGTACATGAAAGGCTTTTTTACATCAAGTTGGTAATAAGGTCAAGGAAAGTGTCCTATGACGAAGAAGGCATTTTCCAATATTTGACGCTGTAAATGGGGGTACAAGAAATGATTTTGCTGAGTATAAGAAATAAAATGCTTAGTTACCTAAAGTTATACGACACAGAGTAAATAAACAGCCAAAATAAATAGCTTTTTCATTCAAGTGCCAGGATTCTTCATCCGTCTTACTAAAGAAATACAGTATTTACCAGTTACATTCAATTGCTATGATAATAAAACGCATTTAGTGTTTACCATACACATATTATTATGTATATATCCTAGCATATAAGCTTGTTGGCCGTTGTATGTAGCTGCAAGTTTGTATTGTTATTTTAAATAAATAAATGAATAAAATATAAACTTTCGTTTGACAACCCTAACTGTGACACATTTGAAAACTCCGCAGAGAATAAACATTCGTCCCACAAGTTAGGTTAAGATAGCAAGGTGCCTAGTGTGATTCGATTACGTTTACGAAAACGAAAATTAGTATGGCATTGAAGCAGCGCCTCCTGGCGACATAAGAGAAGAGTTAAAATTTTGCGATACAAATTGTCGTGATCGAATAGAGAATGAAACTGGCACTTGGCACTTTGAAAGCATAATACTAGAACGAGACTAGTGTGGCTAGTACTAGTAGTACTAGTAAGCGCTGCTTTATTTGTCTTTGAAGGTAGTTTACACAAACAAAATAGGTACATTTTATAAGACAAAGCGGTCCATGCCTCAGGTGCCTTTTATACGTCCACAGCACCTGTTATTCTGTCACAGTGACCTACAGTGAAAGAAAATAAATCATTTTTCATTTCATTTTCATTTTCTTTCGAATTTCGCATTCACAAAATGCTATAGGTGTATATAGTTACCCACTAAAGCTACCTGACTGAGACTGGTTGATATTTTTCTATCAAAATTTTATCTTGTTACAGTAATCTGGGCTTTTTGTCACAAGTCACACGACACAATTCTACCTAACCAGTAAATAAGCAACAAAGTCATTTCGGACGACTATTAGTTCAAATATTAGTAAGCATAACACCAGTTAATTTTAATTATCACTTTATCGCCAACTTTATTGAATATCCAATGTCACTGATAAAGGTTCAATGCTAGATAGCCGATGTCAGCTCGTCAGTCATTACCAGAGAATTACGACATGATTACTGTACCTTGCTATACTGTTACCCGCGACTATGTCTGTATATCATCGAAAGGGAAAGCATCGAATAGAAGAAGCAGCCGTGTATCATCACCGTCTGCACCATCCGCCCTGTAAACTTACGAACCGATGGCATAGTGGCAAGAGCTACTTGTAGCCAAGTAGCTCTTGTGAATGTCACAAAAATCATCTCAGTCAAAGACGTCTGCTGCTAGACAAAGGCCTCCCCCAAGGATCTCCACAAAGACCGGCTTTGTGGTGCTCGCATCCAGCGGCTTCCCGCGACCTTTACCAGATCGTCGATCCACCTTGTTGGAGGCCTGCCCACACTGCGCTTTCCGGTACGCGGTCGCCACTCGAAAACTGTTCTGCCGCCGGGTTTGTAACACTCCAAATCCTTACTTACTTTCATATGCGCAGACAGTAGAAGGAGAAGGCTGGCCCAATTAACAAATAATTGAACTTAAACGAAACAAACGAACGAGCAGATTTTGATTTCAACTTGCAATTTCAACATTATTTTCAAGAGCGAATGTATTAAACACAAGAAATGCGTAAATAGATACGCCTAAATAAATGAAATACACATCATCACCGGCTTTTTTATGTCCCCACTTCTGGGGCACGAGCTTTTCCAATGGTGTCTCCACACCACAGAACAGGCCCTAAACCACCACGCGCCCAATGCGAGGCGGTGGCTACTTTGGACTACTACAACTTATATATGTAGCTCCTTCTAACTCATGATAGCATGGTTCTTTGACCAGCTAATGCCAGATATGTAGCTAGCTCCTCATAGCTCATGCTGGCCTGTTATTTTGATCACATCAATCCAGGTAAAGCCAAGGATCTCTCACACAAGGTAAAGCTCCTTGTGATTTATGCTAGTCTAGTACTTTAACCAAGCCAGGCATATCTCGTAGGTATCTAGGTAGTGTAGGACTACCTCTGGCCAGATGGGATGATGACCTGCGAATGACTGCAGGCAGATGCTGGATGCGTCAAGCTGAGGACAGGGCGCTATGGCGCTCATTAGGGGAGGCCTATGTCCAGCAGTGGACTAAGAAGGGCCGATGATGATGATGATGAGGCATATCTCATTGTGGATGATAGCCTGGTAATTTGAACACTCTCTCTCTCTCTCTCTCCTCTCTCTTTCCTCCCCCTATATCCCTCCCTCTCTCTCTCTCTCCCTCAGCCACAAGCCTACCCTACAAGCCTTCCCTATGGATGTTTACACCACAGGAAGTAAGGGCTTTAAACCACCACGCGGGCCCAGTGCGGTGAGGTGAGTGATTAGCTGACCCCAACGGCTTTACGAACCTTCCGAAGCACAGAATACATAAAATACACACATACTACATACATACACATACATATATAAACATAATTCCTTTGAAACGGCTATATGCGCGACAATATACGGTTAGAGATAAGATAGCCAGTGCCTCAGTGGTCGAGGATTCCGGGTGAAGTGCGCTTTAACCTGACCTTATCACCACTAAACATCAGGTGAGATGAGGAAACAGTATTCTGAACACTGAGGAGCACGAGGGCGCAGTGGTTAATGCGCCCGGTCTGCGATTGCCGAGGTAAAGCAACTTTCGCAAAGGCCGGTTTAACGGATGGCTGACCTGAAATTTATTATCTCGAGCTCCTCCGTGCTTCAAAAGGCAGCTCATTTTTATGCTCTCACTGCTGGGGCACAAGCCTTCCCTATAGATGGATAGGGAGAAAGGGTCGTAAACTACCACGCGGGCCCAGTGCGGCTTGGTATGCTATGCCCTACAAATTCTTTCGGGTTATTTCATCTGTGCTTTTAAAATGATCCGAGTGAATTTGAACAGTAAACAAAACTGGACCAGGCACCCAGGATCCAGTTATGCAACACTAGCATGATACGGTTGTTGACACATTACAACGTTGCAGTTTACAAATAGTCTCGGTGAAATATTGTGTACTGGGCTATTCCTTGGTTTACTCTCGGTTTTTGAGAGAAAATATTTTGTTGATGTTTGGTTTTGCATCCGATGCTGGTCTGGGACTTGAAAAGAATGTATCAACCGCAATAACTTCCCGCGCATGTCATTTCCCACACAGAGAGACAATCAAAATCACCAATATTAAGTAAACTCGCCGTTTGTGACCTCGACGCCTTTAGCATAATCAAAGTAAGGCACTGAGGTGGAATAGATAACATCAGTGATGGGTTACAGCCGATCGCCTGATGTGCGAGCATCTTGGAATCCTTGTTCCTTAGTCGGCTCTTACGACATGCACGGGGAGTTAGGCTTCTTTTCACGTCCCTGACCAGCATGAGAGTAGTAGAGGGTATACCAAGTAGTTTGCGTTCAACGACATCAATAAAACTTCTTACCGAACGGAACGCCCCTGAATCCCTTTTAGAATGTTGGATCCCTACTTGGAAAACCTTACTTATTATTATAGTTACCATGAGAAATACTATTACGAGCAGGTATATTATAATATTTCTTACAGGATGCGTAATGTGTGTGATAAGTAGTCACGAACCGTGAGACATATAACATATATTCAATGATCGATTGTCTTGAATACAAGAAATGTACTGAGTAATGGATAATCGTCTTATAAGATCTTGACCTTTATATCTTGTAGTCATCTCCAATTAAAACGTGATCTATATGAAAAAATCTCTAGACATCATCAACGTCTCATTTTTATGTCCCCACTGCTGGGCCACGAGACTTTCCTATGGATGGATAGGGAAAATGAGCCATAAACCACCACGCGCGCCCACCGCGGATTGGTGGTTGTGAACGACTATCAATGCAGCCGGAACCAACGGCTTCGGAAAGCATGTAGCTTTCCGAAGCACAGAGGAGCTCGGTTTGATAATATTTTGGTAATTCATCCGATGACCGGCCTTTGCGAAAGTTGCATAAACTTAGCAATCGCAGACCAAGACATAGATCAAAATAAGTCTATATCGTCTAATAATCTCAAAGTAAAAGATGACCTATATGAAAAATTCTACTCTCAAGTCTCAAGACCGCCCCAACACTTACTGAACATCTGTTAGTTATTTTTAACTGTAAAACTGACTCTAAATATAAACCAGTATCCCTATAACCGCGACTTATTTCCAGTAACAGGAATATAGTTAAAAATACTATGGGGGTTTATTTTTAAGAGCAATTTTGCCTCATTTAGACGAAGTTTGGAATGCATTGTTGACGCAAGTAGCGTTATTTTGAATTCTGTTACGGAGAACCGTTTGGAATTCACCTCACTTGTTTGTAAGTTGTAATTTTTTTCTCTTACTCACGAGAAATTATTTGGCCTTCATTTCACCTGATGTTAAGTGATGATAAGGTCGAAGGTGGAAGTGCACACGGAATCCTCAACAAATGAAGCACTTGCTATTTCATTTCTGCTGCCGTAACACAACAATGATAATAACATTGATGTTATGGCAACATATTTAGATAAGATGTTCTAGCTATAGAGAGTGAGAGAGGGAGTGTAAAAAGTACCAGGCTAACAAACCCTATAAGGAGGTATACTTGGCGTGGCGAGCCCACTACATACTTGGTTGAGGCCGTGAGGTGGTTGAAGTACTAGGTTACCAGAGTTATAAGGAGTAACGCACAGGGCTCGCGTCCCTGTGGTGTTTCCATCCATAGTGAAGGCTCGTGTCCCAGCAGTGGTTAACATAAAATGAGCTAATGATGTGATGATGATAATGCTGTGTGGTAGGGCACGTCGCCCGGCATTCACAACCACTGAGAAACTTTGAGCGTCGGTAAATTAATTTGTAAATTTGTAATTGTATTTTTAATTTGAAAAAAAAGACAAAGTGTTGAAAAAATTCCACGAGCGGGATTTGAACCCGCACCCCATGACATGCCGGCTCAGGTGCACTACCAACTATGCTACCGCCGCTCGTGGAATTTTTTCAACACTTTGTCTTTTTAGGGTTCCGTATCCAAATGGCAAAAAACGGAACCCTTATGGATTCGTCTTGTCTGTCAGTCTGTCTGTCCGTCCGTATGTCACAGCCACTTTTTTCCGAAACTATAAGAACTATACTGTTGAAACTTGGTAAGTAGATGTATTCTGTGAACCGCATTAAGATTTTCACACACAGATAGAAAAAAAAACAATAAATTTTGGTGGTTCCCCATACTTAGAACTGAAATTCAAAAAAAATTTTTTTCATCAAACCCATACGTGTGGTGTATCTATGGATAGGTCTTCAAATTTTTGATGATAATGATATTAGAATGATATTAGAAAAATAAATATTAGAAAAAAATTATATTAGAAACCTCAATATCATTTGATATTGAGGTTTCTAATATCATTTTTTTCTAAACTGAATAGTTTACACGAGAGACACTTCTAAAGTGGTAAAATGTGTGTCCCCCCCTGTAACTTCTAAAATAAGAGAATGATAAAACTAAAAAAAATATATGATGTACATTACCATGCAAACTTCCACCAATAATTGGTTTGAACGAGATCTAGTAAGTAATTTCTTTTTAATACGTCATAAAGTACGGAACCCTTCGTGCGCGAGTCCGACTCGCACTTGGCCAGTTTTTTCAAATTGTAATTGGTTCGCAACAATATTTGCGTAAAATTATATACGAATAATCATAAAATAGGTACCTACCACCTTACCTATTTTCATCTAAATCTAAACATAGTTGCATAACAGCCAATTTACAAAGCTAACAAGAAAAACCAATCTGTGTCATATCTAACAACTCAACTAAATGAATTATGCATGATCAATAGAATCGCAGCATCTTGATAACGATCACGCGATTGTTGCATTTGTAAGTTTGTATCTCCGATGTTACTTACTTATATAATGTAATCTAAATCCACATCGTTAATTACCTCGTTACATTTGGCAAGGCCTTTGCGCAGCTCTTTGAGAGTATACATATAGGCTGATTCCTAACATGTTTATTAATGTGAGTTCATAATTACTCTAATGGAGAAGGTCGATGGCGTAGTGGTTAACGCGCCCGGTCTGCGAGTGCTGAGGTTAAGCAATTTTCGCAAAGGCCGGTCATCGGATGGGTGACCAAAAATTTATCATCTCGAGCTCCTCCGTGCTTCGGAAGGCACGTAAAGCCGTGGGTCCCGGCTACATTAGCAATCGTTAACAACCACCAACCCGCACTGGGCCCGCGTGGTGGTTTATGGCCCGTTCTCCCTATCCATCCATAGGGAAGGCTCGTGCCCCAGCAGTGGGGACAAAAATGAGCTGATGATGATGATGAATTACTCTAATGCCACTACCATGATAGTGATAGTTTAAATAGATATTATAAACTAAAGAAACTTTTTATTAATGCTGAGTCACAGAATAAGTAATAGTGTCCCTTAGGGCACAGCTTTCCATTTTAGTTTTTTGTTCTACATAAGTTTGTACTAACTGTGTGTTCTAATAAATATATTTCATGTTATTTTCATTTTTCATTTCATTTACTCTCTTATTGTCACCAGGATTCACACAACACACAAATTCGCGATTCTCGAATGTTGTATGAATCTCGACACAGTGTAGTTTCATAAGCCGATCACGTGTCAGCGAAAGTTATTGTTAAACGGCTAACAGCTGGCACAAAATACGAAGACTGCAGAAAGTTATCTTCATAGAAACGCGCTAGAGCACACATAGACAATCTCGCATGAAGACTGATACTCGCAACAGCATTTTAACGTTTTAGTTGGTGGGCTTGTTTGTCCGTCTGGCTAGCTAGAGCTATCTGATCTAAATGTCGCCATAACATCAATGTTTGTAGCATTATTGTGTTCCGGCAGTTAGAGATAAGATAGCCAATGCCTCAGTTATTGAGGATTCCGGTTGAGGTGCGCTTCCACGCGCGCCTTATCATCACTTTACATCAGGTAAGACGAAGACCAAGTTAGCTTATCCGTAAGTAATAAAAATAATGAAAGAAAAACGAGCGAGCCTTACGGTAGTCTCATATGATGTGTAACATTTAACATCTCACCTTAGTAATAAGCAATTTTAACATTATATTCTGAAAAAAAAGGGGTCAGGTATTACATCGTTTTATAACTATAAAATAAATGCAGTGAATACTCATTAGAAGACATTTGACATATAAAAATTACCTTTGATAGTCAAATGACACAATATGTCACATATGTCAAGTTCATAATATCGATTTTTAAATTTACAAAATGGCGCGCTTCCACGACTTCCTGTTACACAGTTAGACATTTCACGAAATCACTCCCACAAGCTCCCCGACTTCCAGTTACACACTTGTTACACTGTTACACATACTTCCGTCCCATTTTACGAAATCACTCCCACAAATTGCTTATATAGAGAAAGCGAGCGGAAAGATGTCATGATGATACATCAAAAAGTAGCGCTCGAACTGTTCAGAGATCCTGGATTCTGCAAGTTCGCGCTTTCCCGAGATTCGGTCCGTACGCCGCAAAGTAGGCAGGACCTTGTGTTTGTGGAGGGTTATTCTGAGATCCGTGGCCGTGCAAGGTGTCTAATCTATGAGTGCGTTGCTCGAGCGCGGTATGTAAAGCTTACCTTCTGGTTCTCATTTTGTGCAGCTAGTGTGGCGTGTGGGCAGGGAAAGCGGGGGCGGAACTGTAAGCTCGAGCGATCAATGGTTATGATGAGAGTCTAATAGTCGATGAGGCCTAAGAAAGCCTAGTGCTAGTCGTTTTCACTATCAGTTAGGCTATTCGAGCGAGTACCTCCAGACGTACTGCAGGATATCATCCTCACCTAGTAGAAGTTCCACTATGTCGCACTAAGCGCTTCATGCCATCATTTTTACTGCGCACTGGCAGGGAGTAGAATTCTCTGTCATTGTCTGTTTCCTTAAAACTTATAACCTGAATGCCTTGAAGGCGAGAGTTTATAGGCATCTTCTGGGGTAGCTCGCTCTACCGTAGATCTCATCTACGCTCACCACGCTCACCATCAGGCGAGATCTAGGTCAAGAGCTGTCTTATAAGGCATAAAAAAAGGCCTTGCAAGAGAATATAGTTGGGGGACACATTGGCTTGCTTGCTCTTGAAATCCTCTGACTGTGTTTCGATCTCACGGCTCAGAGAACCCATTCAGACAGTGACAACCATGAAACAGCGCTCTCTGTCAGTCTGCATTCAAGCAAAAAGGATGCAAATAGTGCGTGATCCACTGAATTCAAGTAAAGAAACTTGAAAAACGTTATATTTTTCAAATCTAGATGTTTTATTAAAAAATAAAACACTAGACTTTTCCTAATTACTTAATTTCATCGACGTACTTGAGTGATTGAAAAAGATTATCAGTAAATAGAAGCTGTTTAGAGGTGAGCTTGATTTTTTTTATAGAGGAACTTTTATAATTCTGCATTTGGAAACAATAACATTGTTGCAAAAGTCTTTTATAACATATGTACCTATATTTTTCTTTGCCTTGTATGTTGTATACTTATAAAGAAAACATGCATGAACAAACGTATTTCAGAGTGATCAGCGTCATAAAGTGTCTCGCCACCCTAAAAAAGAAGGGAAAACGTATCGTTGGTCCCGGCTGCATGTTGCAGTGGTTACAACCACTGCCCCACTGGGCTCGCGTGGTGGTTTACGGCCCATTCTCTCTGTCACGTAAACACCCATAGAGAAGGCTAGTACCCCAGCAGTGGAGACATAAAATAATCTGGTAATTTTGAAGAATAGCCTGCTAATACAGCTTTAAAGTAATTTCCATAGATAAAACTCCCTAATATGTATTTGTTAACGTTGAGGGTAGAGCGTCGTGGTCTACTTCATCGAAGCTATTCTCTCGTGCACACCCTTCAAACGTAATAGCTTTCTGTTGCTGATAAAACTCCCAAATATGAAAATGTAAGTAAAAATGTAAAGTAGCATAAATGAATGATCCCTAATATGAAGTTATTAGGCTGAAGACAATGTATGTAAATAATCATAATGGGTTTTTACTTTTTACATTTAGAATCGATGGCATTAATTATAAGACTAAATAAAGATACAAACAATCTAAATCTACTTTTAAGTAAAAAATAATACAATCGACTGCGTTTCCAAGTCAAGTCTAGGCAGGATATAAAACCGGATCCCTCAAGGTAACACATTGGGCCCGCTGCTGTTACAAATGGTCTGTAATATAGTCAGCTATATTATGTATGTTGCTAATAATATAGTATCTACCGGTTCTAGCTAAAGCATAAGCATTAAATAAGGAGACACATACGGTAAGCTTCTGAAGGTAAAGTTGTATGAAAAGAACGCGCTCGAGCAACGCCCACATAGTAATATTATAAAGAGATATTATAAATCTATACTAATATTATAAAGAGGAAACCTTTGTATTTTTGTATTTATGTATGTTTGTATGTATATGTTTGCAACGAATAAACTCTAACCCCCTCATTCATAAAAACTATTTAAGCATTATTTAGTTAAATATTGTTTTGTCAACGTCATTTTGAATTTGAGAAAAAGAGACAAAACAATGATTACTAAATAATGCTTAAACAGTTTTTATGAATATATGGGGGAAAAACTACAGGACCGATTTAAAAAATTCTTTCACCATTAGAATGCTACATTAGCGCTGGCTCAGTAACATAGGCTATAATTACAAAAAATATATATAAAATACTAAAAAACGACAATCTAATTTTCTAATACAAAATGATTTGTTTGTTTTGTTGTCATGGAAACCATTGATATATATTTAACTAAATGATGGAAACTGTCAAAGCGGTACGAAGCCGCCGGGCCAGCTAGTACTTAATACAGTAGCATAAAAACATTTCCCCTGTACAAAAATAACTTTAACACGTTATATATACTAGAGATGGGCCGAATATTGGTATGGCCGAATACGAATATTCGGCCGAATGTTTGGTTTACAATAAAACGAACCGAATATTCGGCCGAATAATTCGGTTCATTTACGCGCGCTTTGCTTAGCCAAACAGGTAGGTCAAAGTAAGTTAAGTGTCGTTGTTTATCATGAAAATCATCATAATAATAATTGAAGTAAATCATACTTGAGTTTTTAAACACAAAACGTAATCAATGTTAGTTAAATGAATGGATGAATTTTATATTAAAAAATATGTATATTTTTATTCAATTAAGTATTATTTTTATAAATAAATAATCTCATAAAAATTAATTTAATAATGATTTTTTTATGATTCATTAATAATAGTGAATGAATAAACTATGGTACTTATAATAGTCTTTTTACAAGCCTTTTTATATTTGGTAATTATTCGGTAATTATTTTTATATTCGGTAATTATTCGGCAATTGAACCGAATATTCGGCCGAATACGAACATAGAAAAATACGCCGAACATACCGAATACCGAATAATTACCGAATATTCGGTGCATCTCTAATATATACCATTATATTTACGTTGTCACCAAACTTACATAACACAGTTAACTTTACCTATTAACCCAATCCGCTAAATACAAACAATAAAGGCCAATGTGAATGTATGTATTTATATATACAATGAAAAGTCGACTTTATTACAACACCATAAAGTACACTACAGTTTTTAAAAGTAATTTAACACGAACACAATGATTACGAGGCATTATCGACCTTAATCTCGTGTGGCTAAAGACCGTTTTCCGCATCATTAAGTTTGAGAATACCGCTACTCGACAAAGTGTTTTAAGTGTAGGCGTCAAGATGCTTTTTAGGGTTTCATAGTAAAATCGCAGAAGAGTGGTAAAATGAGGTGAGTCTATAAAATCGTACTACAGGTCTCGGTAACCCATTTAGATCGACCAGGCGTTTGTGTTGTTGTAAAAAAACTTTAACAGTATCGTATTAGGGTACATCTATAGTGCCTATAATACAAAATGGGTTAAATGAACAATAGTGCATTGGGGAATTACATGAAAATATATACATATGACATACATAAAAGCTAAAACGTCAGCAACTTTTAAGAGGCTACTGAAGGATCATTACTTGTCCAAAAAACCATTATCACTGTAATATGCTTTTATAGTAAATTATGCATTCTTATTAATCATTTCTCATTCTTATACTCAAAAACTTGATATTAATAAATTTAAAATCACCATCAAAGAAAAGCTTTGTAAAAAAGCTTAATACAAAGTGTCTGATTGAATTGAAGACAAGACAGCATGGGTTTAAAATGCTCCATCCACTCCAACAGGTATTTCTAATTTAAAATATTGTTAAGTAATTTTAAAACTTGTATAACTTGGTAACGGCATATAATTTTGTAAATGTCGTTACTTATATTAAAGCTGTGGAGTTTCTTGCGCCCATTCTTCTCCACAGATGAAAATAGACGTCCTGAATGGGTAGTAGGTAAAAAAAATGTTTGGACGATTCAAAAGCACTTTTCTTAAGTTTATTTGAATAAAAAATATTTGACTTTGACTATTTATTGTACTTATAACTGTTATGTTTGTATCAATAGTATATTAAGTATTTATTATTATTTATTGTTGAGTTAGTTATACAATAATTATTTATGGTGCACCGACGCGACAAGCCCACTTCAAACTCGAATATTTTTTGTCCATCCAAAGGTTGTCTGGAAGAGTTAACTCTTAGTGATAAGACCGCCCTTTGTACGTGTATTATTATGTAGCTTTTTTGTCAAATGTTTTATTTTTGGTGTGCAATAAAGTTTATTTATCTTATCTTTATCTTTATACCTATCTCTGTCCCATTTTCAAAAGTTAAAAAGGGTTTAAATAAAATAAAAATATTGTGGGTGGAAACATATTCACCTGGAATATGTTGGTGGCACTACTGAAGAACTAATGATGTTATGCCATATAAGCCAGGCGGACGTCATCATCCATCGTCATCACCAGCTCAATTCAGCTGGGGCACGAGCCTTCCCTATGGATGGACAGGGAAAACGGGCCATAAGCTAATATAGCTAGGACAAACGGCTTTACGTGCCTTCCGAAGCAGGGAGATCGACATGATACATTTTTGGTCACTATCCGATGACCGGTCATTACAAAAGTTGCTTTAACCTTAGCGATCGCAGACCTGGCGCGTTAGACACTGCGCTATCGAGCTCTTCAAATTAACCCTTGTGACCTGGGGTTCTTAGACCAGCGGTGCTCTTAGTCACTACACAGAAGTGCTTAGATGTAAAAAGCAACAATAAGTCTGTAAACGACTTCTTGGCGGGAAAGTGAAGAGTCATGTCTGCGGTTTTGTATTATTTTCTAAAATTTGTGTTATGTCGGATATTAATGTGAAATAATGGTGGATTATTAATCGTTAAGTGAAACGAAACAGTGCAACGTTACTTTTCAAATTCTTTGAAGAAGTCCGCCCGAGGACTTAGTAAAGCCCCACATCTTTACTGAGATACTCGAGGGGTTGGGGTATATCATTTCTCACTTCTCATTTCTATTATCATTCATCATCATCATACATGAAAGAAATATTGTTTATTTAAGTATTGTAAGACTTTTTCATTGCCTAAATGCTTGTGCAAAGCCATAAAAAAAAGAAAAAGAAAACAGTTTGTAAACTCGCACTAGGAAGCCAGAGTGCAGTAAGTAGCATTTACAAATAACGGAACAGATACTGCGACAGTCCGATTTACGCTTGACCGGTAATGTTTTTTTATTATCCGTCACACAATGTTGACAAGTGTGAACTGGGTCAATGAAGTGTACCGTCATGTATAACCGCTCAGTTATCAGATTTGGGTAAGCGAAGGTTTTACAGCTCAAAAATGAAGTTGTATAATTAGTCCGTTCGTATTTAAAACCAACCACATAGTTAAAAACTGTAATTTACCAATGAGTATCTAGTGTCCACTATTTAAATGGCGGCCCGAGTACACCAGTATACACGACGCATGCGACCAATCATAAACTGGAACTAACGTTTCAACCAATCACAAACTGGTACTTACGTCACAACCAATCACAAACTAGTACTAACGTAACAACCAATCGCAAGCTGGAACTAACGTGGCAAACAATCACAAACTGGAATTAACGTTTCAACCAATCACAAATACAAAGGTGCTAACGTTCCGACCCACCACAATTACAAACTGGCACTATATTTATTCATTTATTTGCTATCATGTACAAAAATATAATAGATATTTTAATAGGTATCTTAGGTAAAGTACATGACCCTGTTAGGGTATTACAAACACAAAACACAAAATTAAAAAAAAATTGAAAACGGCATCAGTAAACGCTACAACCAATCACAAACTGGTACTAACGTTATTACCATTTTGTGATTGGTTGCAGCGTGAACGGACCGCCATTGAAATAATTCTGTGACATTCTATCTAGAATAGGTATTTAGTTTGTAACTAGTTTGTTTTGAGAAGCGTCCTGTAAGATGGGAGTTACTCATTACAGTTTTAATTATGCATTGTACTCGTAGTTACGCAAAGCGCTTGCGTCGATTTCCGGAGATCCTCGGTTCAATTCCCAGGCAGGAAAAAATGCTTCCAATTTTTTTTTTATTGGTTTTGTGATGCCAACCCACCAGCACGGTGATCAAGCCAACACTCATCAATTGTACCTGGTTTGGTTGGTGGTAGGGCTTAATTGTCTGCCTTGCTAGCTACCACCATCTTATCTAAATATGTCGCCATAACATCATTGTTTGTAAGTTGTGTTCCGGCAGCTAGAGGTAAGATAGCCAGTAGTTGAGGATTCCAGGTGAAGTGAGATTCCACCTTCCTCCGTGACCTTATCATCACTTAAGATCAGGTGAGATGAAGCCACTGTGCTTACCAGTAAGATATTAAATAATCTATCATCATCATCATCATCATCATCAGCGCATTTTATGTCCCCACTGCTGGGGCACGAGCCTTCCCTATGGATGGATAGGGAGAACGGGCCATAAACCACCACGCGGGCCCAGTGCGGATTGGTGGTTGTTAACGACTGCTAATGCAGCCGGGACCAACGGCTTTACGTGCCTTCCGAAGCACGGAGGAGCTCGAGATGATAAATTTTGGTCACCCATCCGATGACCGGCCTTTGCGAAAGTTGCTTAACTACTGTATAAATATGTAGGCTCTGTTTGTACATGCAATTTTTCTGACAAATTTTGGGATAAATATTCGTTTTATGATGACACACTGACACCAATTCTACGATTTTTGAAATTATTGTCCGACTATCTGTATATGTTCTCGTATAACTCAAGAACGGATAACCGATCTTGATGAAAATTTGTTTGTAGTAATAACAGGAGGTTTATTTAGCATTCATTGATTCACTATTTTCGCAGAGCGAAAGGGCGGGCGCACTAATATTATAAATGCGAAAGTTTGTGTGTATGTGTGTGTGTATATTTGTTGCTTCTTCACGCTGCAACCAAATCCATCCGATTTGGATGAAATTCGGCATACATATAGTTTATAACCAGAATGAGTGGCAACTGTCAAAGCGGTACGAAGTCCGCTGGGTCCACTAGTATTATTATAAAGGTAAAGTATTTTAGCAGTACGCGTCAGAAACGTGTTTAATCACTGATGCGTAGAAGGACGGTCGAGTTACGCACCGATGCGCGTGTCTCAGGCTCTCAGGCTCGGGTTACGTGGGGTCCTTTCCTGATTGGACTTGGAACGAATCAGGAGTTGTCAGACAATTGTATCATTCGTTTTCTTAGTATTTTTGTAGCTCCCAGTCACAAAATAAAGGAAAGCTTACAAACCTACCGCACCTGAGCAAGTCACACATACGAGTAGACCTATTGCACGGACGTCGACACTCGGTCCGAACGCTGCAGTTGCGAGATTCCGAGCTCGTGAGGTTTTTTTTTATATTTACGGGGAAGCACAGTGCCTTGATCTCACCTGATGTTAAGTGATGATAAGGCCAATTGGTGGAAGCGCACTTCACGCGGGATCCTCAACTAGTGAGGCACTAACTATCTTATCTCTAGCTGCCGGAGCACAACAATGCTGTTATGGCGACATATTTAGATAAGATGGTGGTAGCCAGGCGGACAAACAAACACAAAGATGTACCCCCCGCTGAACCGGCGGTCTTAACCACTAGACCACAGAGGCGGTTGTTGTCTCGAGCGCATTTGTATGAAGATGACCTTCTGCAGTCTTCTTAGCTCGTGTCTGAGTGCCTGCTGTGAGTTTTCATTACTACTCCGTCGAGCTTTTTTGTTACAGAAACAGAACAAAAAAATATTAATTGTTTGAAAATTTATATCTATTTCGCTCTGTACTTGGAGGAGGCCTTTGTACGTAGTATAACTAATAAATAATCTGTCCAGCAGCGGACTTCTGGCTGAGGTAATGATAATTACACTAATATTATAAATTTGTTGCTTCTTCACGCTGCAACGGATGGATGGATTTGGATGAAATTCCGGTATACAGTTAATTTATAACCTGGATTAACACATAGGTTACTTTTTATCCCGATATTTCCACGGGAACGGGAACCACGCGTGTGAATCACATAACAGGGCACAATGTAAATTGTTACTATTTTTTTATATTTTAGTTAAGTACATGTTGTATGTTTAATTGTGTGTTTTGTTATGTGTAGTCAGTAGTGTAAGGAGTTATGGAGATTGAACCACTATTTCTCGCGTTCAAGCCGAGCATCGATCCGTTCAGCTACCCATGCTTTCTGGTATCGATACCAAGCAATCCTTAATCAGCTTGAAGATAATTTATTTATTTTTTTATTTATTTATTTATTTATTCATGTTTTCTTACAAGCTAACAGATATTAACATCCAAAACGCTTACAAGAATAATTAAATTATGGGAAATATTACATGCATGTCAATTTTTACAATAAACAAACAACAATAATAAATTCTGATTAACAATAAATTACAATAGAGAAAAAAATTAAAGATAGGAATAATAATAATGTTCAATTGCTATATGTCATTTAAGAGTACACTGAATTGATTAAACAAATGCCCTAATCCATCGGCAAATAGATCAAGTTCAAAGTGCTGAGCAAGTATGTCCCCGATAACGTGTAGTGCGCGGTTGGTGGGCGCGTGTCGGCCTCGCTCGGTGCGCGCGACGGGCCGCTCCAGCAAACGCGGGCGGCGACGCGGCGCCACCTGCCCTCCCGAGTCCGCCGATATGTTCCCGGGGACCAACATGCGGACACGCTGTAATATTTGGGGACTGTCGATTTGATTGCGAATTATTGACAGATAATGCGCGATTTGAGACATAGCTCGTCTAAATTTCAGCGTGTCCATGTCCACCATACCCGTAACGAATAAAGACGGATATAGGTACGGATAATATCCGTATTGTTTTTTGTATATCCATCGAGCAAATTTTCTTTGAATTTTTTCAATAATGAGAGTATATTTCTCCTCATAAGGATTCCAAATAACCGCGCCATACTCTAGTTTGCTGCGTACGTATGCATTATATAATACTTTTGGAACCCCTATGTTTCCAAACTGTGATGCTGTTCTCATAACAAACCCTAACATTTTATGCGCTGACTTACACATTTTAATGATATGCGTATAATACCCAAAGGTTACATTTAAAGCTGAGCACGGATTAAGTAACTCTATACCCGACCTGAAGGAGTGGTCTGCTATGGGTTTAGTTGTAACATTCGCAAAAGTAGGTCAGCGGATGGGTTACTAAAAATTTATCACCTCTAGCTCCTCCTTGCTTCGGAAGGCACGTAAAGCCGTCGGTCCGGGCTGCAATAGCACTGAACTCGCGTTGTGGTTTATGCAGCCCCGGATCTACGATTTTGTCGAACCGGGGCAAAAACTTGATAGTGGCGATGGCGCCTAGTGTTCCCAGGACCTATAGGCTTTTAGGCCTAAATTTAAGCCTATTGGTCTTTTTTTATGGCTATGGTAGTATGGTTTAAAAAAGCCTATAGGCCTAAATAGCCTTTTAGGTTTTTTTTACGACTAAAGTCTTTTTTTAAGTAGTAGGCTTATTTTAAGGCTATAGGCATTTATTAGATTCTGACTTAGTATGAATTAAACAAGATTTATTTTTGTATTGTATTTATTTTGATTTATTTACAAATTTTATTATTATTTAAAATTAAAATAAAGTACAAAAATTCATGCAATTTGAAATAATATTTAAAATCGTAAAATTAAGTTGATTATTATTATAGTTGAACAATAAATAAAATAGACCTAGCCTAAACACTAAAAATCTTTATAGGCTTTCTTCATATCCTTCAAATCTTTATTTCAAGCTTTTCAATTACGCGCTTAGCTTACAAAAAGGCTAAAAGTCTCCTCGGGTAGACAAAAAAAAGCTATGGAAATAGCCTAGCCTAAAGGCTTAAAAAGCCTTTTTAGGCTTTTAACCCCCTCTAGCCCCTTAATTCATAGGCTAGTTTTAAAAAAAAGGCTAAAAGCCTATAGGCCTCGGGAACACTAATGGCGCCCCCTCCCTTCAGTGTTTGAGAAAAACTGTTAAAACTGACAAATGAGTAGCATTTTTGTGACCATTTGTGAAAATAATAATCCTTTAAGGGGGTGCAGCGCGGACGAAAAACTGCGAGTTTCAAGTTTCTTTATGATAGCGAGCGAGCGGCGCGTGGCAGTGGTGTGACAACGGCGCACGACAAGAATACGCACGCACACTAATATCTGTACAGAGTAGGCTGGTGATTTAACTAGAGCAATGTTTACTTTCGTAAAATCAAAGGCGTTTGGGTAAAAAATAAGAAAAGTCTTAATATTTTTATATTCATGTTTTTTAATGGAAAAATAAGACAACAGTGACCTGCGGAATATCAATACAAACATTTTGATGTCGGATCATTGTTTCATTTGGGCTATATTTACAAAGTTTCTGAAGAAATAAGTTTTTAGATATCATTATTTTACGTAATGTTTATGCAGTTTCTGGGTATTTGTTTCAAATTCCAAGACAACCATGCCCTTGTGAAAGGATCAAGCTAACCTACACTAGTCCTTTTAATGTATAAGACCTATTCAGCGCCTAGCACTATTGACTTAAAAACACGTAAATTTTCAAATTCCGCGCTGCACCCCCTTAATAAATTTATACTTTTAATTATCTATTTGCTAATAGCGCATACGCAATCAACCACATAAACAAACAGTTGTTTGTCACTTAACGTTCGACTGTTCGAATTTGTTCGGCTCGGCTCGTACTTATAGATATGTGATGGGGATTACCCAAAGATCACGCACACTATGCACGCGTTCATTGATTTGTTAAGATGGGTTGATAATTATCACTTATTATGTGTTCTACTAACTGGGCGTATGGAAATACAAAAGTTTGTTATTCAAATATATTATATTAAGATTCGATTACTTGACAAAAACCTGTGAAATTTTAGGAAAAGACGCTTCACTTGTTCGATATTTCGAATTCTTGTCTCAAGGATTTGGCGCCCCCATGAAACTGCCGCCCGGGGCAAGTGCCCCGGTTTGCCCCCTGGGCAATTATATCCGGGACTGGGATTATAGGCCGTTCTTCCTATCCATCCATTGGTCCATGCTCATGTTTCAATGTGATAGTGATGATACATATTATTATGATTGAAAAATGTTCATGTCACGTTGTAAAGCCAAGTAGAAAGCGCCATAATGACACGAGAACTACAAATTGAGATATAATGGAGCTACATACAAATTGGAGGGTAATTTGGTTGGATGATTCTAGCGATTCACAGTTTGTTTGAAGGATTGTTCACATGTCTGAGCCCCGGAGGCCGGATGTAAATGTCAAAAAGATGATTTGACATTTGTGTAATAAAAAGAAAAGTCTCGAATCACTCACTGACTCGACTGATCAACGCTTAACCTTAACCATAGGATGTAGAAAGCTTAAACTCGGAAAGATCCCTTTGTGATGTAGAAAAGGGGAAAGGCCCGATTAAAAGAAATTGCTATACTCCAAGTATGATGTGGAATAATATAAACTGTTACTATCAGCAAAAAATAAAAGTAAATATAGCCTATATACTGTCCCACTGCTGGGCAAAGGCCTCCATCATTGAAATCAAGTCATCGCTACAATTGATGGTTATTGGCTTAATCACCACGCTTGCCAAATGCGGGTGATCACAAACCCGGGGTATACATTGAAGAATCCAAAACACACTTTGCCCGACCTGGGAATTGAACCAGGGACCACGGGTATCGGGCCGAGCGCTCTGCCACTGAGCCATTGAGGCCTTACTACGAGTATAATACATTAATAGTAAGTAAATAATTCATTGTGTTGGACTGAGTCGTCAAGGTGTGTTGGGTGAGGACAGCGCAAGACCGGAGAATGGCGTGCCTTAGAAGAGATGCTTAAGAGAGAGAGAGAGAGAGAGAGAGAGAGAGAGAGAGAGAAGTAATTACCCTTTACCCCTGACGCTTTTAAAAAGAAAGTCCGTGAGCTTTTGTTTAATAAAATCACGTCAGAATCATCTCAATAACCATCTATTAGAATTCTGTATTTTATGTATGTATGTTACGTATTTACAATACACATATATGTTTTATTATATGGCCTATGTTAGCCGCGGGGAACGTAGCATTTTATCAGTGAAAGAATTTTTGGAATTGGATCAGTAGTTCCAGAGATTACCCTCCACAAACAAACAAACAAAGTCACAAACTTTACCTCTTTATAGTATTATAGATATTTATTATATACATTTAAAATTATATTTATTACACTATCCACTTTAGTCATCGCGCATAATTGCACTTACCAATGTTATCTCTGCACCACCACCCCATGGTTGACTCGGAATCGACAAATCTACTGTTTTTAAATAAACACACATGCTAAAGACGTCCTTTCCACACCATGTTACAGAATCTCAGAATAGTTTTTACAGAATAGTTTTGCATTCGCGAATTTTCTGGAATCCCGGGATTTATATTTTAAAAAACATGTTCTAAGAAGCCGCTTTCATAATTTCCTAGCCAAAAATCAACTTTAGCTAAATATGCATCCGATCACTAATAATAACAGGTAAGCTAATAGTTTTGAGTAATTGTCCATATACGGATATGCGTCAGTTTAGAAGAAAGAACGGTGGGTGGTCATTGTGGTCACACATAAAATTCCGATATATCTAGTGTAATATATTCATATATATATATATTGCCAGTCACGGTGTATACATATACATACACCGTGACTGGCTAGACGACGCACACTAGCGCCACCAATTTGACAATTACTAACTGACCGGATCTTTTTTAAACATTGCGTCGGACAACAGAAAAGCATCCATAGTATTTATTTAATAATTGTGCACTACTTTTTGTTGCATGATTTATTCACAAAACGGGCTATCGCATTTATTCAAAAACAATGGCCACTGTTGGTGTTAGCGAATGAATACAAAAACAAACCTAAAAGTAGTGCACAATTATTAAATAATAGATGTTTGCCTAGTGTCGGAAGGTCCGCAATGTTTGAAAAGAAATCCAGTTTAGCAGTTATCAAATTAAATCCATTAGCGGTGCTAGTGTGCCTTACCCTTCGCCTCAAAGGTGTATAAGAAGCCGATACCTGTTCCATTAAAAATGAAAAAATACCACCTTAATTTTTTACTGGCGGTGGAACTTTACAACCCACCAAACCGAGTACACTACTACTCAGTGGAAAGCGAACCTGGGACCTCTGGATCTGATACTGGACTTAACCACTGGGCGAATAGAGGCAGTACTGGTGCCACAACGAAATGATAAATACATTTTACGGGTATATTAAAGGTAACTTTTTTACTAATTAGTTTGAGTTAATCCCCGTTTAAATTTCTTTGTTAACCGAAATATAAGGTCACATTTTATCAACTGCAAATTTTTTGAGGATAAATTCAACATCATATATAAACTATTTTTCATCCCACCATCTCGGAAAGAGTATTTTTGCTCTTCGATATCTGAGTGCAAAAGCCGTTTTTATCCCCTAGAGGATAAAGTAAATTGAATTTAGAACATCGTGTGCACTAAGTTTGTGAATTCAAAACATCATTAAACCTATTTGCTTCTACCTCCATGGTGCCCAATTTATCAGTACTGTAGCAACCGAGACTCCTTGCTCGGGCATACTTACTGGCAGCCACCGTGGCCTGCATTAAAATATAGTAGAAGAGAAAGAAGAAGAACATCGCGGACTCGGTGACGCGTCGCGACGACGAATTGATTGTTATTATTTCATGTTGAAAGTAATATAAATATTTAAAGCTATAAAGCATTATTATTCGATACAACCCCCCGTTCCTTAAGTAACGACCCAGTGGGGTGTTACAGTACACAAGTTACTAACACCAACATTACAGTACCTAACAAAAATATTACACTTAGTAACTGTAGCAACGTTACTTTCAATTTTCCTTAATTATACCTAAGTATTGTTTGTTATAATTTAAAGATTATTCTGTAATACTTACCTTTCATAATGTAGTAGTTAATACCTAAACTAAAATAAAAGTATCTTGTGATTGTAAATGTTTTTTGCATTTAGTCATTTCCTCGCTGAGGTGGCATGAAAAGTTAGGTGTTGCACTCGAGTGCAAAGATTTTTCACCTGGTGCTCTTTTGATTCCCTCGCTAACGCTCAGGATTCTAATTTTTGAATCACTCGCTGCGCTCGTGATTCAATTTTAGAATCCTTCGCTTGCTCGGTCATCAAAATTGAGCACGCGGTTAAAAAACAACTTTGCACTCTTGTATAACAAATAACTATTTATGAAAAAACCTTGAATTTTTATACGCTATTTTCAAGAAAAACGCCTAAAGACATTTCGTTTAAAAAGAAAAATAAAGCACTTTCTGTAGTTCAATTCAAAGGAGCCGAAACAGAGAGGCCGCAATGCCTTCACCGCTTACACGTGCCCCTAGTTTCATTCAAAAAAACCGACAGAGAGAATGTCAGGAAAAGTATAAAAAAACTAGCCAGAATTTTTTTTAAATGCTAGGGCCTTATTTCTCTGGTAGGTATAATTAGATGTTTTGTCAAAATATTTGCAGTTGAGAAAAAGTGACCTTATATAATTCTGAATATTGTAATGTACTTTACTTAGTAGGCTTTCGATTGCTTACGTCCTTTTAAAGGTGGAAGTAAACTTTCCTTCCTGTTATTAATATAAAAGGAAAGTGTCACATGAGTATGCCACAGCGCCGCAATAATATAAATGGTAATGGGTCAGTTTTAGAGCTAGATGTCACAGATTCAATTAGAGGTGTATGTACATTTTTTATTTATTTATCTATGTTTATATATTTCCTCGTCTGTCAATAACGTATTAACAATGGTTAAATCAATCGTTACGTACCATAATATGGCGTCGACAGACTAGGGGATAATAAAGCTGAAGAGTTTGTTTTTTTGTTTGAACGCGCTAATCAGTAAGTAAATAGCCTATATACTGTCCCACTGCTGGGTTCATTTTCAGCTTCACCGGGCTTTTTTGGGGGCGGCGAGGAACGTAAAGGGTCCCTCAAGCCGTGTGAAGCGAATCACCTTCGGAGGTTTTCTAGAGGGAACGGCATCGCGCACTAGTGCGCGTCCCCGTGCCCTACTTACTAGATTCTCCGAAGGGTTCGGATCGGATCGGGGGGCGGAACCACCAGAGAACGCCTCCAAAGGCTCGGACCTCGGCTCGGGTAGACCGGGCCGTGGAGGAGAGAAGCGCCCAGGTACATGTCTGTACCTGGTATAGAGCGCGTGTGAACTGGTTCTTCGTACCCTTGTTGTCGGTGTCTTGGACCTAAGCTAGTGTGCATGTTTAGTGTATTCTGTAAATGTGTAGTGGCATTTAGAGGATCGGGCGGGGGGAGCTGATTACGTGCAACTACATACTCGTGAACGGGTGCCGCCTGTGGAGGCTGGTCTGCTCTTGCATACTTATCTTATTTTTAGTATTATTCACTATAGTGTGACTTTGTTTTTCTTAAACAATTTTTGACTTTTACGAGAGTACTGTAGTGGTACTGTATGACATTGTGGAAATTGAAACTTTTACCTGATGTAAATTTGTTTTGAAAATAATTTTAAAGCAAATTTTGTTGCGAAACAAATTACAAAAACACAAATGTTGAAAAAATGTCCACGAGCAGGATTTGAACCTGCAACCCTTCTGACATACCGGGTCAGGTGCTCTCCCAATTGAGCTATCGTGATTCTAACCAGCTCGCCGAAATTATTCAACACTATTTACTTTTTACTTTGAAAGCCAAAGGCGCCCATTCATTTTTCAACATTTGTGTTGATGTAAATTTGCTAACTTATATAGTATACATGTTGTGGTTGTCTTCTATATTGTTTGTGTTTATTGTAATGGAAAGTGTCCTGCTATGATAGGGCATTTTCCAATATTTTTGACGCTGTAAGGGAGAAAAGAGCTGGACACTTGCTGAGCCTCTTACCGGTTCTTCTCAGTACAAGGTCTCCCGCCCAGAGTAGACTTACACGAACCGATGGCATAGTGACATTCACAAGAGCTGTATACTTGTAGCCTAAACTGAATTAATGAAATTAATGAAAATACTCTTCATTGTAAACCATACAAAAGACTTAGAGAGGACAATATCGCTAAAAAGCAATTTCTTCCAGGCAACCATGTGTTGAAATTGACAAAAAAGCTAAGAAATGAGTGGTTAATGGTGTTTTCCGAAATATTAATTGACACACACTATAAAAATACTTAATTATCATACATACAATGCCTATACCTACATATATCTATACAGCGTGAGTCTTCATAATGTGCACATATTAAAATATGGGAAATTATGCTTAGTTTTATCGACGGAAAACATGTAAAAAAAAATTAAAAAAATTAAATTAATTTTAAATGGATTTTTTAAAATTTTGGTTCGCTATTGAGACCTCCATGTAAACAAAAAAGCGTATCTTTTCAACTAAATGATCAATTACAATGAAACAAACTTTAAAATGGTTGGAAATGATGGGCCGTCCTCATGAAATTAAAATCGAGGAGAAAACTGCCCTCAATCGAAACTTATAACTTTTTTTTAGCGTAAAATCTGTTTTTTTTTTTCTTTTATTTTTAATGATTCTAAAATTTTTCATTAAAATTCCCTCTTTACCTTCATTTTTTATAACTTTAAGTTTTTCTACATCGTATAAGCTATCTCGTAGTAAATATTTCATGTAATTATCTCAATTACAACATTTTCTATCAACTGTTAAAAAAAGGTCTAGCGCACCGCTACGCACTATTGTTTAGCAGGTATCTGGGAATTTGTTGTAAATGCGCATGGTTTCGGGGTTGGGGTGCGGGGAGGGGCGAACAATATGACAAAAGGCAGGGCAGGCTGCCAGTCGCCCCGAACTATTCGTCGCTGCTACCTGTGTTACTTACTTACTTTACTTTCGTCGTCCGCTACTACATCATGCCGCGTTTAAGTGAATTTTCCCCGGCACACATTGCCGACATTCATTTTTATTATGGTGTGGGACGTGGAAGTGCTAGAGCTGCACGCGCAGCTTACATAGCTGCCTTTCCTAATAGGCAACCGGTGCCTTCTGCCCGCAACTTCCAGGAAGTTCACAGAAGATTATCTGTTACTGGACTTGGATCAAGTAGAGATCGTCGCGATCCACCCCGAGTAATTATTGATGTGGCTGTTGAACAAGCGGTACTAAGAGACTTGTATGCTGATCCAACCCTCAGTACGAGACGTCTGGCTCTGCGACATGGAATATCGCAAAAATCAGTGTGGCGTATTTTAAGAAACGAAGGGCTTCATCCTTATCATTACCAAAGGGTGCAGCATCTACATGAAGATGTAGACTGGCGTCCAAGGTGCGTGATGTCTGGCTGGATTCAAAGAAAAACTAGAGCAAACCCGAACTTTCCGAAAACCATTCTATGGATGGACGAAGCGACGTTTACAAGAGACGGTATAACCAACTGCCGCAATTTGCACCAGTGGTGCCCTAAGGGTGAAAACCCGAAATTAAAACGGGCATCAACTTTTCAAACAAGATTTTCAGTAAATGTTTGGGCTGGTCTTATCGATGACATGTTACTTGGACCAGTCATATTGCCGCAAACGTTGACTGGTGAAAGTTTTTTAAGCCTATTGACGAATGACCTTCCTGAAATGTTGGCGGATGTACCACTGGCCTTGCGTCAAAGGATGTATCTGCAGATGGATGGATGTCCTGCCCATTATGCTTCCAATGTAAGAGCGTTTTTAAATGCAAATTACCGAAATAAATGGATCGGCCGGCAAGGACCTGTAGGGTGGCCTGCGCGTTCACCCGACATGACACCCCTTGACTACTTTTTATGGGGGACGATGAAACAACGCATTTACAGTACTATGATCAACAGTGATGCTGATTTGCGTGACCGCATAATTAACTGCGCAAACGACATTCGGAACGAACCCGAAATGATAAGAAGAGCGACGCAACAAATTTTACTTCGCGCGACTTTGTGTTTACAGCAACGAGGAGGACATTTTGAGAACCTGATGCCTTAGATTTTATGAGAAGTAATAAATAATCACAATTGAATTCTTTTGTATCATTTATCTATCACCTTAAATTAATTATTATTAAAATAGTTCTTAATGACGCGCTAGGCATGTCACTTTTCAATAGTTGATAAAAAATGTTGTGATTGAGATAATAACGTGAAATTTTTGCTACAAGATAGTTAATACGATGTAGAATAACTTAAAGCTATAAAAAATGAAGGTAAAGAGGGGATTTTGTTAAAAAATTGTATAATTATTTAAAAAAGTTACAAAAAAAACAGGTTTTATGCTAAAAAAAAGTTATAAGTTTCGATTGAGGGCAGTTTTCTCCTCGATTTTAATTTTATAAGGACGCCCCATCATTTCCAATCATTTTAAAGTTCGTTTCATTATAATTGATCCTTTAGTTTAAAAGATACGCTTTTTTGTTTACATGGAGGTCTCAATAGCGAACCTAAATTTAAAAATTTCATTTAAAAATTAATAATTTTTTTTAAATTTTTTTTTACATGTTTTCCGTCGATAAAACTAAGCATATTTTCCCATATTTTAATATGTGCACATTATGAAGACTCACGCTGTATAAATATGATATAATATATAAACTATCATATACATACATATATACTATCATATAAACTAAATATTTATATGGACAAAGTATTACATTATAAAGAAATGGATAAAATAACATTAAAGTGAAAAATTATTTGAATTTTGAATTTTTAACATAACCTACCTAAATTCTTCAATAAATTAATACCCAATTCAATTGTCCCAACCTTCTCACGGCACAAACCAATCTCTCTCACAACTCGTACTCGATAAATAAAAAAGGTTTAATTTTAGTCTGACACTAATCACTTGCGTACCGCGTTTCCTGAGATTTCTTCCATCGAGTCCCCTATTAAACTGTTCTTTGTTAGCCTATGAGAAGCGTTTAATTAATAGTCATGTAACTACTGAGTGGATACAACGATCTATAGAGTGAGATTTCACTTTTTAAATTAAGTAATTGGAAAATAGAAAAGATGACTAATAAAGCTTTAGCGACAGAGGAGCTCGATGGCGCAGTGGTTAACGCGCCCGGTCTGTGAGTGCTGAGGTTAAGCAACTTTCGCAAGACCAAAAAATTACCATCACGAGCTCCTCCGTGCTTCAAAAGGCACGTAAAGCCGTTGGTCCCGGCAGCATTAGCAGTCGTTAACAACCACCAATCCGCACTGGACCCGCGTAGTGGTTTATGGCCCGTTCTCCCTATCCATCCATAGGGAAGGCTCGTGCCCCAGCAGTGGGGACATAAATGAGCTGATGATGATGATGACTTTTGGCTAATAAATAATTTATCTACCTATCTATCTATGGCGACATATTTAGGTAAGATGGTGGTAGCTAAACGATCAAGTGATTTCGAGTCGATATCTTTCATTTAATAACGTCCTGAGCTGATACTCTTGACGCAAACTCAATCTCAATACAATTCCAATGCGATTATTAGGTATCGATATTGGGATAAGTTTCGCAATTTCGGAACGCCCCATCTCGACAATAATTTGTTCACTCAATTTCCCCGCAATTTAATTCCAAAGTAGCGCTATTATCGCTTTTAAGAGTGCCATTTGAATTATTTAGATTTGGGATTGGAAATTGATTATTGCAATTGTGTTTCAAGAGTAACCCACCTGTATAAGAAATACATTAGCAGCCAGCACTAAGCTCCAACAGTGTCTACAACTCGACAGTTGTACTTATGTGCTGTTCGTGGACAAAAATGTAAAAATAAATTTGAATCCACGAACAGCACACGCCTAAAATATGATATGTGCTGGTCGTGGAGTAGGCCTTGTGCTGTGCACGCATGTGCTATTCGGCCTTGTGCTCTAAGTGGACTACCTCAAGCCCTATCACCAACCAAACCGTTACACAAACATGTACTGGTCTACTGGGATTCAAACCTGGGACCTCTTCGTATGAGACCGATTGTCTTAACCACTTGACCACAAATAATAAATAATAATAATAAATGTTTCCCACACTCACACCAATTATCTAGCCCCAAGAAAAGCTTCCTTAAGAAACTTGTTATATGGTTAACTAGACAACGGATAAACATACATAATATACTTAAATACATACTTATTATACATAGGAAAATATAATATATGATATAGAATATTTATGTACCTATTTGATCAAATTTTATTTTATTATTACTAAGTTATACTGTTTTTAATTGTATTTCATAATTGTTGTTGTAATGTTGAATTGTAGAATGTGTAATCTTTAATTAATGTAATTGGTTTCTTTTTACACCGTTTTAATTAAAGTAAAATAAATAAATAAATAAATAAATAAATAAATAGGAAACACCCAGACCCGAAACAATTTAGAAAAACGGGTATTTCTAAATTGATCCGACCGGGGATCGAACCCGGGACCTAAGAGATGGCGACACCATGAAAACCGGTGTGCAAGCCACTCGACCAAGGAGGTCGTTAAAGTTAAGAGTTTATAAACTATAGCTATAGTTAATAAACTCAACCAACTGTCTTACTTAATTACGATTGAACCACGGAAACCACACCAATTTAGGTTCATTGTTCTGAATTGAGGCATTCGTTAATGCATACCTTGTGTGGCTGCCAATC
Source organism: Eudonia mercurella (assembly GCA_963082485.1). NCBI lineage: Eukaryota > Metazoa > Arthropoda > Insecta > Lepidoptera > Crambidae > Eudonia > Eudonia mercurella. The sequence goes on along the minus strand of OY720052.1, from coordinate 8,058,329 downwards.
GAGTTTGTACCTTAACCCGTATAGCATTGGGGTTAACTTGTGACGGCAATAATTATTTGTAACGCAAGTAAACGAACGTAGAAACACAAAATATAGAGACTTACAGAAGGTAACCTAAAATATATCGCTTTTGTTGATTATGATTACTGTGGCGGCCATTATCCTCACGTATGGTTAATGAGTTTGTAAACGCATTCCTAATCTCGTTTAGATCTGATACAGATAAGACACGGCATCCTCCCTCCAAAATCAACATAGTTTATATTGTATAAATAGTCTTGTAAGGTTTAGATAATAAGTTAGTCACTGTACAACATCACATAAAGAAACGCAGTCGTTATTGACCATCGCCATGGAACCCTCCATCGTCACAATCTCCCTCTCGTCGACCACGGGAATACTGGTAACGCCGACGTGATGGATCGACCACGGAACACTGGTGATCCCGACGTGATCGTCACAACTTCCCACTCGAGGACTCACCGCAGACGAAACAATAACCTTAGACGACTGATCCGATCCGAACCCTTCGGAGAATCAAAGGGCACGGGGACACGCCTCAGTGCGAGATGCTGTTCCTTCTAGAAAACCTCCGAAGGTGATTCGTTTCACACGGCTTGAGGAACCCTTTAAGTCTCTCGCCGCCCCCAAAAAAGCCCGGTGAAGCTGACAATGGCGTCAAACTCTCTCCAAAAAAAAACCTAAGACTACATTATCAACGTCATTGGACTTTTGTGAAGGCAGCGAGAAACTTAAAGGGTCGCTCAAGCCGTTTCCGAAACACCGTCAGACGTTTTCTAGATCCAATTGCATCAAGCACTAGTGCTTTCCCGGATCCCTACTAGATTCTCCGAGAAGTTCTGATCGGTTCGAACCCGAGGGCGTCTCTAAAGGTTAAAATCTCGGCTCGGGTTGCCCGGGTCGTGGTGGTGGGAGAATCGCTCAAGTACATATCTGTATGGTATAGAACGCGTGTGAATCGACTCGTCGTACCCTTGTTCTACGAGTACGGTGTCTTGGGCCTAAACTAGTGTGCATGTTTAGTGTATTCTGTAAATGTGTAGTGGCATTTAGAGGATCGGACGGGAATACATACCTCTCACGGACACAGAATCTCGCAACAGCAGCGCTCGGCTGTTGCGAGAGGGTCTATGAGTGCGTTTACTACTAAGGGTGCGCTGGCGCCGGCGCCGTCCGTAAGTGACAAGTGTCATATATTTTATTTGAAATGTCTTCGTTCATATTTATTTGATGCCGCGTGGCCATACTAAATAATAAATAATAAATAATAAATTGGTGATTGTTTAGTTAGACATAATTAGAGGTATAATAATCTAGATAAACTATAATATATCAACTAAACGCCGCCACTCGTTTTCATGATTTTTGCCCCAACTTTAAATGATATTGTAGAAAAAACTATAGTGTGTTATGAATTTATGCGTCGGGCTAATTGTAAACACGTTCCCTTTGATACTAAATATATATTTTGTTTATGTAATACGATAGTTTTTTCATCATATATCAACTTAACCGTGAACTACACTTTTGGTTTTTTTTGGTCGGCGCACTCTAAGTTACCTTCTGTGAGTGTCAATATTTTGTGGTACATTTCCATCTAATTTTAGACAATGCGTTGTATGTAACAAATATTGTGAATTTGTGACTCAGGGCGTGTACCTAGATATTTGTATCATCGTTATCTGTTATTAAACTGGACAGTATTTAATAGAGATATTGGGTTGAGTAGCTCGATGGCGAAGTGGTTAAAGCGGCCGGTCTGCTATTTATTTATTTATTTATTTATTGATTGGGGTAACTAACAAAGCAATTACACAAAAACTTACTAGAACATACATTGCATCTTACAAAAAATGAGTAATGCTTTACTTATAGGTACCACTACATACATACAAATAACATAATTATTATAAGTTCAATCTCAAGTAACAGACAGCCCTTAGAGACGAAATAATATAAAATTTACTACAGTGAAAAATAAGTTAAATTAATTAAAATGTAGGTTGTAACAACATTTTGTTCTTAAAACTTTTACGTGTTTCCGAGAAAATATCTATATCAGTGGTTTTAAACAGTGCGTTGTATTTGTTTACAATTCTGTTCAACGGCGAGTGATAGCCAAGATTTGTTCTTGAAATACTGCTGACAAAAGGAATATACTTTGAAAGACGAGAAAGTTTCAACGGCGCATTAATGTTAATTTTGGATATGAGAAGAGGACTGTCAAAAATACCATTGACTATTTTATATAGAAACATGTGATCCTGCAAACCTCTTTTATTACAGAGGGAATCCATTTTAAAGTACTCCAAACGATCACTATAGTGCGGAAGCTGTCGTGCAATATTACAACTATAGGCAACAGCCACAAAAATCTTTTTTGAATTCTCTCGATGCGTTTAGTGTGGACTTCATAATGAGGGTTTCATACGGTGCTACAGTACTCAAGATTGCTCCTCACGAGAGTAATATTTTATATAATATACTATATATACTATAGCAAAGGTTAAGCATCTTTCGCAATGGCCAGTCATCGGATGGGTGACCAAAAGTTTAATGTATTGAGCTCCTCCGTGCTTCGGAAGGCACGTAAAGCCGTTCCGGCTGCATTAGCAGTCGTAAACAACCACCGCACTGGGATCTTTACTTTATATGATCTGGAATATTTAATGCATTATCACATTCGTTTTATAACAATATCCGAGGCTAACTGATTATTTTAAGTGCATGTAGCACCTGCGCCAGAAAGAGACCCTCTTCCTTATCCTCTACATACATTATTTAGTTTCTTTGCGTGATCGATCAGAAATGAGGAGATCCGCAGAAGAACAAAGGTAACCGACATAGCCCGAAGAGTTGCTAAGCTCAAGTGACAGTGGGCAGGGCACATTGCTCGCAGGACTGATGGCCGCTGGGGCGGAATAGTTCTTGAGTGGCGACCGCGTACCGGAAAGCGCACTGTGGGCAGGCTTCCAACAAGGTGGACCAACGATCTGGTGAAGGTCGCGGGAAGCCGCTGGATGCGAGCAGCACAAAACCGGTCGTTGTGGAGATCCGCGGGGGGGACATTTGTCCAGCAGTGGACGTCTTTTAACTGAGAAGATGATGATGACATTATACATTGGGCTCCCATCCCACTCTGAACACTTTGTAGGTTGCTCAACATTCACGATTGCATCGTGCACGCTCGTTATGAGTAACGAGCGTGCACGATGCAATCGTGAACAGGTAAAACGTAGGTTTGAACCTTATACATACATTACTCATTCATTACCTTTGAATGACTGTTTGTTATTGAGTATTGATAACAAGAGAAATTATATTATTCCTCAAGTACAATCATAACTCGTTTTATGCAATCATAAGCTTGTTAACTCATCAGCTAACATCATCAACATCATAATCATCGTCATCATCATCATCATCATCATCATCATCTTCATCATCGTCATCATCATCATCATCATCATCATCATCATCATCATCATCATCATCATCATCATCATCATCGTCATCATCATCATCATCATCATCATCATCATCATCATCATCATCATCATCATCGTCATCGTCATCATCATCATCATCATCATCATCATCATCATCATCATCATCATCATCATCATCATCATCATCATCATCATCATCATCATCATCATCATCATCATCATCATCATCTCTCCTGGGGCTACTAACATATTCAATATCAAAGGCCTTAGCTACTTTCAGAGGTAATCTTGGGTCAAAAACTACACAAAGCAGTGGGTGTTTGGTAGACATAAGATACCTTCAGAGAGTGGTAATAACATGGTAAGGTCGCTTTACATTTAGGTTAATACAAAATATAATTCTTAAAAAAATCATTGTTGAACTGTTCTATTAACATAGGTACAGTCAGCTTGAAAATTATCTGAGCGTTCAAACACACCAAAAATATCTGAACATTTGACAAAAATCAACCTTATCTCAAGACGTAGAAATCCATTTTTATTTGTTGTTTGAGAACAAATGACATTGAATGAAAGTACATCTTTCACATATTGGGCTAAGAGTGATTTTTGTCAAACGTTCAGATATTTTTGGTAAGTTTGAACGCTCAGATTATTTTGAAGCTGACTGTACTTCCAAAGGAACAAAGGTACTTCCAAAGGTCTGAAACATCAAGGGTAAAACATCTTCCATTTCAAAAAGTTTAACTTCGTTTTCATTCAATTAATTAAAATTGGTAGTATACACTACACACTGGTCTGTCGGTACATAATTGCTAATTGGTAGTAAAACAATACTACCTTACCTACAGCACAATGAAATTTAAAACAAATAGGTAATTGAATTTACAATGGCTCAAACTTCCAACTTCCTATTTTTTTCTTTTTTTTATTCTTCCATTTGCATCGGCAATCACTTGCAAGACTATAAGCTGATGTGTTTAGTGACAACTGTCTTGTCTAGCCTATTACAGAATATTCTTCCTTTTTTCAGTGTCTTTACAATTGAGGAAGGCTTTAGGAGTTGAGTAGCCAGGGGAATTGGATGGATGGACTGATGTTTTTGCCTAATAATAAATAATTTATTGTCTTTAAGTTAAAAAGATATACATAGATAGCATGCTAGGTAACTACCTATGAAGATTTGTTAGCAGCACATGTTAGTCTGTGAATCTTCCTGGAAATAATTAGAAATAAAATAAAATAAACTGCTGACTCACCTCATCTTGTACTCGTACATTTTCCAAGCTCCTGCTAAGATGTCCGTTCACTTTCACATTATTCAACGTTCCATACTGGCTCTTCTTCTCCTCATTAAAAGGTTCATCGTAAATATGTTCTTTATCGACAAAGAACTCAGATTTTTCTGTCTTACATTTACAGTTTAAATGGCATTTAAAACGATCATGTTTCTCATCGTTCAGTTTGCATTTAACACACTTATCTTGACTACTATCAGCTAAGAAAGAACTGAACTTGGAGTTGTCTTCGACACTGCACGAACATGTTTTCAATGGTTCAAAATTCATATGCGAACTGAGTCTTGTGTATGGTAAACTGGCCGTAGAATTAGTTAGCACTGCACAGTTTAATGAGTTAAAACAGTTTGCTAGAGACTCTGATCTGTTTTGATTGGGCAGTAACGTCCTTTGTGTAATGTCTAGTATTTCCGTGCATAGATAATGTATTTCTTTAGGCTTTTTGATAGTTAAATCTGTTTCTACTTCGTCATAAATGTTTTTGTTTTGCGCCTCACGTTTCTGTAGGACTTGCTCGAGTTTTTCTAGCATTTTTTTTGCGTCTTTCTTAGGTTTTTCTACTCCCTCAGGTATTGGTGGTACAAAACTACGTGGAGGTTTTTTAGGTGGTGGTCCAGGTGGCAGAGGTTGTTTCAAAGCTTTCTTTAATGTGTCCGTTAAAGTTAAGTGTGGATTTTTACGTTCCAAACGCATAGTTTCACTAGAGACACACAGATCATTCATAGTTTCTAAATTAGCATCAGTATCAGGATCAGTCTTTTCGAATTGGGACATTAGTTTTTTTATTTTATTACTTTTATCGTCTTCAAGGTTTTCAGTTTCTGAGCTGACACCGCTGTCCGTCATAGCGTCATGCTTGTCTTCTTTCTTAGTTTTTACAACTTTAGCGTACTGGTCTAATATGTGTTTTGGAACGTCTTTATCCGGTATAGAGTTAAGCAAGGGCTGTAAAACATCATCTACGTTATTGTCATTTGGCACAACAAAATGTTCTTTCCTCATCTGGTCTTCGAGCAAGTTGCCTAGGCGTTTAAGCCTATCTTTACTAAGCTTACGCTCCCCCATTTTCACAGAGAAATCGCTAGTTTCTGAACGGCCATTACAACTTCCATGCCTCTTTGGACTATCACCTATTTTTTGAGTCTTATCACAACGAAAAGCATGGCTCCTGTGTAACTTTTTACCTGGGTCACTAGACTGTCTGCTTAGGCATATTTTGACGTCGCTCAGACTACGTTTAGCATCAGTTTTGCTATATAAATAGCTGGAATTCGGTTTAGGTGGCACATCACTATCGAATTCGGTGTCCTCAACATTATATTGTTCGTTCAATTCACCGAAAACTTCGTTGTTAACGACACACTCGTCAATCTGTTGTTTGCCCAGTTGTTTTACACTTCTCCTGATGATTAAACTGTCGTTTTCACTGTTCAAGTTTTCGAATTTACTCTTTATCGCCTGCACTCTATTTTGTGTATGCGATATCATTATTTTGAAACGCACATTTTTGATGTAAACAATAACACTGAATTCCCCTGGTAACGGTCACTTTAAAACACTTATTTTACAGTTAATTTGGTTTGGCACTTGCGTTTGTTATTGTTCTAATTGGCACAATAATGAAGCAAATTACCACATACAGATCAAACTGATACGATTTCTTGCATTTGTATTTTTTTTTCGCAAGATTAACACAGACAACTCGATAAGTAAAAAAACCGCTTTACATTGTTTTTTTTTATTTAAAAAGGCACAAATGTTTCGCTCTGTAAGGAATTTTTAATGTTAACAACTTTACAACACGGAAACGATAAAGTAATTTGTAGTTTTACGCGAAGATAACTGTTTGTTAAGTTTAATCACTTTACTAGTTTACAAACAGCTTTCGTGTCGGATCGGAGGGCATGGCACTGACAGTGTTGCCAGATAGCTACTGAAATTTTCCTCGCCTAACTGACTCAATTAACGGCTGCATGCTGCGGCTTGTTTTTCGTTGAGAATGTCGTCAAATAAACGAAGTATCTAAATATTTTTTATGGCATAAATATAGACATATGAATGAATATTTTTTTAGTTTGAATTTCGTTATAAATATGAGTTTGTTAAAAATATAAGATTTATTTTTGTGTTTCTGTTACGTACGTATAAATTGTAAAATGATTCAGTCTACAGGTACCTATCTAGTCTACAGGTTACGAAAAGGCTAGAAAAAATCTATTTCTATTTCTATTAAAGTATCATTAAAAATATTTTTATTTTGTTTTATGGACAAATTAATAAAAAGCCATCAAAAGTTGTTGTGATAGGTAAATGTAAATAAATAGGTAGCACTGTACAAATGCATACCACTATTATTATAATTGTATTTAACAAGTCATTATAATAGTCTCCTCTAACATTTATTCCAACAAATTAGTGTTATAAAAGCGTATAAAGTATTGATTAGGTTATTTTACTCACTTGTAAGAATTATTAAATATGGAACAAGTCTGTCTAGTGGCGGTGGGCATAAATTGCTGCAACGCTGTTTACACTAAAACCAACTCTTATCGTAGACCTGTCAAACTAATATATTTTGTTCAATGTTCCTAAAAATTTAGTTATTGGTGTTTTTGTTGTTTGTGTTATTTAGTTATTTTTTGTTAGTGTTTATTTAGTTTTTTTTTATAAGACAAATCTAGGTATAACAAAAATTAAGTGATATCTAAAAGCATAGACAGAGGTATAAAAAATAACATGGCTTCTAACAATACCTATATATTAAATATACAATAAAAAAGGGCAAACCTTTTTAGTTCCCTTAAAAATAGGTAAATTTTTAACACTAGCTTTCGAGCAGCTGACACGTTCTTGTAAGCCCGTTAGGATACATTTCTTGATATCTCAACTCAAGACAAGTCTCATTTGTTTTATTTTAAAAAAATATTGCATTATAGGTAATTAAAATAATTTAATTTGAGAAATCGTAATTATTATTTTTTACTAATGTTTCTTATGGTTTTAAATAAAAGTATCCGAACACATTTTTTGCGCCATCTAGTAATGATATCTGAAAACAACTATGAAAAGACAAGCACTGCCATCTATTGTGAAGTAGCGAAACTACGAAGTAGCTTTTACTTAGCCATGTAGTATTTTAATTAAATATTAGATGTCGCTGAGCGCTGTTCTTTATTATAGTTTGGTATTATAATATGTGTATGCATAAATAGTACAATTACACGTGTAAATAAACGAAGTATTTGACCTATTATGTGTCAATTTTCATGTTTAGAATATCATTAAAGATACAACAATTTAAGCTTTAACGATAAAAATGCTTTTATTGTTTCTAATATAATAACACAATAAAATCGATACAAATAAAAATCTACCTACCTACTGTTCGTTGGTAAGCGCATAATTTAAGAACAGCTGAACGGATAAGATGAAATTTTGCACATATTATACAGTTATGATCATGATCCCGACTGTCAGGATGAAATAATTATAATATTTTTCGTTGTATTAACAATTTGATTATAAAGATAATGATAAATACAAAGACAGATTAACCTCGTAATAGTAGGCTTTATTAAACATAAAATTAAGCTAGGACATTCTTGACAAATAGACGGTAAAGTAATGACACATATAAATCTTGACTGATGGTGATGTCAAGCGATAGCATTCTCTCTTTGAACAACATAGAGGTTCTATAATAATATAATACAATGAGAATATTATCTCAGATAGATATCGTTTAAGAATATTCAGGGTACCAGTGTAAGTTTTGTTTACTATCCGTATTCATTCGATTACGTTTACGAAAACGCAAATTAATATACGGCATTGAAGCAGCGCCCCCTGGCGACATATGAGAAGAATTAAAATTTTGCCATACAAATTCTCGTTTTCGTCAGCGCGATCGAATTGCGAATGAAACTCGAAACAAGGCACCCTATACATGTATCCGATGCTTTTTCTGTATAACTATAAACATTTTTCTGATGGCACGTAAAGCCGTTGGCACAAAATAAGTAAAGCTTACTTTGTGCCACCTGCAGAAGTTAATCTTCATACGACGGATCTCGGTACAGTTCGAAACAGTCCGAGTTTAAGAGAGCCAGTGCCTCAGTAGTTGAGGATTCCTGGTGAAGTGCTTCCACCTTCGACCTTATCATCACTTAACATCAGGTGAGATAAAGGCAGAGTGCTTACCCGTAAGGTATATAAAAAAAAACGAGCGAGCTTTACAGAACATTTGACATCTCACCTTAGTAATAAGCAATTTTAACATTATATTCTGAAAAAAATGGGTCAGGTATTACATCATTTTACTACTATAAAATACATGCAGTAAATACTCATTAGAAGACATTTGACATATCAAAATGACCTTTGACAGTCAAATGACACAATACGTCACTTAAAATAATAATAATATGAAATAAAATGAACAACCTAACAATAACCGGCGCCCGTTCTTGAAAATGGTCATGCATTGCTCTATTGGGACCGGTCAATCATCACGGACAGGACTATTGTTGCCAATAAGCCTGATATCGTGGTGGTAGACCGGTCTTAACGTCGGGCGGTGCTTGTTGACATCACTATCCCGCATGACGAGAACCTCGTGAAAGCTGAGAAGGACAAACTCAGCAAGTACCTTGACTTGGCTCACGAGGTGACCGCCATGTGGAATGTTGATTCGACGATCATTGTTCCGATAGTCGTTTCAGCGAACGGTCTGACAGCGAAGAGCCTCGACCAACACCTTAAGGCGAAGGGTAAGGCACACTAGCGCCGCTAATGGATTTAATTTGATAACTGCTAAACTGGATTTTTTTCAAACATTGCGGACTTTCCGACACAAGGCAAACATCTATTATTTAATAATTGTGCACTACTTTTGCGTTTGTTTTTGTATTCATTCGCTAACACCAACAGTGGCCATTGTTTGTGAATAAATGCGAAAGCCCGTTTTGTGAATAAACCACGCAACAAAAAGTAGTGCACAATTGTTAAATAAATACTATGGATGCTTTCCTGTTGTCGGACGGTACGCAATGTTTAAAAAAGATCCGATCCGTTAGTAATTGTTAAATTATCAATTGGTGGCGCTAGTGTGCCTTACCCTTCGCCTTAAGAGGCTCTCGCTTGATGGTTGGATCATGGGTCAGATTCAGAAAGCAGTAAGTATTCCTTGACACGGCACGTATTGTCAGGAGGTTCCTCACTCTGCAGCCCTGACCACTGCTGCTGGTAATACTCTAGGATTAGGTTTTTATAATGTTTTATTGTTTTTATATTAAAATATTGTAAAAATCTAGATTTAAGAAAGAAAATAAATAAAGAGAATATGTCATGTTCTTAATATCGATTGCAAATTTATAAAATGGCGCGCGCTTGCGCGCTTCCCCGATTTCCAGTGACACTGTTACACATACTTCCGTCCCATTTCACGAAGTCACTCCCACAAATTGCTTATATAGAAAGCGAGCGGAAAGATGTTCCACATCAAAAAGAGCGCAGCAGAAGTGTACCTTCTGGGTCCTCCTTATTTTATGCCGTTCGGTCCCACAGGCTTATTACCGATCTTTAAACCCTCGCGCGCCATATGTACGACAGTCGTACGTAAGGTGGCGCGCTAATTATACCTACGGCGCGTGACGGCGTGAGGTGGTCAGTGTATGCACCACTATAAATAATATTTTTTTAACCATCGAGAAAATAATTCCAGCAACTAAAAATAAATAACAGCTGTCCCGAACACGTGCAAAACATAAAACCTAAGATGAATGTATTAGAAACGCGGAACGAATCCTTTTTTTCTTAAATTATTAATATCTCTTTATAATATCAGATTATAAATTGAAAAAAGACAAAGGGTTGAAAAAATTCCACGAGCGGGATTCGAACCCGCACCCTATGACATGCCGGGTCAGGTGCACTACCAACTATGCTATCGTGGCTCAATCCCACTCGCTGAAATTAATCAACACTATCTACTCTTACTCTGTAAGCCAAAGGAGCCCTATTCAATGTCGACAACTACGTCATCAACATCCGATCTTAATATTTTTACAAATATTGAAAGATCAGTTAAGTATTAGGCAAGCTATATTTATTATTATTTATTTACATATAATTTTACACAAATTTTGTTGCGGACAAATTATAAATTGACAAAAGACAAAGTGTTGAAAAAATTCCACGAGCGGGGATTATAACAATAATAATCATAAACAAACATAACACGGAATTACTACTCGGAGCTTATTATTGTTTATCTTTGTTTATTTGTAAGGCACTTGATCTTTAAATAATATATTCTTAAAACAAAGTCGCCTTACGCTTAGATCTTTTAAACTATGCAACGAGACTTCTTGGCTGGAAAGTAAAGAGTCATGTCTGCGGTTTTGTTTTATTTTCTAAAATTTGTGTTATGTCAAATATTAATGTGAAATAATGGTGGATTATTAACCATTAAGTGTTCGTGAGTGTGCATGAGTGTTGGCAAATGAAACAAAACAGTGCAACGCCACTTTTCGTTGAGAGAATCAAGAAGTCCGCCCGAGGACTTAGTAAAGTTCCACATCTTTACTAAGATACTCGAGGGGTTGGGAGGTATATCATTTCTCATTTCTGTTATCATTTATCATCATTATACAGAAAAGAAATATTATTTATTTATGTATTACTTGTTAGAAATATTACTTTGACACTGGCTAAATGTGCTAATAGCACGAAGCCATCAAGAAAAGGAAAAAAAAAACACTATGCAACGGATTTTAATGAAGTTTTTAGTAATAGATAGAGTGATTTAAGTATATGTAATATACGCATATTACATATTTAATACAATTTACACAGGATAACGTCTCTGTCGGGTCAGCTAGTATTATATACAATTGCATATTTTTTTAACAATTACCACAAATTGCTAAGTAAATGACGCTCAAACAATTGACATATAAGTGCATATAATATAATAATTGGTGCACCTACTGCACTCTGGTTCTTAGGAAGCCATTACAGATATGGCGCCATTTTACATACATAGGTACGATGTAAAATGACATTTCATTAATTATGTTGTTATTAAATTAATGTCGTTTAATGACGAACGGGATATGGAAATGTTGAAGTGAACATATTGTTGTTTGTATGATGTTATATAAATTTATTTAAATTAAATTTTTGTAATAAAAAAATCATCATCATCATTATCATCATCTCAGCCAAAAGACGTCCACTGCTGGACAAAGGCCTCCCCCAAGGATCTCCACAACGACCGGTTTTGTGCTGCTCGCATCCAGTAATAATATTAAAATTTTCCAAAATAATATATGAAATTTGCTGATTGCCACTGCGCGTTTTCAGTTTCCTCGGGCTTTTTTGGGGGCGGCGAGAAACTTAAAGGGTTCCTCAAGCTGTGCGAAACGAATCACCGTCCGAAGTTTTCTAGAGGGCACGGCATCACTACCGACCCTACTAGCTTCTCCGAGGGGTTCGGATCGGATCGGGGAGCGGAACAACACGAGGTCGCCTCTAAAGGCTAGGACCTCGGATCCGGTTAACCGGGCCGTGGGGGTTTATATTTGTAGATACTGCTATTGTCTACTGTCACTACTTTAAATTAAAACTATCATTGCAGTAGTTCCCAATTCGATAGCAAAGGAGAAAATTATAAAATACAGTGAAAATAACTTATAATATAAACATTCAGCGTAACATAACATAACGTTTGGGGTTGAAACCCTCGGGCCGTGGGGTCCGAATGCTCATGTTTCGTTTAATGATATCTCCAAACGGCTGGTTGACACTTCCCATGACCCAAAGGCTGGCTTTTTCCTTGGCCAGAGACTAAGTATTGCCATTCAACGTGGAAATGCCGCCAGTCTCTTGGGTACTTTACCAGTCGACTGCGACGCGGAGGAATTTTTTGACGCCGTATTTTAGTTTTGTATTAGTTTTAGTTACTTTAGGTTATTATAATCTCAGATTTTATTATTTTTTAATCTCTACATTTACAATAAATTATAATACTTTAAATTAATTTAAATATGTGTATTGTATACTTTCCCTTGTAGTTTTTATTTATTTATTTGAAACAAATGATTATGGGGGAGCCCTTTGTCCAGCAGTGGGCATCTTTCGGCTGTGATGATGATGATGATTTGATGATTATAATTGTTAAAGTAATTAATCCTTTTTTAAAGTCCTAACTACAGTTTAAGTTTTTTTTTTTTTTTCATTTTGTTGATGGCTTTGTGCGATTAGCACATTTAGCCAGTGTCAAAGTATTTTTTCTTACAAGGAATACATAAATAAACAATATTTCTTTCCTGTATGATGATAATGAATGATAATAGAAATGAGAAGTGAGTAGGTATATACCCCCAACCCCTCGAGTATCTCAGTAAAGATGTGGGGCTTTACTAAGTCCTCACGCGGACTTCTTGAGAGAATTTGAAAAGTGCCGTTGCACTATTTCGTTTCATTTGCCAACACTCATGCACACTCACGAACACTTAACGGTTAATAATCCACCGTTATTTCACATTAATATTCGACATAACACAAATTTTAGAAAATGAAACAAAACCGCAGACATGACTCTTCACTTTCCCGCCAAGAAACCCCTTTTCGTATGTTGTTTTTTTAGTATAAAGATTGTAAAAAAAAAAACTGAAGTTACATAAAGATTTGATATGATTTAACGGACAAATTGTTGTAACTTTAATTTCGATGTCACCTAGGTGGCCGAGTAGCAAAACGCTTTGCTCTATATCCGTAGGACCTGGGTTCAATTTCCAGGTCAGTGTTTATATATATATCGATGTATAGGCCGGGTTTGTGGTCACCAACGCGGTACCTAATTACCATTGTCACCAATCAAACTGAGCACAAACATCTCCCACTGGGAATCGAACCCGGGCCCTCTGAGTTTGAAACCGGTGATGTAAACCACAAGACCACAGAGGTTTACGAGACATTTAATTAAAATAAACCTAATATGTATATTTCAGTTCTTATAAATTTATGTAGTATATTTCATTTACGTACTTTGTCGCACCGCTTACTAATTTTTCTGTCTAGCCTCTAGGTCGACTGGTAGAGAATGCCATTTGGCATTAAGTCCGCCTTTTGTACTTTATTTTATTTTATTGTGCAATAAAGAATAAATAAATAAATAGTTATAAATAAACGGGCTATGCATAAACAATTGGAGGGGTTTGTGACTTAGTGATCACCAGCCCGCATTTGGTAAGAAGGGGGGGGGGGGGGGGGGTTGATTAAACGTTACGTTCCCTAAGCGATGGCTGATTCATATGTCATACTCGTGAACGGGTGCCGCCTGGGGAGGCTGGTCTGCTCACGCATACTTATCTTATTTTTAGTATTATTCACTATAGTTTGACTTACAATTTTTGACTTTTACGAGAGTACTGTAGTGGTACTGTATGACATTGTGGAAATTAAAACTTTTACCCGATGTAAATTTGTTAACTTATATTTTTTATTTTGTGTTTTTTTTTATATGTTGTGGTTGTCTTCTATATTTTTTGTGTTTATTTGTAATGGAAATAGGGCATTTTCCAATATTTTTGACGTTGTAAAGGAGAAAAGAGCTGGACACTTGTAGCCTAAACTGAATAAATGAATTTTGAATTTTTTGAATTTTGAAACCATTACCCATCAATTGTAGCGATGACTTGATTTCAATGATGAAGGCCTTTGCCCAGCAGTGGGACAGTTATAGGTTATTTACTTTACTTTAATTACGCACAAAACCTTTTTTTTTTTTTTTCTCAAAACCTTTTTTTATAATTTTTTCTTACCTTTTATTTTAAAATAACATTTTACTGGATTGTCCTTAATTATATAAAGCTAATTATTAACTTTAATTACAGGCACGTGAGTTGCTTTGTACAGTCAAATGCAAAAGTCGAAAATCAAAACCAGATTATATATATTTTTTTATATTAAAAGGAGGCAAACGAGCAGGCGGGTCCACCTGATGGAAAGTAATCGCCGCCGCCCATGGGTGTCCAAAACCAAAGTAATCGCAGAACCGTTGCCGGCCTTGAGGAAGGAGTTGGATCTTGAGGAGGAAGTAGGAATTGGGAGGGGCAATGCAAATATAACTAATTATTAGGTCCTTACCTATGAAATTGATGTTTTGTATGAAGATTTTTTATAAAATTCTATTTTTATACTAATGTTTTTCAATTTTCTTAGCATCTACTTAGGTTAATATAATAAAAATTGTATGGCAGTGTGTTTGTTTCACTAGCTAAATACAGCAGATCCTAAAGTACCTTCAAAGCTACAATGAAACAAAAGGTCAATTCCGCTAACAAAAAAAGAAGTCAATTTAAAAAATATATTTGGGCAATAAAGACACAAAATCAAAAATCATTGTTATTACTGAAGCCTATATATTAGATATATTAACAACCGCTATTGAGTTTTAGAAGTAATACGCCTATTAATGAGTGAGAAAAATACGCCAATTTTATAGGTAAGGACTCGATATTAACAAAAACTATTTATTCTAAATGGTCTTTGGTAATACTTGTATAATCCCGAATATGGCAGATAGGGTACATAAAACCTTGGAAAATTATAAACATAACTAAATGGCCGAGATATTGAGGTTCTAGTAAAACCTGTGCTGAGGTTAAGCAACTTTCGCAAAGGCCGGTCATCGGATGGGTGACCAAAAATTTATCATCTCGAGCTCCTCCGTGCTTCGGAAGGCACGTAAACCCGTTGGTCTCGGCTGCATTAGCAGTCGTTAACAACCGCCAATCCGCACTGGGCCCGCGTGGTGGTTTACGGCCCGTTCTCCCTATCCATCCATAGGGAAGGCTCCTGCCCCAGCAGTGGGGACATAAAATGAGCTGATGATGATGATGATGAATGAATAATTATTGAACAGTGTCAGGCTCCGTTTCTCCTGTTTCCAGACTGTGTAAAGTGGTAAATGAATTTCGTGACATCACTGATATTTACTGTGGCTTTCAGTATATACAATTTTCTTTATGACTGTGACTCAACTCCGTCGCACTGTCATGGAAGTTGTGTCATAGTTTAAAAAAGTATTTATTGTGTGGAAATGTCTAGTTATATAAAAATATAATCTTACCTGTACCTAAGTGTTTGTTACGGCTTAGTAACGCTAGCTCCAAATGTATTGTTCTCGAAATTTTAAAACTCCATACAGTATGTCCCACCAAATCCAAAATCTTTTTTTTCTTGTCCTACCAACTCCAAACGATTTCATTTCTTTGTGTAATAAACAAGACGTTAGTGTCAGTAACTACAGACAACGAACAGTACAGCTAGCAACAAAACCAATTTATTTATTTATTTATATAGGGTCACATTTTATCAACTGCAAATACTTTGAGGATAAATTCAACAACATAATATAAACTATTTTTTATCAAAAAACCTTAAATTTTTATATGCTAGTTTTCAAGAAAAACGCCAAAAGACATTTCGATTAAAAAGAAAAATTAAGCACTTTCGGTAGTTTCAATTCAAAGGAGCCGAAACTGAAAGGCTGCAATGCCTTCACCGATTACACGTGCCCCTAGTTTCATTCAAAAGAGCCGACAGAGAGGCCGCTCTTAAAAATATTACAAATTTTGTGCCAGGAAAAGTAAAAAAAAACTAGCCTGATTTTTTTTTTAAATGCTAGGGCCTTATTTCACTGATATAATTAGATGTTTTGTCAAAATATTTGCAGTTGATAAAAAGTGACCTTATATATTTGGACTGCCAGGGAAAATTACATTGCAACATAACATTTGGTTTCAAATTAGTAAATACATACAAAAATGTAATTAATGTGTAAATGTAATAAATGTAATTAAAAATGAAATAGTTATAAAATTGTTATTTATATGTAATTTTTTTTTAACTTTATTCACCATTATTTCACATTAATATTTGACATAACGCAAATTTTAGAAAAAAAACAAAACCGCAGACATTACTCTTCACTTTCCCGCCAAGAAGTCCTCTGACGTATACCTACATGTTGTTTTTTTTTTCATAAAATAAAATACATAATTCTAGAACGTTATCGAGATGATTCTGCCATGATTCCAACAAACAAGAGCTCGCGGACTTTCTTTTTAAAAGCGTAACGACTCGTAGCCATCCTGATTTCGAGAGGCAGCGCGTTCCACAGGAGAACGAATTGAATGTGAAAGAAAGAATGAACAAAAGCAGATGTATGAGAGGGACAGAAAAGGAGAAGATTATTCGAGGACCGAAGATTTTTACTATGAGAGGAGCAAGGGTAAAATGGATAATTGTTGAAAATGGGGAGCAAGATAAGAAGGAGCATTTAAAGAATTTAAAAGCGAAAACAGTGTGGATAGGGCCCGTAAACGTCTTCGCTGGCGAATAGGCAACCATTTCAGCTCCGACCTGAACTGCGGACGTGGACATATTACTTCAGATTGTAAATGAATCGGATACTGTTGTTGATTAACCTGTCAAGCTTATCAAGCAAGTCAGCATTAAGATCATAATAACACACGTCACCATAGTCGATCAACGGAAATATTAAGGTTAGCACAAGCATTATCTTACAATAATGTGATGCGAACATTCGAGGATCTTACCTAAGCAGTAGCGAATTTTTTCATCTCAATTTTTAAGTTATTTTTTTATGATTAAAACAATAAGCTGAAGTCTGTAAATATTTTCGGATTAATATTTTGTCTCTGTTACGAGTATTCTGGTGACTGGGACCGCTATTATCTGGGCCCACGGGCCCACTCGCCGGAACGAGTTATTTTAATATTTTTATTCCGGCAACTGGGCCCACCATCATGCATATAAGATCTATTGATCAAATTCTGATACAAAAAAAACCATTTTTGTTTCGAATGCGTTTTCTTCCAACTGTACTAGAATTTGATCTAAGCAATAGATCTTATATGCATATCGATGGTGGGGGCCCAGTTGCCGGAATACTTTTACGACGTTACCCCTAAAAAGTGGGAAACCGCTCTCGTTCTAGCAACATTACGCATTAATGGTGGAAGCGTGGCAGGTCCAGTCCAACTGTGATCCGATGTTAACTTAGACAAAGACTGATTTCAATAAATACAAATACGATTTCTCAATATTACGTTTGTATAATTTATAATCTAAACACCAAATTATGACTCGGTCACTTGAGGAGCTCGATGGCGTAGTGGTTAACGCGCCCGGTCTGCGAGTGCTGAGGTTAAGCAACTTTCGCAAAGGCCGGTCATCGGATGGGTGACCAAAAATTTATCATCTCGAGCTCCTCCGTGCTTCGGAAGGCACGTTAAGCCGTTGGTCCCGGCTGCATTAGCAGTCGTTAACAACCACCAATCCGCACTGGGCCCGCGTGGTGGTTCATGGCCCGTTCTCCCTATCCATCCATAGGGAAGGCTCGTGCTCCAGCAGTGGGGACATAAATGAGCTGATGTTGATGTTGTTGATGTTGACTTGAGTCTAGACCGACGGTAACACTTTTTTTGCAAACTGTATTTTTATATTTTTGGAGCTGATGGGCCATAACGTATTAAATTCAAAATTATTGAAAATAATGGATTTTAAACTCTATGAACGTTTTTGGAGTTGGCAGTACTAGATCGAAATTGTACTAGCTGACCGGCGGACTTCGTACCGCTTTGACAGTTTCCATGACAACAAAACAAACAAATAATTTTGTGTTGGAAAATTAAATTGACGTTTTCAGTATTTTATATTAATATTTTTTTTTAATAAGAAGTATCCTATATCCTTCCCAATACCTTTGAGAATATGTGTACAAAGTTTCATGATGATCGGTTGAGTAGTTTCTGCGTGAAAGCGTAACAAACAAACCCACATTCACATTTATAATATTAGTAAGGATTTGCCTAAGGGTTATAATGTTTGAAAACATTGTAAACAAACGTTGGTGAATCTAATAAAATTAAAAAAATTAATGAATTAAAAAATATATATAGATAGATGATAGATAATACTTTTATTGCAACACTACGAAACATAAACATGAACAAAAATATAAATCACTAGCGGCCCGCCCCGGCTTCGCACGGGTGGACATTTTTTTTAATATAACCTATGTTACCCAGCGCTAATGTAGCATTCTAATGGTGAGAGATTTTTTTTGAATCGGTCCAGTAGTTTTTGAGTTTATTCGTTACAAACATACATACAAAAAAAGCTTTCCTCTTTATAATATTAGTATAGTATAGACCTACAAAGTTACAATTTGGCGGTCTTAACGCAAGATCAGAGGTGAAACTATTAAAACATATATAAGGTCACTTTTTATCAACTGCAAATATTTTGACAAAACATCAAATTGTATCAGAGAAATAAGGCCCTAGCATTTAAAAAAAGATTCAGGCTAGTTTTTTTTTTTACTTTTCTTGACACAAAAATTGTAATATTTTTAAGAGCGGCCTCTCTGTCGGCTTTTTTGAATGAAATTAGGTGCACGTGTAATATCTTTTGACGTTTTTCTTGAAAACTAGCGTATAAAAGTTTAAGGTTTTTTCGTAAAAATAGTTTTTTGAATGAAATTAGGTGCACGTGTAATATCTTTTGACGTTTTTCTTGAAAACTAGCGTATAAAAGTTTAAGGTTTTTTCGTAAAAATAGTTTATACATATATGTTGTTGAATTTATCCTCAAAATATTTGCAGTTGATAAAATGTGACCTTATATAGTTTAGTTGTTTTTATCAACTACTTTTTCTACTGACTGTACAAGCAACATGGCTTAAAGCCATTAGAAGTGACCGAATGCAATGACCGTCACGTGTTGTTCAACGTTACGTTAGTACCACATTGACGGTGCAAAGATCGGTCCACGATAAGTAAGGCAGCAATTAGCTTGACCCCACTGCTGGGCAAAGGTCTCACTCGTTAACTGCCTCTGTAGTCTATTTGCTAAGTTGGACCAACGGGTTTACGTGCCTTCCGAAGCACGAAGGAGTTCGGGATAAATTTTTGTTCACCCATCCTATGACCGGCCTTAACGAAAACTATAGTTATCGCTGACTGAGCGTGATCACTGCAGGGCCGTAGCGAAGGGGGGGGGGCATTGTGGGGCTTTAAATACCTTAATAATCAACTAATAATAAGCAAAGTACTGTAAAGCAATTTAAGACGGAAAAAAATACTAGCGTACAGTGGCATCTAGTCTTACAGTCATAATATATGGGGTGTAACAAAATTCCCTTAAATGCCGAATGGGGGTCATTCCACCCATTAATCATCATCATCATCATCATCTCAGCCAAAAAGACGTCCACTGCTGGACAAAGGCCTCCCTCAAGGATAATTAATTTTGAGGGGAATTTGCCATAATCTCCACGCTTGGCAGGCGGGTTGGCGATCGCAGTAAGGTGAGAATAATCACAGAGAGACGCTGCTGCCCATCCTCTAAAATGGTCCTATAGTCGCCTTCTACGACACCCACGGGAAGAGATGGGGTGGTGCAATTCTTTACCCCCGGCACCACACCCATTAATACGAACAACTTTTACTATGGCACCAACTTCGATATAGCAATTTAAAGGAATTTTGTTACATCCTACATATCACCCCATTAATTGACTCGCACATGTTCACAATTAAAACACTAACATACATAGTTTTTAAGTTATACAATATGTAAAAAACCCTGTCCGATCCGCAAAGGTGTTATTAGGTATCGTGATTCAGCTTTATTTGCGTAATTATTTTAAAATAATTAATGAAAAAAATTTACCCCGATAAAAATTTTGTTAAATGACAAAACTTACATGGTATAATTACGAAACATAGTCATGCAGCCAAATATAAATAACTCCTTGGTAACATACAGTCATATTTATGAAGATTTACTTTAAGATACATCAATAAAATTACGCAGTGGTTAGCGCGCCCGGTCTAAACGACTTTCGCAAAGGCCAGTCATCGGATGGGTGACCAAAAGTTTATCATCCCGAGTTCCCCCGTGCTTCGGAAGGCTACGTAAAGCTTGGTCCCGGCTGCATGAGCAGTCGTTAACAATCACCAACCCACATTTGGCAAGCGTGGTGATAGGCCATTGACAACTGAAGTGATGATTTGATTTCAATTATTGCGGCTTGGTGGTCTCAAACTCGGGCTGTGCACCGAATTTTTTCTATGCCTTACCTGGGAGTGGAACCCAGGACCCCCAAAACTCCAAATATAGCCACAGGAGCACATTGCTACACAACCACCGAGACGTTCTATCGAAGTAATACAGCCTAAATATTAATAATATAAAATAAGCAGTCAGTGCGTAAATTTATTTTAGTCTGAAAGTCCTAAGTTTAAATTAATCTGTGGTTCTAACTCCGTATTTCGCACAAAATATAATAGACCAATGTAATCATGGTATAATTATTTAAACGAATCAATTTAGTTTAATGAAGCAATCTTCTTTAGAGTTAATACGTTGTATAATGTGTGTAGTCTGCATCTAGTCAACAAAGATGAAATTTTTTTAAGTTACACTTTATTGAGATCGTCAAAGGAGGTGGTAAATAATTTTTCCAAGCGACAATGGAAAATTGTGAATTATAAGTCATTGCGAGTGCATATAAAAACAAATTCACAACCTGAATATATTACCTATATATACCAACAGCTACATATATTGTTTTCCTTGACTATTATAAATAATTGTACTGTATGTAGTGAATGGGAGACGGCGGTTGCAAGAAATTGCAGTCGGGCATAAAGGCCCGTAGCGAGAGTACGCGTTTGCCGGACCGCGCCGCGAGTAAAGAAAAAAGCGCTCTCGCGCGCGCGCTTTTTGACAGTTGACAAGTTGTGAATACTTTTGTTTTTCGAATTAAAAAGAAAACCAGTGTTATGGTGCAGTGAGTGTATCAGTTATCATAGACAATTTTACGGATTAATCTAAGGTATGCTATGTGTTATGATCTGTTGCAGATATTATGTAATTATATTGGTTTTTGCTAATTTGCTTTCACTGGGCGGACAGGTGGGGGGATCTAGGGCAGTGGGCCATCGAAAGTGATCTCAGATATGGAGGCTGTGCTCTTCTCGGCGCGACTGCCTCTTTTCGGACGGTATTTCAATTAAAAAAAAGAAAAATATATGGAGCAAAGTTTTTATCGTACGATGCACAGTTAACTTTTGTAAAGGCATGTTCCAGTTAAACTTTTATGTGAACAATTTGGGTTCAGTTTTAAAAATATCTTAAAGAAGTGTTATTTTGAAAAAACATATTTATGTTTTATGATTTGTATGTTTTAAGTATTCATTTAGACGTGCTAAGATTTTTATTTTTGTTGATTTTTAAACTTAGATTTGAAAGACTTTTTAGTGGAGCTTTTTTATTATTTGGATGAAATAACTATTAGTAAAGTAAACTAGTTAGCAATATTTTATTTTAAATCTCATTCTCTCAAGGCGGTAGTTTTTTATTAAAAGTGAGTTTAAATAACGAAAATTGGAACGATTTTAAAACAAAAACGTCTAATTTAAAAAGATTTAATTTTTTTTTATTAACACAAAGAGTTTTTTTATAATTTTTAATAAATACAAAGTAACAAATTGGAGTTCTTATCGTATGAAAGCGATCTCTCCCAGACAACTTACAAATATACTTTTATAAAGTTAAATATTATGCTGACCTGACATTGATCTACTTTTGTCGAACCAATCGATGCGTTTCTCTGTATTAGCAGTCGTGAACAACCACCAATCACGAGCTCGCGTGGTGGTTACGGCTCGTTCTCCCTATCCAACCATAGGGAAGGCTCGTGCCCTTAATTGGTTAGTACGTAATTGAAATAATCTGAAAGAGATTTTAAGCAATAAAACCTAAATGTAACTTAGTTTTTTCAATGTAGGAAACTTTTTAGTTTTTCGTTAAATATTCTAAATAATAAAATTTTTTTTACAACACTTCAAAATTGTAATTTGTTCAAAATTCAAAATTTAAATTTTTTTTTTTTTAAAATGAAATTTTACAAGTGTTTTTTGAACGTCAATTCAAAGTCATGACTTCGTAAACCCTACGGTGGAGACCTTGTACCGAGAAGAAGCCGCAAGAAACTCGGCAAAGGCTGTAGTGTTACAATACAAGTTTATTAAAAAAAACAATAATTTTATCACATTAATCATAACATTAATTTGCACTATTGTGTATGTACAACTATATCCATACATGTTTGTCATTCACATAATCTTGCACTTTATAATAATAACCTTTACTCATTAGGGTCTTTTTGACATGTACTTTAAATTTATGTAAGGGCATATCAACAACATTTTGTGGAAGTTTATTATAAAAAGTTATACATATGTATACCCAAGAACGAGTCATCTGTTTTATGAAGCCTGAAAGTTGGGACGGCAAGTTTATTCTTACTGCGAATGTTAAAACTATGAAGGTCACAATTTTTAACAAATGTATAATGAGTTTTACCATTGAAAATGGTTATCAGATGCAAATCGCCTGAGACGTATTTTTGGCCATAGGTCCGAGGATTTTGGGAGAATCGAGATGGAAATAGTACCAAGAGTTGAGGAATTTATCGAGACATGTGTAAGCGTTTAAATTTTGAAAATCCGCTGGAAACTTATTTAACAATTTTGAAAAATGTAAAAAAAATCGGGTTTTTTGGGGGGTGTTTGTATACTAAATTGTAAATATTAAAAAAAAACTGAATTAAGAAAAAATTAAAAAAGGGTCCTAGGATATACCTAAACCGCAGCATCACCTAAACCGGCTCCGACGGAAGATCAGCGCTAACCTCAAGGCTAGTATTTTGCTGAGCCGGAACCGTTTTGGGACTCTCCTATGCTTTTTTCTCTCCATTTTTATCTGTATGTTTGAACTGTTCTGTCCCAAATAAATTTAAAAACACAAATCTTGAAAAAATTTCCACGAGCGCAGTGTTTTTATAATTTGTTCGCAACAAAATTTGCGTTTTAAAAATTATTTGACCAAATAAATTTGTTTTCATTTCATTTCAATTACAATACTATAATTTGAATACCTAAATATTTAAACATAGAAGCATTTATATTAAATAGGTACCTATATCATACAAAATATATACGACTAGCAATTTGAATTGCGCAAACGACATAAAAATATATGATTCGTCACAATTCACACTGTATTGACACAGAATGCAATACAAGTTGCAGCGTAAGCGCTCGAGGAACTTTTAATTGGAAATTTTCACTAAAGGAATTTAGCATGTTTGTCATATATATTTATATATCTACTAGCTGACCCGGCGGACTTCGTACCGCTTTGAAAGTTTCCATCATTGAGTTAAATATATATCAATGGTTTCCATGACAACAAAACAAACAAATCATTTTGTATTGGAAAATTAAATTATCGTTTTTAGTATTTTATATATATTTTTTTAATACAACCTCTGTTACTCAGCGCTAATGTAGCATTCTAATGGTGAAAGAATTTTTTAAATCGGTCCAGTAGTTTTTGAGTTTATTCGTTGCAAACATACATACATACAAAAATACAAAGGTTTCCTCTTTATAATATTAGTATAGACATACATATAATAACTTGTTCTGAATGATTCATCATCGCCGAGCCGAAACTACTGTAGCTAATTAGGTGAGGACTGTAGGTTAATTGAGCGACATATATAAATGAGATACAAAATGTATTCTGAAATATCGTTAAAAAACACAATAATTCTTTGAGGGGCAAGTTAATTTCAATCGCATATTTTACTCGTTTACTTGTTTCTACAATCATTATCTTTTAATAACATACATCAAATATACATTACACTACATATCTCCCTTTAAACTGTACCTTGACCCAGTATTTTACATAGTGACATAGTAAAATGTTCAAATAATTTTTAATGCAAATTTTGTTGCGAACAAATTACAACAACACAAATGTTGAAAAAAATTCCACGAGCACGATTTGAACCTGCACCCTTTTGACATACCGGGTCAGGTGCTCTTCCAATTGAGCTACCGTGGTTCTAACCAGCCCGCCGAAATTATTCAACACTTTTTATATTGAAAGCCAAAGGCGTCCATTCAATGTTAACAACTACCGTCAGTAGTGATATAGAGCTTAAATAAAAAACGATGGGTTGCACTCTGGGAGTGCCAGAAGTGAAAACTTGAATATTAACGTTGTGCATTTTTGATATTTTAGAATGGTTAGGGAATAATTTTGCACGAATTGCTTTAATTATCAGTATAAAAGTACTCTTATTTATGTGGTAGAATACAATATTTATTTATTAGGCTATCGTACACAAACATGACAATTTATATTACATTAAAAAGTTATATTTTAAAAAATTATATTACGACGCGCCAGCTGTCTACTCTCCATCCGTCTTACGAATTTTCGATCAGGTCACGTGTCCTGTCGCGAGTTTAACATTTAAGGAGATATTGCAATCAATGGCCAGTAAAAATGAAACATAAGAGATTCTGTAAAAATAAATTAAGCTTTCAACCGTGGAAGCGCACTTCCTGAGGGACTGGTTATCTTATCTCTTACTGCCTGAACACAACAATGCTACAAACATTGGTGTTCTGACGATTACATTAGAAGGTGAAGCTAGGCGAACTTATAACAAACCGAAAATAAATGAACCGATTATTTACATATAGTTTTACGCAAATATTGTTGCGAACAAATTACAAATTGAAAAAAGACAAAGTGTTGATAAAATTCCACGAGCGGGATTCGAACCCGCACCCCATGACATGCCGGGTCAGGTGCACTACCAACTATGCTATCGTGGCTCAATCCAACTCACCGAAATTAATCAACACTATCTACTTTTACTTTGTAAGGCAAAGGAGCCCATTTTCCAACATGTACAACCTGCTGTGTGCGGGTTCAAATTCCTTTAAAACTTTCCTTCAAAACTTTTACTCTTTCCGAATACTTTTAAAACCCTAGACGTTTCGACCAAGTTGCACTGGCATTGGTTACAACTAAGCACCGAGGAGCTCGAAATCATTAAATACGGTCACCCATGCGAGAACCTACCATTGCGCAAGTCGCATTGCTTTCACGATTGTTTACGACATAGACGTAACATACAATAATGTTTGCTATAGTTTACGTGATCACATCTCAGCCAAAAGACGTCCACTGCTGGACAAAGGCTTCCCCTAAGGATCTACGTTTCATGAGGGGTATTTGCCGTAATCGCCACGCTTAGCAGGCGGGTTGGCGATCGCAGTAGGTTGAGGGTAACCTCAGAGAGATGCTGCTGCCCATCCTCTGGAATGGTCTCTTAGTCGGCTTTTACGACACCCATGGGAAGAAACGGGGTGGTGCAATTCCTCACCCCAGCACCACACAGGGCTACGTGACCACGACACACTGAAATGAAACACTTTTTTACGAATTTATTCACGTTTTGTTTTATTAAATCTTAGCCTTATCACCACACTTCACCCCACCCCCACGACCCGGTCAACCCGAGCCGAGGTCCTAACCTGTAGAGGCGTCCTCGTGTTTTCTGCCCCCGATCCGACCCGAACCCTCTGAGAATCTAGGTGACTTCTGACGGTGTTTCGTTTCAGACTGCTTGAAGAAAGTTAAAGCCTTTTAAGGGGGTGCAGCGCGGACGCAAAACTGCGACTTTCAAGTTTCTTTATGATCGCGAGCGAGCGGCGCGTGGCAGTGGTGTGACAACGGCGCACGACTACGAGTACGCACGCACACTAATATGTGTACAGAGTAGGCTGGTGATTTAATTAGAGCAATGTTTACTTTCGTAAAATCATAGGCGTTTGGGTAAAAAATAATAAAAGTCTTAATATTTTCATATTCATATTTTTTTTATTGAAAAATAAGACAACAGTGGCCTGCGGAATATCAATACAAACATTTTGATGTCGGATCATTGTTTCATTTGTGCATATTTACAAAGTTTTTGAAGAAATAAGCTCTCCGGACCCCAGCTATAAGAATAAAGAAGAAATAATCAAGAATCGAGTTTTAATACAGTCCACATCGAAGCACAACGGCCGACCTGTAGTGGCTACAACCAGTCACGAACAGTATCTTGGGTATTTGTTTCAAATTCCAAGACAACCATGGCGTTGTGAAAGGATCAAGCTAACCTACACTAGTCCTTTTAATGTATATGACCTATTCAGCGCCTAGCACCAGTGATTTAAAAACGCGTAAATTTTCGAAATTCCGCGCGGCACCCCCTTATGTTTCTCGCCACCCCCAAAAGTCTGGTGAAGCTAAAAATGCAGCCTGACGCAATCAGCTGATCCACCGTTGTGGGCACAGTGGCCATGCCCACAACCTTAACTGAGATCGAAGATATTTTTTTGTGCTATTTGTATTTTAAAACTGGACGAGTTTCAATGTATTATGTATGTATTATGTAACCGTTTTGTATGTTTAAATGTTTCTTTATCTTTATCAGCGGTTATATTCAATCCATAAAAAAACTAGCAATGAACCGTGCGCGTGTGTGATTCTGAACGTAGAGCAGCACACAACACACGCACACATTCACAGCTAAAACCTTACCAAATCCAGAAAAAAAAAAACAAAAACATTTTGATTACTTGGCCGATTTTTGGGTCGCCGTACCCACAGCCATTTTTGTGTGCTCGATCCGCGCTTGACAGCAATATTTAAAAAAACACACTGAAAGACGTCGACGAGTGACGACGTACAATTCCCAGGTCGAGCAAGTATCGTATTTATCGATGCCTGGGTTTGTGATCAGCCCGCATTGGCAAGCGTGGTGATAAGCCATTACCCATCTATGTGAAATGACTTTATTTCAAATTGTTTTTCTTTTAAATGTAATATTACTTTAAATTTTAATGGAATCCTTGACATTTTGTGATTGTATGTACATATTTTAAAATCTAACAATCTTATATTTTATATTGTTATAATTTTAATGCTTTGACCAAATACTCCTTCTCAAACAAAACAAATTTACTATTTTTATTACTTTTGATTATTATTATTGTTTTTATTGCTTTCGTGTGACATCTGTAATTAAGATAGCATTTGGAAAGATGAACTATTATATATAATGTTTACTCATCAATGATTTAATGTTAATCTTGTTGATGTTAATAAATAAATAAATGATGGAGGCCTTTGCCCAGCAGTGGGACTGTATAAATACACGGTTTACTCACAAGCGAGTTGCTGGCTATGTGGCACGTTCAACAATGACCTAATAGTTAGCTAATGCACTTAACCAACTATAAATGCAATATCGCAAGATAACTGGCTTTAACCGCCTCTGTGGTTTAGTAGTTAAGACCACAGTCCCAGAAGTCTCGGGTTCGATTGCCAGCGAGGGGTACGTGTTTGTGTAGACTCACGAACCTACTGCATAGTGTTAAAAGAGCTACTTGTAGCCTAATCAAAATAAATGATTATGAATTTTGTACTAGTTGCTGTTGTTTGTCCACCTGGAAATCTACCACCATCTTATCTAAATATTAGGTCCTTACCCATGAAATTGACGTTTTGTATGAAGATTTTTTATAAAATTATATTTTTCATACTAACGTTTTTTTAATTTTCTTAGCATCTATTTATGTTAACACTATAAAAATTGTAGAGTAGTGTGTTTGTTTCACTAGCTAAATATATCAGACATTAAAAAGGAAAAAAATGAAGTCCCTTAAAAGTTACAATGAAACGAAAGGTCAATTCCGCGAACAAAAAAAGAAGTCAATTAAAAGAAAATTGGGCGATAAAGACACAAAATGAATAATCATTTTTATTACTGAAGCCTAAGTAACATAGTCCTAATTAAAGGTGTATAATAATATTAACAACCGATATTGGCTTTTAGAAGTAATACACCTATTAATAAGTGAGAAAAAAACTTCAATTTCATAGGTAAGGACCCAATATGTCGCCGTAACATCAATGTTTGTATCGTTGTGTTCCGGCAGCTAGAGATAATATGTGCGCTTCGGCGTTCGGCCTTATCTTTTTGCTTTTGTTATTTCATATTTGTTTTTATAATAAAACTTTTTTGGATTGTTATCTACAAACATTGTTGTTATTTTAAGTTTTGGAAGAGTGAAATCTTCTAAAGCAAACAAATCTTTTGCTCAAAACGAGGTTAGCGAAATAAACATTTTTTATTTTTCATTTTTTTCTAACGCGTCGGTGGCCGATTGGCAAATTGGTCGGCTCGTTACCCGAGGGTCTCGGGTTCAATTCCCAGGTCGGGTAAAGTGTGTTTCGGATTTTTCGATGCATAGCCCGGGTTAGTGATCATCATCATCATCAGTTCGTATTAGTGACGACACAATAGTAGCGATGACTTGATTACAATAATGGAGGCCTTTGCCCAGCAGTGGGACAGTTATAGGCCATTTAATACATACTATTTTTTTTTTTTTTTTTTTATTGGGCCAGCGTGGTGGGTTATGGTCCGATATCCCCACGTGATATTGATCATGTGGGAGGCCTGTGCCCAGCAGTGGGACGTTTATAGGCTGATGATGATTTTTTTTTCTAAAGTAAAAATGACTTTTTGAAGTTATCATAATTATAATGTCTGCCAGTGGAACATAGATCAGCGCTTGCATCGAAATACCAACTAAGGGTATAAGGTGACGCAAATTTTGCGCGCTCGTTCGCGTGCGCCCGCGCATAGCAGGAAACTAGTTATTGCGCAGCGTTGACCCACTCTATATTAAGTTTACAAATTAACGTACAACTTAAATTTTATATAGTTAGTTATAATAAATATAATATACGGCTTTTTTATTAACATTCTAATGAAAAAAGGACACTGAATCCGGACTCTTGATATAGGCTTACTCTCGATTTGAGGGTTATTGTACATTTGCCATAAAGTGAAGTATATATTAGCCACGTTTCTATTTTTATGAAGTAAATTTGTCATAGTTTAATTTGGACCAGTGACGAACTTACACATATTTTTAATGCATGTATGTGACTTTGAGGAGCTCGATGGCGCAGTGGTTAACGCGCCCGGTCTGCGAGTGCTGAGGTTAAGCAACTTTCGCAAAGGCCGGTCATCGGATGAGTGACCAAAAAATTATCATCTCGAGCGTCTCCATGCTTCGGAAGGCACGTTAAGCCGTTGGTCCCGGCTGCATTAGCAGTCGTTAACAACCGCCAATCCGCACTGGGCCCGCGTGGTGGTTTATGACCCGTTCTCCCTATCCATCCATAGGGAAGGCTCGTGCCCCAGCAGTGGGGACATAAAATGAGCTGATGATGATGATGATGATGTGACTTTACTTTCAATGTATGGAGTTTACAAAAATGTGACGAACTTTATGGGAAATGTACAATAACTCATTTTTTATTTATTAATCATGTGTGTAACCAAATAGTAATTGACAAAAATAATGGAACAATTACTACACACATCATTGGATTCCAGCGAGGGTACATGTTTGTAATTGGTTGGGTTGAGTCCGCCTGGTTATCTACCACTATGTTATCAAAATATGTCGCGTACAACAATGTTTGTAGCATTGTTGTGTACCATTGGAGATAAGATAAGATATCCAGTTCTTCAGTAGTTGAGGATTCAAGGTGAATTGGCCTTATCGTCACTTAACATCTGGTGAGATGAAGGCTGTGTATTTACATGTAAGGAATTAAAAAAAGCAATCGGTACCAACGGCTTAATGTGTCTTACGAAGCACGGATGCGCCCACCCATCCACGCCGCGCGACTGCAAAAATAGCTTAATTTGCGCGATCGTACTCCAAATGCGGATTGGTGAAAAAAAAAACGCCTGACCTGTGAATCGAACCCAGGACCTTTGAGTATGGGGCAGAGCGCTTTACCTCTGGGCTATCGAGGCGTTAGTAAATAATATCTTAAGTAAATTAACATTGTGTAACATGATCGTTAAAAGTTTATTAAATGTATAATTAAATTTTCCGATTAAATCTGAATACTGCTATAAATATTTATAGCACTATATCTTGTTACTACAATAATTTACATGTACATATTATGATATATTACCTACTTGCGATAACGTAAGCTTACTATAACATATAACATTGTATATCTATTAAATTTTCTATTTTTAGTGGTGTTGCTGTAACACTATTGTAATTGAAATTTTATATTTTAAATAGATATTTTTATACCGAATTATTGGGAGACCTGTTTCATAATCTCTAAAGCTTTAAGTATTTATAAGATATTTTTTTATATAATGAGGCAAATGATTATGATATAATGCTATAATCGAGATTTTATAGATATTAATATAATATAATATTAATTTACTTATTTATTTATTCATCAGTTGCACAAAACAGGTTCATCATCATCATCATCATATCAGCCAAAAAGACGTCCAATGCTGGACAAAGGCCTCCCTCAAGGATAAATCATCTTGAGGGGAATTTGCCATAATCGCCACGCTTGGCAGGCGGGTTGGCGATCGCAGTAAGGTGTGAATAATCACAGAGAGACGCTGCTGCCCATCCTCTGGAATAGTCCCATAGTCGCCTTCTACGACACCCACGGGAAGAGATGGGGTGGTGCAATTCTTTACCCCCGGCACCACACGGGCACAAAACAGGTTGCAGCCACAAAAATAATAAACATACATGCAATTTAAAAATTACGTATAAGAGATATACTGATATATCTTTTACATAATCTGCCGATAGGGCATAGTACCCCGGAACATTAAGAAAATGCCTGAAAAGGACATTAAGGTCGAGATATTGAGGTAGGTAATTGTTATTATGAAAAATTGCAAAGAAACAAGCTAGATCCAGCTACCACAGAAGAAATACTTAATAGTACCTGATACATTGTTTGTTGGCATTTTTTTAAGAGATTTTCATTCTGGGCATTTTCAGCTTCACCGGGATTTTTTGGAGGGCGGCGAGAAACTTAAATAATAATAATAATAAGGAAGGAGGAAGAAGGACAAGCTCAGTAAGTACCTTGACTTGGCTCACGAGGTTACCGCCATGTGGGATGTGGATTCAACCATTATTGTACCGATAGTCGTTTCGGCAAACGGTCTGATAGCGAAGAGCCTCGATCAACACCTAGAGAGGCTCTCGCTGAAAGGTTGGGTTAAGGGTCGGATGCAAAAGGCAGTACTCCTAGACACGGCACGTATTGTCAGAAGGTTCCTCACTCTGCAGCCCTGACCACCGGTAGCTTGGGCCCTGCCCCGCTGCTGGTGGTACTCTAGGATTAGGTTTTTATAATGTTTTATTGTTTTTATATTAAAATATTGTAAACATCTAGTTTTAAGAAAGAAAATAAATAAAGGTGATAATAATAAATTTATTTACTTTCAGGCAACAAAGTTTTTCAAACAGGGACATAGATATATATCTTACAATTAACATATAAATACCAACTGCAAAGGCACACGCACTAGTGCGTGATACCGTTCCCCCTAGAAAACCTCTGGCGGTGATTCGTTTCACACGGCTTGAGGAACCCTTTAAGTTTCTCGCCGACCCCCAAAAGAGTCTGGTGTCGTTGCAAATGCCGACTGAGGCAATCAGCAGACTCCGAATAAATAAAAACCAACTCAATTTTAGAGAAGAGAGTGAAAGTGAGAAGAGTAATTAATATAAGAGAGACCTATTATTAACTATTCATATTATATCTATAAAAGTAAAAATGAGTCGCTAAATGTGTTGCAAATCGCAAAACTCGAGAACGGCTGAACCGATTTGGCTGATTTCTTTTTTGTTGTGTTTGATGAAATCTGAGGAAGGTTCTTATGGAGAGAAAAAACGTAAAAAATACGAGAAAAATAGTAAAAACAACAATTTTCTTTACCGATACAAACCACTCTGTCCTTTGACGTCAATCAAAACAAAACAAAGGCGCGTAATATTTCTATTAGACTGCGAGAGGCCAATAACTTTTGACAGAACGAAATCTGTCGGGGCAACTATTAAGGCGAAGGGTAAGGCACACTAGCGCCGCTAATGGATTTAATTTGATAACTGCTAAACTGGACTTTTTTTTAAACATGCGGACCTTCCGACACTAGGCAAACATCTATTATTTAAACACAGACGATGGCAGAGAATTCCACTCCTTGCCAGTTCGCAGTGCGTATTCCTATTCTGTAATAAACAACAATAGATAATATTTATATTATAGATAACTTTTGTGAAGAACTAGCCATCTTGTTTCTATGCGAACGGTTCTTTTAAAGAATACTAGCTGACCCGGCGGACTTCGTACCGCTTTGACAGTTTCCATCATTGAGTTTTATATCAATGGTTTCCATGACAACGAAACAAACAAATCATTTTGTATTGGAAAATTAAATTGTCGTTTTTAGTAAGTATTTTATTTAATATAGCCTATGTCACTCAGCGCTAATGTAAAGCATTTTTTAAATCGGTCCAGTAGTTTTTTAATTTATTCGTTGCAAACATACGTACATAGGTACAAAAATACAAAGGTTTCCTCTTTATAATATTAGTATAGATTATAAATTTTAACGCCCATTCTTCTCTACAGATAAATAAGTACTTTTAATACAGAAAGTCAACTATGAACGCTTCTATAGCCTTGTGGCAAAACGCTCGGCCCGGTATCCTAAGGTCCCGGTTTCAATTCCCAGGTCGAACAAAGTGCGTGTCGGATTATTCGATGCGTAGCCCGGGGTTTGTAATCACCAACCAGCATTTGGCAAGCGTGGTGAGTAATCCATTACCCATCAATTGTACCGATAACTTTATTTTAAACTAGCGGCCGCCCGCAGTTTCACCCGCGTGATTCCCGTTCCCGTGGGAATATCGGGATAAAAAGTATCCTATGTGTTAATACAGGTTATAAACTATCTGTATGCTGAATTTCATCCAAATCCATCCATCCGTTTAAAAGTTTCAAGTCAGATACATAAAATCAGTTTAACAAACATTTTTTAAATTTTTTTTATTTGATAATTTTGAGCTCTGTATTTTCATTAAGGGGGTGCAGCGCGGAATTTGAAAATTTACGTGTTTTTAAGTCACTGGTGCTAGGCGCTGAATAGGTCTTATACTTTAAAAGGACTAGTGTTTAGCTTGATCCTTTCACAAGGTCATGGTTGTCTTGGAATTTGAAACAAATATCCAAAAACTGCATAAACATTACGTAAAATAATGATATCTAAAAACTTATTTCTTCAGAAACTTTGTAAATACAGCACAAATGAAACAATGATCCGACATCAAAATGTTTGTATTGAAATTCCGCAGGTCACTGTTGTCTTATTTTTCAATTAAAAAATATGAATATGAAAATATTAAGACCTTTATATTTTTTTATCCAAACGTCTATGATTTTACGAAAGTAAACATTGCTCTAATTAAATCAGCAGCCTACTCTGTACATATATTAGTGTGCGTGCGTATTCGTAGTCGTGCGCCGTTGTCACACCACTGCCACGCGCCGCTCGCTCGCTATCATAAAGAAACTTGAAACTCGCAGTTTTGCGTCCGCGCTGCACCCCCTTAAGCATAAAAAGATTCTTTAATATTTAGCAGTTGGTTTGAAAGTTTTAACTTAGAAGTTTGTATCTTCTCTCTTCAGCTCACTTTTTTGTCCCCACTGCTGGGGTACGAGCCTGCCCTTTGGATGGGAACACCACACCCGAACGCGCCGCCAGTCGCCAGTCGGACCCATTGCGGTGGTTGTTAACGATTGCTAATGGACCGACGGCTTTGCCTCCCGTCCCGAAGCACGGAGGAGCTCGAGATGTAAAATTTTTGGTCACCCATCCGATAACCGGCATTTATGAAAGTTGCTTGACTTCAGCAATCGCAGTTAATGCGTTTACCACTGCGCCATCGAGCTCCTTTAAGATAAACTTGTATGGATAACAAACTTTATAAAAGTTTTAAGCACACAAATGTATGTGTACGCCTACGCTTTGACGTTATTTCGGCAGGTGATTCCGCTGTTCAGACACAATAATAAACTTTCTCTGATGCCATATCTTTAACTTTCATAAAGTCACAAATAAAAACGATGCATAAAAATTATGATGACACCATACTCTTTGTTCCGTGTCAGTACAAAAGTAGTGGAACCAGTTCTCGACATTGGAGCCAGTTATCGACACTTTTTCTTTAATCATTAAAATAGAGGTCAGAAATTGTTTAAATGTATACTTACTTGATAAAGCGGTTTTACTCGCAGTGGCACCAATTTTCGACACAGGAACCAGTTGTCGACCATTGCTTTTCGTCGCCAAATAATAAAATAGAATGTCATTGTAATTTTACTGGATGACTGTCTAACTAAAGTCTGACTACCAAAGTCAATAATCAGTTGCTGACTGACCCCAATTTTTAATGACTAAAGAAAAAAAGGGTTGATCACCGGTTCCTGTCGAACTCTGGCACCACTACCCTAGGATACCAATATCGAAGTGATGAATGATATCATACTATTTGTATCGAAGAAGTACTAGGATATCATAAGTACCGAAGAGATGTATGCAATTAGCTAGGCTTTCACAATGACTATAAAAGCTTTGGAACACTTCAATATATCACAAACTTTCTATTAGCAAATAAAGTATTTCGGTTCCATATGGGTGCGCCGACCAAAAAATGCCAAAAGTGCAGTCACGGTTAAGTTGATATAATTGAAAATACTATCGTATTATATAAACAAAATATATATTTAGTATCAAAGGGAACGTGTTTACAATTAACCCGACGCATAAATTCATAACACACTTTAGTTTTTTTTACAATATCATTTAAAGTTGGGCATCATGAAAACGAGTGGCGGCGTTTAGTTGATATCTTATAGTTTATCTAAATTATTGTACCTCTGATTTTGTCTAAACAATTACCAATGGTCTAAACTACAAATCGTCCGTCTCACATTTTTGATTTATCGAGTGGTTTTTTAAATTAAAACGTCATATTATATTTTATTTGAATTGTCTTTATCCATATTTATTTAATGCCGCGCGACCATACTAATTTTGTATTTCCCATACTGATATTGTAGAAAAAACTATAGTGTGTTATAAATTTATGGGTCGGACTTATTGTAAACACGTTCCCTTTGATACTAAATATATATTTTGTAATACTAATACTATTTTGTAATACTAAATATAGATTTATCTATACACGATTTATATAAATAATAATAATAATAATAAATTTTTATTTCAGACCAATTTTATCCATCAATATAATAAACTAAAAAAATTTAAAATTTGTGAATACGAGCATAAGGTGACTCCTCGCCTCTCCTACTTGCCGTGCCCTACAGGGTCCATAAATGTACCTACTTATATTTTTAACATCAATGTAACTTATGGAGTGCAATAAAGATATGAATATGAATATGAATTGTAAACACGTTCCCTTTGATACTAAATATATATTTTGTTTATGTAATACGATAGTTTTTCATATATATCCACTTAACCGTGACTACACTTTTGGCATTTTTTTTTGTGGCGCACCCTTAATAAACACTTAATTTACGGAAAAAAATAGTGACGTCATATTTTCCATTCCCATACAAATCAGAAATCTTTTTGACAGTTGCTATAACGTCTCTATTGATTAGCCAGTCACCTATCCAGTTATATTGTTGACTAGATCTCAACGAAGGCGGCCTTTGCCCAGCATTGGGACAGTGTAAAGACTATTTACACGTACATTTATGACATAGGAAGTACTAGGAAATCATAAGCACTAACACCGTAGCAATGACCTAGCATCACATTTATCATACAAATGCATCATAGTTTTAACATGTCAGTCTTGCATTGACTTCCTAGAAAATGCATATGTTTCTCATGTAAACAAATTAGTTTTGTTATGTACTAAGTTATAAAAGGTTTGTTAGGTTTTTCCTGCTTACTCAAGAATAGTTTGCGCGTCTATTTTTAGTTATTACAGTACCCAGGATGTAAACTGTCTGTTCGATTCCCATTTGGATAGAACTTAGAAGAGGATTAAAGACTCTTTGCTTAGATGTATTGATTGTAGGATTGAACCAAAGCTTGATATTGTTAAACACAGTGTTAGGTATCAATCTGTCAAAATGTTTAACTGCCTGCCAACCACGTTGAAGTCTATTGTTGACCGCTATATTTTTCAAAAACAGTTACGGGTCTTCTTGATGGGGAAGGCTACTACAGCTTGAATGAATTTGTAGATCAAGTCAATGTAATCTAATTTAATTTAATTTTATATTTTAACTTTATATTATTTTTGTTTTTTGTATACCTAATTTATTTTCATATTATTATTAGTGTTATTCTGACATGTATAATCGTAATTCTTATTTTCATTTTTATTTAATTTGCATGTTAGTATTTTAATTATTTTTAATTTATAAATTTTATCTTTTTTAAATTTCCGACACAATTAATTGTATTGTTATGGAATAAATAAAATATAAATTATAAACTATAGAAAATGCAAAGGTAAAACACTTGTAAAAGATTGGATATCGTTGGGTTCCAACGATCCGAACCAGGCACACTAGAGCCTTCAGTACGCTCGTAGTAATTACGCCCATAATAAATCGCTTACAAAAGAAATACAATGATGAATTTCTCTTCTACAGACTTTTTTGTTCGTCATTGCAATCTTTCAAAAGATACATAGACATTTCTTAACAATTGATATTATTTATAAATATTTTTACCCATTTATTAATTACTATCTGACCCGTCAGACTTTGACAGCTTCCATCATTGAGTTAAATATAAATCAATGGTTTCCATGACAACAAAACAAACAAATCATTTTGTATTGGAAAATTAAATAGTAATTTTTTGTATTTTATAAATATGTACATATTTTTTTTAATATAGCCTATGTTACTCAGCGCTAATGTAGCATTCTAATGGTGAAAGAATATTTAAATCGGTCCAGTAGTTTTTGAGTTTATTCGTTGCAAACATACATACATACATACTGTTATGTCCGAGGTCAAGGGATGCGTGCTAATCAAATACTGGTTAGAGACACACTGTTTATTAAATATGGCGCTGGTGTGGACGCAGCCACACACACTTTTTGAGTAAATTTATTTATTTATGGAAAATTACAAAATTAAAATCTGAGATTATAATAACCTTAATTAACTAAAACTAATACAAAACTAAAATACGGCGTCAAAAAATTCCTCCGCGTCGCAGTCGACTGGTAAAGTACCCAAGAGACTGGCGGCATTTCCACGTTGAATGGCAATACTTAGTCTCTGGCCAAGGAAAAAGCCAGCCTTTGGGTCATGGGAAGTGTCAACCAGCCGTTTGGAGATGTCATTAAACAAAACATGAGCATTCGGACCCCACGGCCCGAGGGTTTCAACCCCAAACGGCTCGAAAATATAATTACCGATAAGGTTATTATACTTTCGCCGCTTGAGGTTTTCTGCAGCCGCAGCAGCAGCACCAGCACAGCACGCAGTGCTAGGAAGATGGGATGGCGCAAGAGTATCGACACAAGTTGCATCCCACACTAAAGGCCTACCCAACTTCCAAGGAAATAAAGACATGCCGTCCGGTCTCTTGCCATCGTCGCGTGCCAAGCCATTGAGTTCTAATACGGCTGGAACGCCGACGGTGACAAGAGCTCGTCGGATGATGTGGCCCGCACTACGGCTGCAAGATAGGCCGTGATGTCCGAGGCCGTTGACAACTTCGCCACAGTGACAGCGATGGGGAGAACAACAATTAGCTCCTAGACGCAGGGAAGCAGCGAGGCGGAAAGTAGTGTCGTCGAACAAAGTACCTAAGTTCGACGACGGTGGTGCATGAAGCCAAAGACCCGACTCCCACTTGCCCACAGCCAGCAGGCGCGCACGCTCCGCAGTAGTAGCAGACGTGACAAGTAAATTATTCTGTACTACTCTGCAAAGCGGCTCATCCCACCGTCTCTGGGAAGATGGATAGACGGGGGTGTATCTGAATTCAGGCAAGCGAGTCTCCAGGCATCCATAGCCTCGGTGAAGCACGGCACATCAAAATTAATCAGTGTGCTAGGATTTTCCTGATTAATTTTTCGGTGCCATGGACCGAGGATAAGACAGCCGGTAAACTAATACTGGAAATTTTGCGGACGCCGAGGCTCCCATGCTAATTTTCTAATTGGAAGAGTAGCTTGTGCCCATGAACGGTCGTCCATGGCCACATTTAAAATCGACGTTAAAGTATGCCGCATAATTTGGTCCAATTTATCTAAAAGATGACTGCATCCATAAATGGGAAGAGCGAAGGAAATATATTAATTTAGGGCCGAAACAACAGTAACGAATTAAGATTATAGCCGAATGCATGTTAATTTCGAACAATCTATCCGAAACGTCATTAAAATTTTGTATTTTATAATATGTATAGATCTAATTTTTAATCTTTTTAATTACATATTATTTTTACATATTTTAAATATGTGTGCACACTTGTTATATTCACCAAATAGGTGAATATCTGCTGTATGTTTAGAACTTAAATACTGTATAATATATTATTATCAGCTGTGGATTTCGAAAAAACAATAAAACAAAATTGAATAAATAAAATAGTCTACCATGGTCTACCATCATATGTTTTCTCTCCTTCCTATGACATGGGGTCCTTCAAACGAGGCGTGAAGATGCACCTTGTGAGCCGGCATGGTGAGGATGACTGATGCTGCGTTGTTTTCACGCTGCACCAGTTGTCTTCGCGTCTGGACTTCATTGCCACATTGCCTTGCCACTTAACATCATCCTAGCTTTTATGAGTTGAAGAGATAAATATACAAAAACTAGCTGACCGGTGGACTTCGTACCGCTTTGACAGTTAACATGACAACAAAACACAAATCATTCGTCCGCTTAAGAACACCCGTATTCCATGATGGAAACCTATATCAGCGCCACAATTCAATTGTAAATCTAAACCATTCTCGAATCCACTTGGACACACACAGAGAATTTCATTCAAATCGATCCAGCCGCTTAGAAGGAGTTCAATTTCATATACACACACAAAAGATTTATATATATAAAAGATATAGGATAGTGAGTGATAGAGTCCAAAGTACCAGGCTATCATAATCCACAAGGAGGTATACCAGGTTAATACCAGGTTAGGCAACATACTTGCTTGGAGCCCGTGAGGTGGATGAAGTACCAGGCTAGCATGAGTCACTAGGAGCTACGCACTGAGCCCGCGTGTTGGTTTACGGCCCGTTCTCCCTGTGTTGTTCCCATCCATAGGGAAGGCTCGTGCCCCAGCAGTGGGAACGTAAAATGAACTGGTGATGAATAATAAATAACTATAATACGAATCTGTGTTGAGTGCAGTCGACTATAAACAATTATGTAGGTCATGAACGTTGTTTGAACTTGGCGTGAACCGACACTGGTTCTTAGGTTATCTAACTCAAGTCTAGAATTACGTTGGAATATCGCGGATAGCAACATTTTGTGCGTGAAACGGAACGCGTCCGATTTAAAGAATGTCGAACGGTATGTTAGTGACAAATCAAGAGAAAGAATTCAAAAGCATAAAAAAAAATTAAAAATCTTTATTGCTTACTCAAAACTTAGTCGCTTTTTTCGGACACGGCAATTTGAAAGCTCCCAAATTATTTTTGAATAATAATATATTTAAAGTCTAAAAGTTAAAAATTGAATAAAACAATAACAAAATTGGATTAAATAATTAAATAATCGTCATGTCAAGACTAGTCTGTGGTGTTTTCATCCATACGAAAGACTCGTGCCCCAGCAGTGGGACATAAAACTGAGCTGATGATGATGATTAGTGGCACCAGCGACCCATTAGTCGACACTATTTTTTTTACGCCAAAAAAATTACATAGAATTTCATTGAAATTTTACTGAACGACAGACAGCTAGGAAGCAGGTGGTATTATAAGTGTTTATGCTAAAGGCTGAATTTAATTACTGACTTTATTTTAATGATTCAAGGAAAAAATGTTGATCACTGGTTCCTGTCGAAAACTGGTGCTAGCTATTACTAGCAATTTATTTTAATATTGATTTTTTTTTAAATGTGTTTCTCTTACACAGTTTGTTACTATCGAAACACACCTTGCCCTACCTGGGAATTGAACTGCGGACCTCCGGATCAGGCCGAGGGCTTTACCACATAGTCACCGAGGCGTTTCAACCGGAACATGATTAATTACTTAAAATTCATGATCACAACTAACAATAGACTCCAACTCCTACGAAAACTAGGTCCGTCTTAAACCTAGACCTGATTCTCGACTATCAGACCTTGTTAGGTTCGGTTAGACAAAGCAGATAAGTACTTTTAGTACTTGCATTGTTATAAATCATAATTTGTATTGTTCACATTTTGATATGAGAGGAGCTCAATAGCGCAGTGGTTAACGCGACCGGTCTGCGAGTCCTGAGGTTAAGCAACTTTCGCAAAGGCCGGTCATCGGATGAGTGACCAAAAGTGTATCATCTCTCGCTCCTCCGTGCTTCGGAAGACACGTTAAGAGGGTTTAGGCTGCACACTAGCGCCGCCAATAAAAAAAAAAGATATCTAGTAATTAGAGATAGAAAATCAAATTATGCTCAACAAAAAGTTATTTAGCATTTTTACGTCACATTATGGTTTAGTTAAATAAGACGTTACAGCTAAAACGGCCACTTTTAACTATAACGCCGTATTTAACTAAACCATGACATGTTAGATGTTCATTACGTGACGTAAAAATGCTAAATTACTTCATTCAAATAGTTTGTTGAGCATAATTTGATTTCCTATCTCTAATTACTAGAGTTTTTTTTGTCATTGGCGGCGCTAGTGTTCGGCGTAAACGCTCTTAAGCCGTTGGTCCCGGCTGCATTAGCAGTCGTTAACAACCACTAATCCGCACTGGGCCCGCGTGGTGGTTTATAGCCCGTTCTCCCTATCCATCCATAGGGAAGGCTCGTGCCCCAGCAGTGGGGACATAAAAAAGAGCTGATGATGATGATGATTGATGTAAATTGGAAGGTATCCCAGTGGCACCACTTTAAGCCCAGTTTTTGACACAGCTTTCATCGCCAGAAAATAACATAGATTTTGTTGAATTTGAATTTGTACGAAATGATAATTACGAAGCAGTTGGTCTGTATTCAATAGTTGCTAAAGACTAAATCAGTTGGTGACCCCTATTTTCAACAATTAAAGGAAAAAAATGTCGATAACTGGTTCCTGTCGAACTCTGGTGCCGCTACCCTATTTCAGTCTAAACACCATAGTAATTACTATGTAGTAATTACTATTATAATGCAATGTGTGCTAAACTTACCCGAATTATCATATCGCGATTGTATTGTAATATAATTTGTTTTTTTAAAATAACTAAGCGCCCACCTATGTAAAATACCAGACTTGCAACACCCTTTAAACAGGGTCCATGTACCTATTACTAAGATTTTAGGCTCAAGTCTAATGTTTGTAAAATAATAAATAAATAAAAATAAAAAATACTATGTTGACATTCTCTCAAAGGCACCGGGTTTTCCAGGAAAAGCCTTATATGTGTTCCTGGCGCTACGATGTGCGAGCAAAGTCAAAGTCCGCGACCGGGATCCGAACCCGCCCCTCTCATACCGGGTCAGTTGCACCACCTACGCTATCGTGGCTCTGTCCGACCCGAGCAAATTTTCCACAACTTCCCACTAAGAAACAGAGTACTTACTTACATATCATAATTATCATTAATGGTGTAATTAATAAGAAAAACCCTGTTGCAATAAAACGTTTTTCGATTGTATAAGAAGGAATGACGTCACAACATCCTTCAATAGATCTTCCATAACTAAGGTATTTAAGTTAGAAAAACGCTGGCGAGGTAACTTCGCCATTGTTCCACATAATTAATGGTGTGTAAGTACTAAGAGAATCCATTATTCCACTGTTACAATAATATACTTAATGATTTGATTTCCTTTCTGGCGTTTGCTTGCAACTTTGTAAGGCAATAAGCTAGTACGTATTTAAATGTTTAAAATGTGTTATTAACACAATAATAACAGTCCTGTTAAACCACATAGAAAGCTAATATGCTTATGTGGGGCTCACGTCAGTAGTGAGACGGAGCTGTGAAGATTGAACCACGATTGCTCGCATTCATTGGCGTATTGGTCATTTTTCATTGGGCCTGGCCCCTGAGATGCGATGGCCGATGAAGCTGAAACGAATGCTACGCTTTGTTTCATCATCATCATCAGCTCATTTTATGTCCCCATTGCTGGGGCACGAGCCTTCCCTATGGATGGATAGGGAGAACGGGCCATAAACCACCACGCGGGCCCAGTGCGGATTGGTGATTGTTAACGACTGCTAATGCAGCCGGGACCAACGGCTTTACGTGCCTTCCGAAGCACGGAGGAGCTCGAGATAATAAATTTTTGGTCACCCATCCGATGACCGGCCTTTGCGTAAGTTGCTTAACCTCAGCATTCGCAGACCGGGCGCGTTAACCACTGCGCCATCGAACTCCTCACGCTTTGTTTGGGGCTCATTAATTAGTGAGAAAGTTGTGTAATTATTATTTTTCTCTTTATACTATAAAGTTATAGGTATCTTAAGAAATTATTATTATTATATTTCGATCATCAATTTTGGGAATGCAGTATACCTAAACATTGTTTTATAGTGATTCGTCTTTGTTTCGATTGATTAATATAATAATAATTAACTAAACCTGTAAGTAACCACTTTACGTACGACCGTGCGTACATATGGCGCGCGAGGGTTTAAAAAGCGAGTGGGGGGTGGGAGGGAAGTGGGCCCGTCCGACTTGCCCCCCCTACCCCCTTTGTACGCCAATGCTCGCATCCAACTTTTTATATCTTAACTAGATGTGCCCCGCGTTAATTAAAGAACAATCTAATTTTCCCGTTTTTGCAACATTTCTCATTGCTGCTCCACTCCTATTAGTCATAGCGTGATGTAATACAGCCTATAGCCTTCCTTAATAAATGGTCTATTCAACACAAACATATTTTTTTAATTAGAACCAGTACTTCCTGAGATTAGCGCGTTCAAACAAACAAACAAACAAACAAACTCTTTAGCTT
Source organism: Eudonia mercurella (assembly GCA_963082485.1). Lineage (NCBI taxonomy): Eukaryota > Metazoa > Arthropoda > Insecta > Lepidoptera > Crambidae > Eudonia > Eudonia mercurella. Next base: position 8,014,489 of record OY720052.1, on the reverse strand, counting down.
TATTAGTATAGATAATAATTATAATGCGTACCATGTTGGTCTGGGACTTGAAAATGTTGTATCAGCTGCCTTAATTCCTGTGGAAGTCGTGAGAGCCGATTAAGGGCCAAGGGTTCCAAGATGCTCGCACACCAGGCGATCGGCTGCAACCCATCACTGATGTTATCTTTCCACTTTCAAACTCTACTTTGTCTCTATGCTTTAAGTGGCGGGTCACTAATGGCGAGTTTACTCAAAATTGGTGATTTCGATGCTCTCTAGGAGAACTAGCTGACCCGGCGGACTTCGTACCGCTTTGACAGTTCCCATCGTTGAGTTAAATATATATCAATGGTTTCCATGACAACAAAACAAACAAATCATAGTAGTAGTTTTTGAGTTTATTCGTTGCAAACACACATACATACAAAAATACAAAGGTTTCCTTTTTATAATATTAGTATAGATATAGAAGGCGTGAAAGTATGTATGTATGTATGTATAATTCTAAAAGGAGATATAATGAAAAAAAAAGAAAAAATGTATGTATGGTAGGTATAACATATGTAGGTATGTCAGAAGGGTGCAGGTTCAAATCCAGATCGTGGAAATTTTTTCAACATTTGTGTTTTTGTAATTTGTTCGTAACAAAATTTGCGTTAAAAATTATTTGAACATTTTAGGAGATATAATGACTTAGTGATAAGATCATCCTTTATTTGTGTACCTAGCTTAAGTAGATCTTATGTCAAAATATTTTGATGCTGCGTTGTTTTCACGCCGCACCAGTTGTCTTCGCGTATGGACTCCATTTCCACTTAATCCATCAAGTGGAGTGGAGTCATTTACGCGCCAAATATAAAAAAACAAACTCAAAAATGGTGACGTTTCCTTTTAAAAATACTTTACTTTTAACTTTAAATGTAGATGATTGTTTTACCACTTAATTATGTTTTGCAGCAAAACCTATGTTAAAGCATTATAAAAACCACGAACGCATAAAATTGATTTAAGTGGCGACACTAAAAAAGAAATTCTCTTTTAAGCGCGGAGATTTCGTGGCTTTCAATTTAAATTTGGGTCACTGTCGCTATATGTTCTCATTATAAGAATTACACAGTGAAGTAAAGTAAATTAAAAAAAACCCGTGTAAACACAGTACGTTCAACGTTTAAATTTGGCAAGTCGTACCTCTGTAAGACCCAGCCCGATCCGATCCGAACCCTCCGGAGAATCTAGTAGGGCACGGGGACGCGTGCGCGATGCCGTTCCCTCTAGAAAACCTCCGAAGGTGATTTGTTTCACGCGGCTTCAGGGACCCTTTACGTTCCTCGCCGCCCCCAAAAAAGCCCGGTGAAGCTAAAAATGCCGTCGGAGGCAATCAGCAAACTCTTTAAAAAAAAAATCTGTAAGACCATTCGGCTTTGGAATTGTTTGCCGGCGCATGTGTTTCCCAGCTCCTATAGTCCCGGGTCTTCTAAGCGGGGCGTGAAACGGCATTTATGCAGGCCGTCATGAATGGGTGCGCTTGTTACCGTGCTTGTTCCACGGTGAGGAGCGCTCTCATTATTTTGGACTGCATCAGCTGCTTACCATCAGGCAGGATGTGGTCCTATGACGTGTCAATAAAAAAAAAAAGTTAATCTTACCTGATGTTAAGTGATGATAAGGCCAATGGAAATGTTTGATATTATTATTTTAAAAAAATAAACTTATTATTTTAATTTTGGTTTTTTAAAACTTATTTCACATTTAATTTTTTTTATTATTTATCCTATAATTCTTCAAATTTTATGTGTTTAGAAAGTTAGAAATTTATTTTAGGAATTTGAATGAAATTGTCTTTAAAATATTATTTTTACCGTTTTAATCAATGTTTTGATTGCATGCAGTGTTCGCCTCGAGAAGGTCGTGCACCCATTTTGTTGATATGTTACTTAGCTAAGTTTTTTTAGTGTACAGACCAGTTTGGTAGACCATTAATAAAAAAAAATAAAAAAATGGTGGACGTGCACTTCACCCGGGATCCTCAACTACTGAGGCACTGGCTATCTTATCTCTAGCTGCCGGAACACAACAATGCTACAAACATTGACGTTACGGCGACATATTTAGATAAGACTGGTAGCTGGCCAGGCGGAAAGCCCTACAACACAAAAATGAACCTCCTGCTGGGAATCGAACCCGGAACCCCTGGGTCTAAGACCAGTGGACTTAACTACGAGACTACAGAGGCGATTAACTACTGTAAGGCAAAGATCATCATTGAAATCAAGTTATAAATCAAGGTATTGGCTTCACCACGCTTGCCAAAGACTATGCATTGGATAATTCGAAACATGCGTTGCCCGACCTGGGAATGGAACCCTCCTGGGTTCCTCCGGTTATTGGGTTAAGCATTAGCCCACTAGGTAGGTTAATAACAGTAATGTTTAATCTAAAAGTCGAAAGCTACGATTAATGGATGTTTTAAACCACCATTAAAGAAAAGCTTTATAAAAAGCTTATTATAAAGTGTGGTCTCTTAAAGGTTCGGATCTCGGCTCGGGTTGACCGGGCCGGTCAGACCTGGTATAGAGCGCGTGTGAACCGGGCTCGTCGTACCTTTGTTCTACGAGTACGGTGTCTTGGGCCTAAGCTAGTGTGCATGTTTAGTGTATTCTGTAAATGTGTAGTGTCGTTTGTAGGATCGGGCGGGGGACAACATACATTGTTCCAATAATTGAATGAGGTCATTCCAAGCAAAGAGTATGAAACTATGAACGTCGCCTCTTCTAAGTAAACGTGATAGGAACATCTCCAAACGATCAGATAAGAAACGAAGATAACGCTACAACGTGACCTCTTCTTGTAAATAGGTGTCTATTTGTTTAGTTACGATCGTGTTTGTTAAGCGAGTTTTGTAATGTCAGTTTTTCGGATAGGTAACCGAATTGGACCGAGGAGCTCGATGGCGCAGCGGCTAGCGCGTTCGGCTTGCGATCTTGCCCGCTAAGCAACTTTCGCAATGCCGGGTCGCCTGATTGGTGACCAATTAAAAAACATCTCGAGCTCCTCCGTGCTTCGGAAGGCACGTTAAGCCGTTGGTCCCGGTTGTTGTCGTAAGATGGCAGTCGTTAAAACCCACCAACCCACATTGGGCCAGCGTGGTGGGTTATGGCCCAATATCCTCACGTGCTATTGTTCACGTGGGAGGCCTGTGCCCAGCAGTGGGACGTTTATAGGCTGTTGATGAAATGATGGCCGAATTGAAGGCGAATTCTTTTGTGCCGTCTCACTGGCCCGCATCATCACCCTTCATTCCCTTCAGATGGAAACAATACGAGCAATATGTGTACAAAGAATATTACGAATAATAAAAACTACGAGTATTTCCGGGACTCAAAAACCACCCCACGTTGGGCGCCACTGAAACGCTGAGGGGTTAGTTAGACTTAGCCACCACCAGGGGGTCGACCGCCTAACTCTCTCGCTTTCGATCGCTTTGAAGGCGAGGCGAGGAGGAGGCGTCATCTTGTCATTTCGAAAGCAATATGAAAGCAATATCGAAAGCTATAGGCTATAGCTTTCGATATTATTCGATATTATATTTCGATATTATAATAGAAAGCGAGGCGAGGGCCTCGCTTTCAAAGCGATCAAAAGCGAGAGTGTTAGGCGGTTGGGGGGCAGTTCCAGAAAAAGGTGAAAAATAAAAGAGGTAGGAATAAGAGAGATCTGGGGGTCGACCGCCTAACACTCTCGCTTTCGATCGCTTTGAAGGCGAGGCGAGGAGGAGGCGTCATCTTGTCATTTCGAAAGCAATATGAAAGCAATATCGAAAGCTATAGGCTACAGCTTTCGATATTATTTGATATTATATTTCGATATTATATTAGAAAGCGAGGCGAGGGCTTCGCCTACAAAGCGATCGAAAGCGAGAGTGTTACGCGGTTGGGGGGCTGGTTTAACCAAATTTATTACACTCAGGGTGAGTTCGTCGGTCGCTTTAGTGCTCAGTGATGTCGCGCGATTTTAAGGTTAGCTTCGAGCAGGGCCGTAGCAAAGGGGGTGGGGGGTATTGTGGGGCAATGCCCTACCTTAAAATACCAATGCCTTACCTTAATAAAATACCTTCATAATCAACTAATAATAAGCAAAGTACTGTAAAGCAGATTTAAGACGGAAAAAAAATACTAGCGTATAGTGGCATCTAGTCTTTTCCCATGAGCCCACAGTTGGAGGATATCTTTTATTTATATGTCTTTAGTTTTTAATTTCTAATTATATTTTCGGTCTTTTTTTCAAGTAAAATTTTGTATTTAAGTTTGTTTACAATAATAATATTAAGGGGGTGCAGCGCGGACGCAAAACTGCGAGTTTCAAGTTTCTTTATGATAGCGAGCGAGCGGCGCGTGGCAGTGTGGTGTGACAACGGCGCACGACTACGAATACGCACACTAATATCTGTACAAAGTAGGCTGGTGATTTAATTAGAGCAATGTTTACTTTCGTAAAATCATAGGCGTTTTGGTAAAAAATAATAAAAGTCTTAATATCTTTATATTCATATTTTTTTATTGAAAAATAAGATAACAGTGGCCTGCGGAATATCAATACAAACATTTTGATGTCGGATCATTGTCTCCTTTGTGCTATATTTACAAAGTTTCTGAAGAAATAAGTTTTTAAATATCATTACTTTCACGTATTGTTTATGCAGTTTCTGGGTATTTGTTTCAAATTCCAAGACAACCATGGCCTTGTGAAAGGATCAAGCTAATCTACACTAGTCCTTTTAATGTATATGACCTATTCAGCGCCTAGCACCAGTGACTTAAAAACACGTACATTTTCGAAATCCCGCGCGGCACCCCCTTAAGCATTTATGAGAGGTAGTGTACCAACAACTAGCAAATACTTTACATAGTATACCATTTTATAATTGATAAATTTCATATTCCTAAATCCATAAATTCAGATATAATTACAGTACCCTCATAACAAATATAAATTTACAAAAACTTTGAGGGTATAATAATATAAGTAATTGTTTAGAAGCTGTCAGTGCATTTATCACACTAGTTTTGCCTTGTTTTTAATGTATTTGTTTAGATAATATTTATTTTGTTTAGTTATTTATAAAAAGAGGTGCTTCGTTTCACATGGTTTGAGGGACCCTTTAAGTTTCTCGGCGCCCCCAAAAAAAGCCTGGTGAAGCTGAAAATACCGTCTGAAGCAAACAGCAAAAACTCTCCAAAGAAAAAATCTTAAAATATATTAAAAAACCTCGACTTCTTGAGATAAGATAACCAGTCCCTCATAATTTGAGAAATTCCTGTTTATTTACGCTTCCGTCATTATCTCAAGTCGGAATGAAGGCCAAATGCTTTCCGTTTTACAAAAAAAAGCTTTCGATCTCGCGTTTCGCAATAAACAACTGTCATTATAAGTATACAAGGTGCATTTTGCATAAAATTATATATAGCATTATAACTAATCTAAGGCCCTTCGTAGACGGATTAAGGTCATGTCTTAAACAGTTCTAAATTGCACGTTCAGTGGTCTTGAGAATACTGTTAGCTGGTTTAAAGTAAAAAAGCGAACTGTATATTTTCATTGATGAGACTAAAAAATGTGAATGTAAGTGGTTTTATTCGTGATGGCTACGCGTGGCATTGAGTGGCCGTTTTGCGATTGTAATTGTGAAGCAATGTGCTTGTACTTCGGTGCCGGATCGGTGGTGTATACTATAATGTGCGTACATACATAATAAATTGTAAATACATATACAGATCTCCATAGCTCCTTTCTGGATGGGTTAATGGAAGTGTTATTCATTAATTTCTTATATAATCAAAACACCAATAAAGGCAAAACTGATCTATTTTTATTATTTATTTAAAATCTTTTGCAACATAAATGACATGGCGGACTTAATGCCTGAGGCATTCTCTACCAGTCAAGCATAGTTACGTCTTTGCTATTGGCCACTAAGTGGGCTTGGTGGCTTAAACCTACTTAATATTGTGGAGAAAAATTATTGTTATTTTTATTAACAACCCAGAGTGCCTTTGCTTTTTAATGCTATTAAGTACGATGTCGTTTTCGTTAGGGTGATCGAATCTATACTAATACTAGCGGCCGCCCGCAGTTTCACCCGCGTGGTTCCTGTTTCCGTGGGAATATCGGGATAAAAAGTATCATATGTGTTAATCCAGGTTATAAACTATCTGTATGCCGAATTTCATCCAAATCCATCCATCCGTTGCAGCGTGAAGAAGCAACAAATATTTTGTCCATATTGGCTCATATAAAGTATTTTACCCGAAATTGTTATTCCCACCATATTGGAAACCCGAATGATCACTCTTCCTAAAATTTTTCTTTCTAAAGTTTTTATTCATACAATTTGTAGTACTACAGACGATGTTCATAACACTCATGTTTCCGAAAATTGTAATGAATAATATCACCAATGTAAATATATTTAAACTCCTACTGTTGTTTTTCATAACGCTTTTATCCCTAAACATAATTTTCACGCGAATGACGCGATGCGACGCGTTGGGTCGGGAAACAGTGATAAATAAAACTCACAATCTGCGCCCAGTAATAATGTTACCACCGCTGGGAATCGAACCCGGGACCTCTAGCTTTCAAACCGGGGGTCTAACCACTATACCACAGCGGTAGACAATGACTACTAGATAGCAACAAACGTGCACAACCCAAATATCTATGAATCTTCTAGATTAGGTATAAAGACAACCGAAAAACTTAAATCAGCAATAATTACCGGACGTAGTTACGGTCAACGACCGCCATTTTGGATTGCGTTTGTGAAAAAAAAAACACTTCGCTATTATAAATAACGAGCTGTAAGAACAGTAATAAAGTAGCTATTTGTGTTACAGTTACATGCTGACATGTATTGTTATCTTTCCATCTATATATTCATAATGCAAAAAGATAAGTTTTGACTCGCCTCTCGTGATGACTGACTCATCAACCGCCTCTATGGTCTAGAGTCTTCTTCCTTTAGTTGATGGCTTCGTGCGGTTAGCACATTTAGCCAGTGTCAAAGTAATTTTTCTTACAAGTAATACATAAATAAACAATATTTCTTTTCTGTATGATCATGATGAGTGATAATAGAAATGAGAAATGATATACCCCCAACCCCTCGAGTATCTTAATAAAAATGTGGGGCTTTACTAAGTCCTCGGGCGGACTTCTTGAGAGAATTTGAAAAGTGACGTTGCACTGTTTTGTTTCATTTGCCAACACTCATGCACACTCACGAACACCATTATTTCACATAATTATTCGACATAACACAAATTTTAGAAAATAAAACAAAACCGCAGACATGACTCTACACTTTCCCGCCAAGAAGTCCCCCATGGTCTAGAGTCACCACCACTGAAGGAGTCCTTCGCCGCCCCTGCAAGAAGTTTTTTTTTTCATTTTGTTGATGGCTTCGTGCGATTAGCACATTTAGCCAGTGTCAAAGTAATTATTCTAACAAGTAATACATAAATAAACAATATTTCTTTTCTGTATGATGATGATGAATGATAATAGAAATGAGAAATGATATACCACCCAACCCCTCGAGTATCTCAGTAAAGATGTGGGGCTTTACTAAGTCCTCGGGCGGACTTCTTGAGATAATTTGAAAAGTGACGTTGCACTGTTTTGTTTCATTTGCCAACACTCATGCACACTCACGAACACTTAACGGCTAATAATCCACCATTATTTCACATTAATATTCGACATAACACAAATTTTAGAAAATAAAACAAAACCGCAGACATGCTCTTCACTTTCCCGCCAAGAAGTCCTGCAAGAAGTTGGTACGACTTCCTGTATAGTTTTTTTTAAATTAATCTATCTATTGTATATTATTTTCTCTCCCTCTCTTTCTTTCTCACTTTAATTTTCATTTTTGAAAGAGCGGGAGGATGTTACGGAGTAAATACTTATTTTTAGGTTTTATACTTTTTCTTCTTTTCTAAATGTCATTATCATTGAGTTAAATATTATATCAATGGTTTTTATGACAACAAAACAAACAAATCATTTTGTATTGGAAAATTAAATTGTCGTTTTTAGTATTTTATTAAATTTTTTAAATATACCCTATGTTACGCAGCGCTAACGTAGCATTCTAAAGGTGAAATAATTTTTTAAATCGGTCCAGTAGTTTTTGAGTTTATTCGTTGCAAACATACATACAAAAATACAAAGCTGTCCTCTATATAATACTCGTATTAGTATAGAAAAATAGTGGTCGTCATTGACTGTTTTTTGGATTTATTCCAATCCAATACCACGAAACTAATACCATGACTTTTGCAACGATTGAGTACATACATACCACTTGCTTCCTAGCCGTAATCCCGTAGAATTTCAATGAAAATATATGTTTGTTTTTTGGCGACGTAAGTTATGTCCAACACTGGGCCTAAAGTGTCGAAAACTGGGTGCCACTGCTCTATGTAAGAAACTAAATTACCTGATCTTGGCGGGAAAGTGAAGAGTCATGTCTGCGGTTTTATTTTATTTTGTGTTATGTTGAATACTAATTTGAAATAATGGTGTACTATTAACCGTTAAGTGTTCGTAAGCGTGCAAGAGCGTTGGCAACTGAAAGGAAACAGTGCAACGTCATTTTTCAAATTCCCTAAAGACTTCCGCGTGAGGTCTTAGTAAAGCACCACATTTACTGAGATACTCGAGGCGTTGGGGGGTATATCATTTCTCACTTCTCATTTCTATTATCATTCATCATCATCATACGTAAAGGAATTATTGTTTATTTATGTATTACTTGTAAGAAAAATTACTTTGACACTGGCTAAATGTGCTAATCGCACGAAGCCATCAACCAAATAAAAAAAAACTAAATTACCTAATTTTGCATAATCTGAGTACCAGGACGACATGAATTGATAGGAGTTCCGATGCAAAGCGCTATATCGATAATTAATATAATTTTTCATCTGATTTTTCAATGTTGTACAACTAAGGTCATTTTCAGGGGCGTCGTTTAAGGTCATGTTTAATACTGTTAAACGACCTTAACAATGTTAGTATTGTCGGAATATCTCAATGATATCATAGTAATTCAGAAATAATCATTATAAGAGAGTCAAGGAAGGTAGAAAAATCTAACTCTTTGTATTAAAAGAAATCTTTGACAAAAAAATCTATAAATATCGATCAGATATCAAATTATCAGACACTAGCACTTTACCCACGAGTTGGCTCGCGTTAATTTCGTATTTTTAGGTAATTTGTTTTTATTTTAACCGAATAAAATATAGCCTATATTACCCGCATTGATGTATTACTCTATCAGTGAAAGAATATTTAGTATTGATTCAGTACGGGCCTGCTGGAAGAAATTTCAATGTGAAATAAGCAGCGCCCTTGTACTTGTCCATTCTTACTATGTTCTCCCTTCTTATTCGTTTGTGTGTACATAAATTATAAATAAAGAAATAAATAAATAGTTCCAGAGATTACCCTGCTCAAACAAACAAAGTCACAAATTTTACCTCTTTATTAATAGTATTGTGATTTATTGATTATTAATGCGCTATTTACATACTAATAACAGTCTGTTGGCATTCCATTTGGCGAAGGATCGGGTTTTATGTATTTTAATAATTAAAGTTGTATGGAGTGAAATAAAACGCAGCCATCTTTTAGTGCAGAAAAAGCAAAGAGAATGTAGGTATTCTGTTTTAGACTAACCATAGACTACAAATATAAAGTACTGACAATAAATTCAACACAGTCTTGTTAATCCCTATAACGTAACTTAAGTAGGTTCGTTATATTCAATAAATAAAAACACTTGAATTATGAAAAAAAAGTACTATAATAATAATAACTAGTGGTCGCCCAGTGGTCGAAATTCGACCGAAATTTTATTAAGGCTGCACGGATTGTATCCTAATAATGAAAAATTAAAAAAGATAGAATGTGAGTTTGGATTGGCATTGACAGACGTCGGCCGCATTAAAGACAAACAATACGTGTATGTCAAATACATGGTAGTGTGTATAATGTTGTTTTTGTTGATTTAATGTATTTCTTATGCATAATTTAAACAAAATATTAACATTCGGATAAACTTCTCTATATAAACTATAAGTGTGCGAAATTTCATACTCCTACGTCCGCGCAATTTTCGCAAAAACGGGTACAAAATTTTTGCTTCCCGTATTAATATATAGATAAGTATTTATTTCAGATTCATTCCATAGACTGTTAGTAATTACAATAGACCTTACACTAATGTAAGTTACAAGAAAAAAATGTACATTGAACAAAAAACAAAACAAAACAAATATGGCCGACCTATGACAAAATACGAGCTTGGCGCACTGGATACGTCCACCCACCATTAGAGGACGGTGTTGTCGCACCCAGTGTTTCAGCATCGGTGAGTCCCAGGAGCGGCCAGACTGAATGGTTCGCTTACTATACTTCAAGTCAATTCATATCTATATACATATAATGACTTGTCCTGACTGACTGATTCCTCATCGCCGAGCCGAAACCGCTGTAGCTAATTAGAGGCAATTTGGACTGTAGGTTAATTGAGTGACGTAACCAGCCATTTAGAATGGATTTTACGGAATTCATGCGGGGTCAAATAGGGGGTAAAAGTTTGTTTGAAAGTCCGTCAGTTTTGAAGGAAAATTTTATACATTTATTATGTATTGGCTTTTTAAAAAGAAATAAAGAATTACATGTCTCAGGAATTTTGTTTATTTTCCTTTAAAGGAGTAAAAAAGGGAAGAAGGTTCTTTTAGGGAAATCGTTATTTTTATATTAAGAACTATAAAAATAAATAATTATATCATCAATCTTTAGATTTTTCAATAAAAATAAAGAATGACGTGTTTTATCATTTTTAAAAAAACGTCCCCTAGAAAATTGAAATAAGGGTGGAAAGTTTATATGGAAATTATTCTTACAGACCTTTAATAGGGAGAACGGGCCATAAACCCCCCCGCGGGCCCAGTGCGGATTGGTGGTTGTTAACGACTGCTAATGCAGCCGGGACCAACGGCTTTACGTGCCTTTCAAAGCACGAAGCTCAAGATGATACATTTTTGGTCACCCATCCGATGAACGGCCTTTGCGAAAGGCTTAACCTCAGCACTCGCAGACCGGGCGCGTGAACCACTGCGCCATCGAGCTCCTCAAATTTAAATATTTATTTATTAGCATTTAAACATACCTATATGTATAACATTTTAAATTATTTTTCTTACGTATATCTTTGATTTGAAGATATACCTAGGTGCGGAGAAACCACGCAGCTAAGTATTTGGGTCAAGTGCGAGAGCCAATATAAGAATTGACACTTTCATTTCACTATTGACCAATGTGAAACATGACCCATAGCTTATAAAAGATGAACTTAACGCCTGCCAAGCGATATTCGATTCTAAAAACTATTTAATAGAGTACATAATCATTTGATAATGACGTTATTTTGTTTGCAATTATCGTTACTTTTATAAAAGCTGTGCAGTTTCTTGCGCTCATTATTCTCTACTGCTTAAAGACGCCCTTAATAAGTTAAGTAAATGTTTTTTTAACGGCCATAAAGTACTTATGAATTAAGTTTATTTGATTATCTCAGGTAGCCGAGTGGCTAAGCGCTACAACCGGAAGTACCGAGTTCATATAAAGCTGACATTACGATAAGTCTGACATATGTCAAAAAGTGACAAATCAATAATTTTTCTGTTAATTAAAACTTGTAGGACTTCTTGGCGGGAAAGTGAAGAGTCATGTCATGTCGGGAAAGTCAAGAGGCATGTAAAATGAAATAAATAAATAAATGTCTGCGGTTTTGTTTTATTTTCTAAAATTTGTGTTATGTCGAATATTAATGTGAAATAATGGTGGATTATTAACCGTTAAGTGTTCGTGAGTGTGCATGAGTGTTGGCAAATGAAACAAAACAGTGCAACGTCTCATTTCAAATTCTCTCAAGAAGTCTTAGTAGTTTAGTAGTGCCCCACATCTTTACTGAGATACTCGAGGGGTTGGCAACAATGTACAATTCCCTCTTGCCAGAGGTTAATATTCACAAGTTATTAAAAAGTAATGTGTACGCGCCGACAATAATTTTCAACTCAATCTGACATTACATGACAGTTGTCATCTTCCGGTTCCCATTTTTTCTTTTATTTTACGGCACCGCGAAACTGGCCATTTGGCCATACAGCCTTACAGTCTGTTTCGAACAACGCTTGTGTGAGGCATGGGCTCACGTCAGTAGTGTAAATCGGATGGGTGACCAAAAATGTATCATCTCGAGCTCCTCCGTGCTTCGGAAGGCACGTAAAGCCGTTGGTCCCGGCTCTGGGCCCGCGTGGTGGTTTATGGCCCGTTCTCCCTATCTATCCTTAGGGAAGGCTCGTGCCCCAGCAGTGGGGACATCAAATGAGCTGATGAAAACGATGATAAGTTATTTTAGTTTCCTGCAAATGCAACATATTCTTGTCAGCCGTAACATATTCATCGACACATAAGAACGTGTATATACATAACCATTGTCAATTATGTACAAAGTGGGATGTCATTACAAATTTATACTTAATAAAGACTTACCAGACAAAAGGGCGTAACTCAAAAATATTGAAAATTAATTCACAATAAATTATGGTTTTGTGAAAATGTCAAGCCTGTAAAGATTGTGTTGGGAAACGGTTTTTTTTTATTTATTAATAAATACGACATCGCTTGTATGTGTCGTTAAATATAAGCAATGTCTACCTGGCTATAAGGAAAAAAATTGGTGAGAACGAATTAATTGTAGAGTATAATATTTTTTAATAAACGGATGAACAAAGTAGAAATCATACTTTTTATTTGCACATATATATGTTAGAGGAGCTCGATGGCGCAGTGGTTAACGCGCCCAGTCTGCGAGTGCTGTGGTTAAGCAACTTTCCCGGCTGCATTAGCAGTTAACAAACACCAATCCGCACTGGGCCCGCGTGGTGGTTTATGACCCGTTCTCCCTATCCATCCATAGGGAAGGGTCGTGCCCCAGCAGTGGGGACATAAAATGAGCTGATGAGGATGAGGATGAGGATATATGTTAGTGCTTAGGAAGGCACAAAAAGCCGCATGCAGCAGGGAGCGCTCGGTCCCAACAACCACGGCCCTCTCTCTATGGTGTTTCCATCTATAGGGAAGGCTCGGCCCAACAGTGGGACACTTTTATGTAGGTACACTTTTATCGAATCCCGAATTCCGGAAATAGTTTTACTTTAGTAGTGAAGTCTTAGCCTTAATGTACTTATTTGACTAAAATCTATATTCTCTATAGCAAATATCTATATATATATATCTATAGCAAAAACTTTGTACTTACCCCTTTTTACGAAAATAGCGCGGACGGAGGAGTATGACATTTCGCGCACTTAATGTTTATAAGTATAGAAAAGGATTGCAGAATGTTAATATTTTTTTTAAATATGCATAAAAAATACAATAAATCAATAAAACAAACATTACACACATTACCATGTATTTGACACACACGCGTATTTGACACACACGCATATAAAATCTTTTCAAATATTTCAAAAATGGAAGAGGAGCGGCCGAAATCTGTAAATTCCAATCCAAACATGATCCAAACTCACATTTTAACTTTTTAAATTTTTCATTGCTCAGGATACAAGCCGTGCAGCCTTAATAAAATTACCACTGTACCTTTAAATTTGACTTTGACATGATAATTTGCTGGTGATGATGATGATGATGATATGTTATACAAAATAAACTTTGTAAAAGTCAAATCATTATTTAAATATAAACCTTCACGGGCATACATACCCCGGGTTCCTGATCACCAACCCGCATTTGGCAAGCGTGGTGAGTAAGCCATTACCAATGATTCCAATGATGGAGGCCTTTGCCCAGCAGTGGGACACTTATAGGCTGATTATTTTACTACTTTAATAAAAAAAAAACTAAAAATATATTTTAAACTGAACTGCTGAATCTACCACCAGTTCGGATTTTGGGAGAAACTTCGACCGAGAAGAGCTGGCAATAAACTGAAGAGACTTATTTCGTTTTCTTCCATCTTTTGAACCAAATTCGATCATGTACACATATTCATAATTATCTTATTTCCACACGCATTTGTTTGCAATATAGTCATTTACCTTATAATAAGCGTTCTTAATTAAAATATGTTTAACGCGCGTTTTGAATTTAGTAAGTATCTGCCAACGCAATTATATCGTCAGGTATTTTATTATAAAATCGAATTGAGTAATGTACATATAAAGGATTTACTATTTTTGCTGAATCTAAACTTCGGTGCACATAATTTATTCTGGTTTGCTACCAATTACAAAACAAACAAAAACTATTTTACTATTCAGCATTTTATTACCTTTACATATGCCTATAACAGTGAAAACAAATATATGGGTATCTTATTACAACGACAGACAAGTGTGACATCAAAATTAAATTGCAAATTTTTAAAGTGACTATTTACGTCATATTTTTAATCAGATGTCAGAATAATGATTGTTTAATAATAAATATTTACATTTCATTACACCTTAAAGGCATAATTCGTAAAATGTTACAACTTAAGGCTCAAACTTTTTATTAAACTGCTTCCGACACTTATTTATGTATATTTCATTGTGTGTTTTCTACGAGTAGTTATATGTTGTATGTTACAACAGATGTAAAACATATAAAAAAGTAATTTAAGTTAATTAGTCGCCAGGGACCGAGGACTGAGAAGGGTCAGGGTGCATAGAATGCTGGATGAATTTTGTTTAATATCCGTATTTATTCGATTACGTTTACGAAAAAGAAAATTAATATGCCAAAATTGTAACTCCTCTCGTATGTCGCCAGGAGGCGCTGCTTCAATGCCATACTAATTTTCGTTTTCGTTAACGCGATAGAATGTCAAATGAAAATCATATTAGGCACCCAGATTAATTAATGATTATTGATAGACTAGCGGCCCGCTCGCGACTTCTTCCGCTTTAGTACCGGGTCCAATTCTATATGTATTATATTTACATATAAATCTTCCTCTTGAATCACTCTATGTATTAAAAAAAACCGCACCAAAATCCGTTGCGTAGTTTCAAAGATCTAAGCATACATACATAAGGACAGACAGACAGCGGGAAGCGACTTTGTTTTATATTATGTTTTTTTTTTTTTTTTTGAGAGAGTTTGCTGATTGCCTCAGACGGCATTTTCAGCTTCACCGGGCTTTTTTGGGGGCGGCGAGGAACGTAAAGGGTCCCTCAAGTCGTGTGAAACGAATCACCTTCGGAGGTTTTCTAGAGGGAACGGCATCGCGCACTAGTGCGCGTCCCCGTGCCCTACTAGATTCTCCGAAGGGTTCGGATCGGATCGGGGGGCGGAACCACCCGAGGGCGCCTCTAAAGGCTCGGACCTCGGCTCGGGTAGACCGGGCCGTGGAGGAGGAGAGAAGCGCCCAGGTACATGTCTGTACCTGGTATAGAGCGCGTGTGAACCGGTTCTTCGTACCCTTGTTCTACGAGTACGGTGTCTTGGACCTAAGCTAGTGTGCATGTTTGGTGTATTCTGTAAATGTGTAGTGACATTTAGAGGATCGGGCGGGTTTATATTATGTAGTGATAGTGATGATGAATGATAGATAGTTAATATTCCCAGTCCCCTCAAGATTCAGTAAAGACTTTACTGACAACTCACGGGAAGTTTTGAACAAACTTTAAAAAGTGACGTTGCACCGTTTTGTTTCACTTGCCAACACTTTTGCACTATACTACTATACTAATAAAAAGACTACAATTAGTTTTCCACCAAAAGCTCCCCAAGATATTATGAAGAGTGAGAAATGTTGCCATAAACAAAAAACTTAATAACAACTTCATTTGCGAAAGACCTTTTTTCACTTGCCTGTTTCTTTCAAGGGCACCAAGGGTACAACAAGACGAAATTTATGCGTAACGTTACCTTATTTATTATAAATGAGGCTTTAAAGCTACTATTAAAATTTAATTTAAACCAAAACGGGACATTGTATGATTACACGTCGAAATGAATGGTTAGTATTTTCTTGTTTAAATTATGAAAAAAATGCATCCTTTTTCACTTTAACATTCAATAGTTTATTTCGAATTGCATTCTACAAATGCGTAGTCTCATTTAAAAAGTGACAAATTTTAATAACAGAAAATATTGAATTGCAACACTTTATACGGACTCACTAGGGTTTATATTTAACATTTTTATTGTATAGTGAGAGAATAAAATGTTGACAGCTACCTCTAGGATATGAATATCAACAATATTTTTTACGTCAACGAAAAAACGAACATCAAAATTTTTACCTACTTCTTAAAACGAGTCAACGCGCAACCTTCATCTCATCTGACGATAAGGTGAAAGCGCACTTCACCCAGAATCCTTAACACAACAAGCTATCTCATATCTCCAATAGGGTATTTGACAGGTTTTAGAAAAAATTGTCTAATGGTTCATTATAGCATAATATATTTGCAATTTGATTAATTCGTTGTGAATTTCTTTATTTTTTATAAAAATCGCCATTAAAATTCAAATGAATAAAATAGCCGCCAAAACGATGCATGCAGGTCACGTGATGTCGTGACGTCAGTTGCATGTTGCAAACAAACTATTAGCTGTCAAATCACAGACATCTTTGATTTGCTTGCAAATGACGTCACGACATCACGTGACCAATCCCGTGCGTTTTCGATCACGTGGTCAATCATAAAAATTTAATTATTTTATAAATGATTTTTTATAAAAATTATACTTATTTTAAAATTATGTGCTGGATAAATTGGTTTAATAAAATGTTTACTGTTAAATCAACAACAGTTTGATCTATATTTTCATTGTAGTCAAATACCCTATTGTATTACCGCTTATACCACGGCAAGTGTTTTGAAGAACTCTTTGACCTTATCCCACCTTCTCCCTTCCTCCATAGGAGTACGCGTGCTGCTTAGGAGTCACCGATGTACTGTTTTTTTTTTTTTTATTTTTTTTTATGCCTTATAAGACAGCTCTTGACCTCGATCTCGCCTGATGGTGAGCGTAGATGAGGTCTACGATGGAGCGAGCTGCCCTAGAAGATGCCTATTAACTCTCGCCTTGAAGGAATTCAGGTTATAAGTTTTTGGGAACACAGACGATGGCAGAGAATTCCACTCCTTGCCAGTGCGCAGCAAAAATTTTGACATGAAGCGCTTAGTGCGACATAGTGGAATTTCAACTAGGTGGGGATGATATCCTGCAGTACGTCTGGAGGTTCGGTGGTAAAAGGGCGATGGTGGTATGAGCTCGAAAAGCTTCCCGGCACACTCTCCGTGGTAAAGTCGGTAAAAGACACTGTACTGTCTCGAACATTCCATCGCGCACAAAGAAATTTGGTGAATCGTTTCTATGTCGCACTTCCAAAAGATGGAATAGTCTACCAGCACACGTCTTCCCTCCTTCCTATGACATGGGGTCTTTCAAACGAGGCGTGAAGGCACCTTGTGGGCCGGCAGGGTGATGGTGACTGATGCTGCGTTGTTTTCACGCTGCACCAGATGTCCTCGCGTTTGGACTCCGTTTCCACTTAACATCAGGTGGAGTCATTTGGCGAGCTAAATATTAAAAAAAAATGTCGAAACACAACAAATTAATAATACGAGTAAAATGCTACACACATTGAAATGAATAGATATAACTGTTCATAGTGCATTAATGTATGCATAATGTTCAAATAATTTTTAACGCAAATTTTGTTGCGAACAAATTACAAAAACACAAATGTTGAAAAAATTTCCACGAGCAGGATTTGAAACTGCACCCTTCTGACATTGTGACTTCTTAACTGATCTTTAATATTTGTAAAAATATTATGATCGGATGTTAGTGACGGTAGTTGTTGACATTGAATGGGCGCCTTTGGCTTTTAAAGTAAAAAGTGTTGAATAATTTCGTCGGGCTGGTTAGAACCACGATAGCTCAATTGGAAGAGCACCTGACCCGGAATGTCAGAAAGGTGCAGGTTCAAATCCTGCTCGTGGAAATTTTTTCAACATTTGTGTTTTTACTCAGGAGGCTTTTTCTTTCTCTCCTTTTTTTAAACCAATTTCCAAGTTGCTACATATTATATCATTATATATATATTAGAAAGAGTTCAATAACTTACACACGCACAAAAGATTTATATATATAAAGATATCTCGCATAATATATAGATGAAACACACACAGTCACACCACTTCAATCGATAGGACACGGCGTATCTTATATATTATATATTTAAGCCTTCTTCCTTACTGTTTAGAGCAAGGCTGGCCAAACCCAGGCCCGCGGGCCACAAAGTGGCCCGCCAAGGCATTTGAATTTGCCCGCCAGCACTTCGGTTGGCCAGCTAGCATAGGCATAATATGGTATTTGTATAATATACTTTTTGTGTATAATATTATGAATTGATATTTGGCCCGGACGCTGCCGCAGTCCATGAAATTTTGCCCACCTGGAAAATCTATTGGCCAGCCTTGGTTTAGAGCAAATAGACGTTTATATCATTATTATTTTTATTACATCAATTGTAATATGTCTATTTTAAAAAAATCTTAATATTAAAGGATTTGAATTTAGCCATCATCCTGGTTTCAAGGCCAAGCTGTGCGAAAGTTGCTTAGTTTTCACGATTGCTGAGTGCGAGTTGCTTTCACTGTGCGAACAAGTATCATCACATTCTTCACCATCATTACCACCATCATCCTATAGCGCCATCTAGTGACGAGCTAATGTTACTAACTTGCAAACTGTTTCGATGTCATACAAATTATAATTCAGCATATTTTATCATACGTCATACATATTTTGTTTCTGTTGGTTCGTTAAATCATAATCCTCTAAACATTTTTTTTACCAATCGTATATGTTTTTTGAAGTGAAAACTTCTTTAGCGGCGTTGTGCACTTTTTTTGGAATGGGTAAAAAATGTTAAACTCGCGACAGGACACGTGACCTGATCGAAAATTCGTAAGACGGATGGAGAGTAGACAGCTGGCGCGGCGTAATATAAATTTTTAATATAACTTAATATAACTTTTTAATGTAATATAAATTGTCATGTTTGTGTACGATAGCCCAATAAATAAATATTGTATTCTACCACATAAATGAGAGTACTTTTATACTGATAATTAAAGCAATTCGTGCAAAATTACGAGTCCCTAACCATTCCAAAATATCAAAAATGCACAACGTTAATATTCAAGTTTTCACTTCTGCCGGCACTCCCAGAGTGCAACCCGTCGTTTTTTTTACTAGTAATAGTAATAGTTAGTATCCTTGTGAAATGTAGGTTAGTATTACAATATTTATAATTAATGTTAATATTTCTATATAATGTCTTTTTAAATCGTCTTGATTTATCTATTATTTATTTATCATACTATTTTTAGCTGTAATACCTAATTAATAAGATAACGTTTAAATTATGTTAAAAGCCATTTTTTTTAATAAATTATTATAATTATTTAATAACTATAGTTTACGTTAACTCAGTGAATTTGTGTTTAAAACTCTAAATAGTTCAAGTTCGCTATCGAGCTCAAACATGAGCAATGGGAAATTATTATATTGGGTTCTTACCTATGAAATTGACGTTTTTTTCTCACTTACTAATAGGCGTATTACTTCTAAAAGTCAACATCGGTTGTTAATATTATTATACCTTTAAATAAGATTATGTTACTTAGGCATATGTTTTTTTAATAGTAGGGGAGACCGAGGAGGGTTGTGGCAAATTTTACTTAAAGGAACATATCTCAATAAATAAACATAGCACGATTATGAACTCTACGCCGTAACATAGCTCAATCCTTACTCTTTTGAAAACAGTCATCAAAGACAATGAAAGTCATATGGGGTCTGGGAAAATCAACGAAAACTGAAACTACTCCTTTTGTCACAACTCTCCTAATACCGAGGTAAGTTGTGACAGGTACCAAGGTAAGTTGTGACAGCCGTGTATCTAGACTATATTTGATAGATAAAAATATTTTTATAGGTCTTATAAACAAAACGCAGTTTTTTTGCATAAAAGTACTGTAATTATCATTTGGCATAATTGTAGGAACTAAAACATAATAACAACATAATAATAATATACACAATACTTCTTGTTTCTTTTGTTGTCAGCCCATAATTGGATGCTGCACATGTCAACAAATAATCGCATAATACATTTTCTTCCTCTTCTGTAAACACTGTTGGACTGGCATAGGTAACCCATAGATGGAGCCACATCAGTTACCTTATCTTGAAAAGCCACACCTATGTAAAGACGTGTGGTTGAGATTGTAAGAGGATGCAGCATTTGGAAGACTTTGACCTCTTAATGTAACTTCTTCAAAGGCCAGTTCATAAATGTCGACACTAGCGATGCCTCTATCAGTATTTCGTGTATAATTATTAGGCATTCTGAAACAAAAAATAACAATTCAGCATACAACACCAAACCACATGCCCAAATAAGTTCCTGACAAAAATGACATTTTTAAGACAGACTTTAATTGTCGAATACTTTTTATGTTAAAGTTAGGTAGTAAGAATTGACTAAAACATATAAACAGAGGCAAAATATTGCAAAAAGCATGTACAATAAGGTAACCAGAATTATACTTAAATAGGAGAGTTGTGACAGCGTGTCACAATTCTCCTAGGTGGCAAAAATCACGACCTGGTCAGAATAATAATTCGTAATTTCGAAACAACATGCAAACACAGTAAGACAATGCCACGCTTTAAAACTTCAAAAACCCCACAATATAAGAAAAAATAGCATAACCACGTTAATGTAATATGTCACGATATAAATACAATCAAAATTTTGAAAAAAAACTTACTTTTCGGTTTTTTTTTCATGCAGGCGTCGTACTCACGCAACTGTTTGCTGTGCGCTTTTGGCGCATACTGCGTCAAGTAGCGCGTCCCTAAAGAAACAATCGTGTGCTGTTGCCAGCTCGCTAACGGTCATAGTTTTCGAGAAATCGTCTTTGTCACAACTCTCCTCTGTCACAATCCTCCTCGGTCTCCCCTAATAGTTAGTATCCTTGTGAAATGTAGGTTAGTATTACAATATTTATAATTAATGTTAATCTTTCTATATAATGTCTTTTTAAATCGTCTTGATTTATCTATTATTTATTTATCATACTATTTTTAGCTGTAATACCTACTTAATAAGATAACGTTTAAATTATGTTAAAAGCAATTTTTTTAAATAAATTATTATAATTATTTAATAACTATAGTTTACGTTAACTAAGTGGATTAGTGTTTAAAAAGCGCAATTGGCAAATAAAAAGTTCAAGCTCGCTATTGAGCTCAAACATAAGAAATGGGAATGTATTATATTGTGTCCTTACCCATGAAATTGACGTTTTTTTCTCACTTACTAATAAGTGTATTACTTTTAAAGTCAATACCGGTTGTTAATATTATTATGCCCCTTTAAATAAGTCTATGTTACTTAGGCTTCAGTAATAACTAATTTTGTGTCTTTATTGACCAAATTTTTTTTTAAATTGACTTCTTATTTTGTTCGCGGAATTGACCTTTTGTTTCATTGTAGCTTTGAAGGGACTTGATTTTTATTTCTTTTTCATGTCTGCTATATTTAGCTAGTGAAACAAACACACTACTCTACAATTTTTATAGTGTTAACATAAACAGATGCTAAGAAGATTTAAAAAAACGTTAGTATGAAAAATATAATTTTATAAAAAATTGTCATACAAAACGTCAATTTCATAGGTTTCATAATAATTAATTATCAAACTATAAGTTTTGTAATAAATAAACTACATGCCACTGACCAATTATGAATGAAAAGTTTAACGTCTTCGAATATTTGACACTTTGTAGGCATGCTTACGACACACATATTAAAAAAACACGTTTTCGATAATTGTATCGAGAAAGATATATTGATGTTAATTATGTATACGATTCGGTGTCGCCAACATTTCTTTTATGGCCGCAAGGTCGACTGAGTGATAAAACTCTCGCTGCTCAATAAGTTCAAGTTGTTGACTTACACCATTATGCTACTTGGCGTACGTTGCGTTAATTGGTTATATTAGTGATTTATAGTGAATTGTGAAATTGTGTTATTTTGTTTAGTGGTAATCATTTAAGGCGTAGTGGTATAGTGATTAGAGCAGACCAGTCTTAAACCCAGAGTTCCTGGGTTTGGTTCCCATCGGGACATGATTGCGCTCCATTTGGTTGGTGGTAGGAATTTTTTGACCGCCTGACTAGCTACCACCATCTTATCTAATTGTATAACCACTAGCTGACCCGGCGAACTTCGTACCGCTTTGACAGTTTCCATCATTGAGTTAAATATATATCAATGGTTTCCATGACAACAAAACAAGCAAATCATTTTGTGAAGTGAAAATTTAATTGTCGTTTTAAGTATTTTTTTTTTTAATATAGCCTATGTTACTCAGTGTTAATGTAGCATTCTAATGGTGAAAGATTTTTTTAAATCGGTCCAGTAGTTTTGGAGTTTAAGTAGTTGTAGTTTTTTCGTTGCAAACATACATACACACACACATACATACATACATACATACATACATACATACATACATTCATACATACATACATACATACATACATACATACATACATACATACATACATACATACATACATACATACATACATACATACATACATACATACATACATACATACATACATACATACATACATACATACATACATACATACATACATACATACATATATTTGTTTCCACCTTTGACAAGTGCTTAAAAGTACAGAATATTTTTTTTTATGAGATCAAATTATTACTCGTCTGAGTTAACTATTGATAATAATTTATTAAATAGTAAGCTTTTCCATCATCACCAGCTCATCAACATCCCCACTGCTGGGGCACGAGCCTACCCTATGGATGGATAGGAAGAACGGGTCATAAACCACCACGCAAGCCCAGTGCGGATTGGTGGTTGTTAACGACTGCTAATGCAGCCGGGACCAGCGGCTTTACGTGCCTTCCGAAGCACGGACACATAAGCACATTTTAACATAATAAAAAAGTTATGCTAATAAGTAGGTGTTAGCTAATAGTAGCAGTTGATAGTATAAGTCAAACTGATTTTAAATATGATTGGGAGATAATGTATTTTTCCATTACGACGGCCTAATGACGGTTGATGGGGTAATATCTGTTTTATGTCACTTACTTCAGCTCATAATTTAGCTTCAAGTATTTAGAACCTGGTCAACCCAAGCCAAGGCGAGTCTTTAGAGGCGCCCTCGGGTTGTTCCGCTCCCGATTCGATCCTAACCACTCGGAGAACCCAGTAGGGCACGGGGACATGC